>OY986963.1:35921794-36039483 GCA_963920575.1 Narthecium ossifragum | reverse complement strand
AAACGGGGAGCCGTTTGGTAAGGGGATAGATAATTCCGGATTAAGGTGGGTACATCAGTACATGGACTCTGTAAAATCCAGATAATATGAAACAGATGGCACGCCACCATTGACACACCTCCCTCCAACGCCCGTGGATTGGATCAACGAATCTAGTTGACTCCTCGGCCCAATGAGAGCTCGCCTCAGGCCTCGTTGTCGGCTAAAACAACACCCTTTTAATCTGGACCACTAACTAAGCACCTGTATAGGTGTCCCATTAGCAACCAAAATATCTAAAAGACAGGCGTCGGCAATGGACGGTCGGATTGGAGCGTTAGACGGGCATTCTCCAACGCGGAAAAGCCCTGATTTGATTGCAATCCGGTCGGCTGAGCGTGTCCTCATCTCTAATTTTCCACATTGGGGCAGCCCCGCCGTGATTAGTGAAGTCACGTCGCCGGGTGCCGCCGGCGGTGGCCGTCCATCTGAAAGTTTAGGGTGATAGGATTGGTTTTTAGTTCGCCGTCCCATGAGATGGATTGGACCAAGTCCTTGGTTTTTTAATGGGTTTAATACTCCAATGATGTGATGATCATAGCAACGTGACTATGTCCTAAACTTAGATGACTCCAATGTTTATTGTTTCATCACACAAAAATAGCTTATTTTATAATCAGTCCTATGCTTTTCACATAATAAATGGATACTAATTACTCATTAGTTTTTTTCTGGAAAAAATATTTCATAATTTTCAGCTTTGATTTTTTAACTCGAGATACAATTACAATATATTTGTAGGATGAAATAAAAAAAAAGACATGATTTTCGAGGTATAATATCATGAGTATGTTACCCTTCAAAAATGTTGGAAATTTTTTTTTGGGCCTAAAAGTTCTAAACATCTCCATCAACTAAAATCTAGAAATAAGTATCTGAATTGGGTGCTACGTTGTCTTATTAACCAAGCAAGCAGCCTCGGAGATATACTTGGATCAAATAGACCCAAGTAGCCCGATGCTTAAAAGCCCACAGTCCATATCCCAAAGCCCAAACTCAAAGACGACAGCTTAAAGGCCAGAGGCCAAAGCTCAGAGACTAGCCTAAAGCCTAAAGCCCAACCAAAACCCCAAACCCCAAACCCCAAACCCGGCATCATAAACCCCAAACCGCAGGGTCGCCGTCCTCTCTTCGACGGTAGCTCCACCGGCGGCGATGGTGAAGGCCTATCTCCGCTACGAGCCGGCTATCGCCTTTGGGGTGATCGTCTCGGTGGACTCCAACATCGCGTACGACTCCTCCGGCAAGCTCCTGCTCGCCGCCGCCCTCGACGCCGTCGCCCTCTGGAACCCCCGCCAGGGCCTCTCCAAGATCCTCCGCCCATCCCACCTCCCTTCCCCACCTTCAATCGCTGTTTCATCCCTCTGCGCCTCCCCCTCATCGCCTTCTCTGGTACTCTCCTCTCCAATCTCTCCGATGAGACCCAATTATAGGTATCTTTTACTATAATCCTCTTGGTTGTGATCGTAGATTGCGAGTGGGCACGCGGATGGGAGCATCAGGCTGTGGGACTGCGAGAAGGGAACATGCGAGGCCACCTTCAATGGGCACAAGTCGGCGGTCACGGCTCTCCGGTTTAACCGGCTTGGATCAACGCTTGCGTCCGGGAGCAAGGATTGTGATGTCATTCTGTGGGATGTGGTTGGAGAGTCTGGGCTTTTTCGGCTTCGGGGACATCGAGACCAGGCATGATTCTCCCCAGTTGATCTTGGTTTTGTTTCCTGCATGTTTTCTTAAGTTGGCAAAATGCCCAGTTTCTTTGTTTTTCAGGGAATGGACCTTGTTTTTTTTTTGCAAGATGTGGTTTTGCTTTTGGTTTAAGCTTGCCTTCTTGATTTTTTTGATACCAATTTCTTGTCGTCTATGAACGGATATTCCTCTCCGCTCGAGCTCTGGTTTAGCGAGAAGCGAGATTGTTTTGAGCTTCTCTTTTTTTTTTTTTGTTTCAAGGTAGCTATAGCTTCTTTTTTTTCTGTCTTCAGCTCAACGGGGGCTTTTAATATCTCTTTTTAAGCCTTTGATATAGACTGTGTAAGATACCCATTTATTTATTTCAGGTGACAGATTTAATCTTTTTGGATTCCGGGAAAAAGCTGGTAACCTGTTCCAAGGATAAGTTCATGAGGGTGTGGGACCTCGAAACGCAGCATTGTGTGCAGATCGTGAGTGGGCATCACAGTGAGATATGGTCCTTGGATGTTGATCCACAGGAGAGGTACTTGGTGACTGGCTCTGCAGATCCTGAGCTCAGGATCTACCATGTTAGTCATGAAGCCAATGAAACTGAGAGCCAAAGCAAGTGGGACGTGTTGAAGCACTTTGGAGATGTTCAGCGGCAGAGCAAAGATCGTGCGGCAACTGTAAGATTCAACAAGCTTGGAAGTCTTCTTGGGTGCCAGGCTGCAGGAAAGACGATAGAGATATACCATGTTTTGGATGATGCAGAAGCAAAGCGCAAGGCCAAGAGGAGGATTCATCGGAAGAAAGTCAAGGCTTCTGCAAATGCAGCTTCTGAGGCTAATGGTAGTAGTAGTATCAATGATCCTTTATCTAGCCAGGAGCCCCAGCATCCAGCTATTATAGTCTCGGATGTCTTCAAATTGTTACAGATTTTGCGGGCTAGCAAGAAGCTGAGTTCATTTGCATTTTCTCCTAGTGTTCCGCCTAAAGGTGGCCTTGCAACTCTATCCTTGTCTCTTAATAATAATACATTGGAAACTTATGTTGTTGAAGACAACAAGATTACCAAGACGCATGCTATAGAACTTCAGGGGCATCGTTCAGATATCAGGAGTGTGAGCTTGAGTTCAGATAATATGCTTTTGATGTCTACCAGTTACAGTACCGTGAAGATTTGGAACCCAAGTACTGGTTCTTGCATTCGCACGATTGAGTCTGGGGATGGATTATGCAGCACATTTGTCCCCACAAACAGACATGCTCTTGTTGGAGCGGCTAAGGGAGCCTTGCATATAATTGATGTTGGAAGTGGGAGCTGCATTGAAAAGGTTGAAGCCCATTCACAAGATGTCCTGTCGATTGTCAACACTCCAGATGGGGGTGGCTTTGTCACAGGCAGCTATGATGGCGATCTGAAATTCTGGGAGTATCGTCTATTGCAGGTCATACCATTATCTCGCTGATTACCATTCTGTTAGATAGATGATGTATCTGAATGGCACATTATCTTTGATGGCCAGAATACTCCTTGCTGCTGTTTTTCATGCAAAATGCTATTGGTTACTTTTCCCTGTCACTGCGGTCTGTGATTAAACCAGTATTTTGTAGTATAGTGTTGCATCACATCATCTAGGTCAAATCATGGCATCTTCCTGATATTACCTTCAATGCTAGTTTGATGCTCTCTTCAAAGCTAACAACTCTCACAAACACCTAACTTGCTCCATGCTGCAAATCATTGTGCCCTTCTGGAAGCATTCCCGCTGACAATGGAAGCAATTACATCTTATAATCATGAACTGAATCCTTCAACCTTCTAGATATCCTATGTGGATCTTGATCTTTCTAACTTTGGAATGATTTTGAAACAACAAGGGATGCAAAGTCAAGGGCACGTGGCAAGTCATAAGAAATTTTAGGAACATGCGACAAACAAAACGATTGATTATGGGAGTCATAAAGATGTATGATACTACCAGCAAAATTTTATGCATGACAACCATCATTGTCATTTACTTGCCATGTTCAAATGGTAGACCATGTAATCCAAATTGGACTTGATATTGGGATTTGCTCTGAAATACACGGCACTCGATAGAGTGAGTTCAGTTATGGTGTTGGAACTTTGATATCTTGTTATCTTAATGAAAGTGAAGTTACTCAATTCTGTATATATTCGTCCCGAACCCTAAGGTTAAGGTCAGCATGAAGATGTTGTGGTTGAGTTCCCACATAACAAAAGAGAAACCTTAATCTTAGGGTTCAGTTGTTTTGCAAAATGTATTAACCTTCATGAAAATTGCAACCTTGTGTTTGGCCATTGTAAGTGTTTTGTTTAGCCATCTAGTTTTTGGCGCAAATGGAAATCCATATCTGATAGCAGACATGGAAAAACGAATCTAACTTTTAAGTAGTTGGCCTTATTGGAGTTGACCCCGAGGTGGATTCCAAAGTTGGTGTGGCACGAACCTCCCAGTCACTAGTCGGTAGACTAGTTGGCCAATTGGTTGGCTTTCAGAATAGTGATTACATCTGTAACTACATGCATCATATACTGTTTAATAGTTCCAATACCGAGCAGGATTTTACATAATTTTTTTTTTACAGGATTCTAAACAACTAACTGTGGCCAATGTGAGGACATTTAACATGAACGAGGAGGTGCTTGCAATCTCTATTAGTCCAGATGGGGAGAAAATTGCTGTTGCATTAATGACCTGCAAAATAAAGGTTAGTTCAATTATGTGTCAACAACATAGCTAGCTTTCGCTTATTCTGTTTTATGGAGATGCATGTTTTTCAAAAAAGTACCTGCAATTTGTTTAGTGTTAAGTTTCATTATTATGCTTTCCTAAAAATGATGGCTTTTCCCCTTCTGATGCATAAACCCACCTTATTGTTGTATTGTAGAAAATAACCTCCTTTTGCGTACTTCCATGCACGATACTTTCATGGGTATATCTGTGTATGTTGGAAATAAATCTGCTATTTGCTCTCTGCTTGCATTTATAATTTAAGGCAAACATAAGTAGTTTAGTGAGTTCACAATGTTAATTACTTATATGCCCTTTCTGTTGGTTGCTAAAGGGAGTAAATTAACTAAATGTCCTTCGATTAAGAATTTAAGAATAATAACCGACCAAGTAAACCTACAGGGTTTAGTAGATCAAAAGAGCAGTTCTGAAAATAGCCCTTGTTTCTTCTCTAGCTAGTCATCTAGTTACATCCTCTGTTGTATGGTGGCAGCGAAGAATGCAGGTTGGGCAATTGTGATCGATAGCTTGAGCTTCAATTGCAATAGTACAGAGAGTAGCATGAAATCTTCTTCCTTTTCTCTGCATATACTTCTATTGCCTTCCAGTTTTTAAGTTTTTTTCTATTTCGTCTGCAAGTTTTTGCGTAGCTTTGTCGTTTCCCATATAAGTTATACATGAATTTGGGCTTTATGTTGAATTCAGCTGTGTTCTATTTGCTGTGGGGTCGAATTCATCTTAGTAGCATTTCTTAAGGGCAATATCCATGCTGATGGGTTTACCTGCATCTTTTTACAGGTCTATTTCATGGATTCAATGAAGTTTTTACTTGATCTACATGGACACAAGTTACCAGTGCTTGCTATGGATATTTCATCTGATGGACAGCTTTTAGTTACTGGATCTATGGACAAAGATATGAAAATTTGGGGTTTAGATTTTGGTGACTGCCATAAATCCATTTTTGCTCATGCTGACAGGTAAGTTTTGATCCACTTTTATCAGTTTCAGTTGCTTTATATATGTAAAGCTGCGTACTATGTTGTTTTTTTTGCAGTGTTATGGCCGTGCAGTTCGTGCGCAATACTCATTATGTGTTTAGTGTGGGAAAAGATCGTCTTGTCAAATATTGGGATGCTGATAAGTTTGAGTTGCTTTTGACTCTCGAGGGGCATCATGCCGAAGTGCAGTGCCTTGCAGTTAGCAATCGTGGTGATTTTATTGTCACAGGATCTCGTGATCGTTCTATTCGCCGTTGGGATCGTACTGAAGAACCCTTTTTCATTGAGGTATTGTCCTCTAATTTGCGTTTGGAGATAAATTATCTTCCGCGGCATCACAAATTATCAGTAGTTTTAAGGTCATCACTGTTATCCAAAACTCTGAATAGCTAATGATCTCTGGCATTCTCTTTGATTTGCAGGAAGAAAGGGAGAAAAGATTGGAGAAGATGTTCGAGTCAGATTTAGATTTTTCAAGTGAAAATAGATATGCACCGCGGGAAGAATTTTCTGAAGAAGGATCTGTCGGTGTGGCAGGGAAAAAGACTCAAGAAACCCTCACTGCAACAGACATGATTATTGATGCACTAGACTTAGCTGAGGAAGAAATTAAACGAATAACTAAACACAAGGTGCTTTTATCATCTATCTGCAATATTTTATTCACTTATTATTATTTTATTTTATGGTTCTTGTTATATTCTTTTTGCACAATGATGCATGTTTTGTCAAAAATTTGATAGCCCTTTCTAAAGGACATAGACATATACAGTCTAGAAGTTTCTATTTGAAGCTCCTAGGAGGAACTGTGCATCACAGTCAAGCTATCATCACTGAAATTTTTTTGGTTTGTAAGAACACTATTTGATTCAGTATCATAAAAGATGGGATATTCGACTATTGGTGGTTTACTTTTAATGCTGGAGAAAGGGCTAATGTTTCTGGTGCATAATGCATGCGCACAAGCCAATTGTCAGGGATGCATATGTTCATGTAATGTACTTGAAATTTGGCTGAGACAATTACCTGTGTCCATGTAGGGATTTTGCTTTCCTTTGGGAATATGGTTTGAGTTGCTTTATACAGTCTTTGGACTTTAGCTCAGTTCCTTTTGTATCTTACAAATGGAGATAATTTTGTCCAACTCACAGATAATGACTAGGGCATGCATAAGGTGGAGACTATATGGCTGCCTTTGGATAGAAGTCACTTAACACAATTGACTTTATAGATTGCTTTTTTGTTCCTCTTTAGGGGAAGGTTCTTTATACACTTGCTTTAGTTGCTTAATTGTGGAACATACAATTGGCTAAATGCACGATGAAGTTGGGAAAACCATATGATAGAAATTTCCTATATCCTAGGCTTTGTGTATGTTACCTTGTAGACAGAAAGTTACATATATACCTCTGGGCACGATATTTTCTAATCTATAACCCAAGACACGATGATTCTCTTCGATGAGCTATTCAATCCTCTTTCTTCAAAACAGAATGATGCCATCCTCTCCATAACTCCACCCACTACGAACTACAACATGACCCCCAAAGGATGCCTTTGGTAATACAGTGTATTGGACCTTCTTTTTTTGGGTACATTAGCCTAGAATTTGACGAGTTAAGGCATTTCCTGCACACACACACACACACACACACACACACACACACACACACACACACACACACAAAAATCACATTTTTGGATTATCGGAAATCTTTCTTCTGATGATATTGCGCTGGTAAAGAATTGAACTTTCAATAGAGTTGATGCTAAATCCTTTTACATAGCCCTCTCAACAGAGAAAAATGGGTTATATGTAATCCTTATAAGGAGCTTTGGATCTTGAAAGTGATGTTTAGGAATATTGTTTGACTACACACTGGCAAGTGGCTTACAACTGAATATCTTAAGCTTACAAGTCTGCTCCAATCTTGTTCCCTTATCAGGTATTCTTGTCTTTGGTAATAGGGTGATGGTGATCGTACTGAGCAAAGTTTCTTACCTAATTACCAATATGCTGTCTTTGAGCTTCCTGTTTCTGAAGTGTCTTTGCAGTCAGCTTGATATGACTTGCATCATAAGCATGATTACTCGCTATGTTTTCATCTTTCTAGTTTATGCATTGCAGGAAGATGCAAAAGATGGGAGTGTGGTTCATTTCCAACCAAATGTATTGATGCGTGGGCTTTCACCATCCGACTATGTTCTTCATTCACTTTCCAGTGTACACAGCAATGATTTGGATCAGACCCTTTTGGTACAGGATGCTTTCTCTCACGCACGCCTTTTTGGTTCATTAGGTTGCTTAATACAGCATGTGAAGTTTGGTCTAGTTATCACGCAATTAGACTGCAGTGAAAAGTTTGCTTGCTCTTCTAATTTTGTCAACAATGGAATATCTCATAGCTCTCTTAATTCAAGCACGTTTCCTTATCCAAAATCCTTTCACATGCCTCCTCTAAAGAATACTCAATTGCTAAAATTACTGGCTGTTATAGTTTAATGTCTGTTATACTAGAGAAGCCACTATGGGGACACATCTTTTTGTTGGGTATGTAACCACTTGGAACTGCTCAGGCAAGCAGAGGTGAGTTACTCCTGTGCTAGCAAAGTCACCTTGGGTGCTGACTTGTTGTCGACCATAATGAAAACCTTCCATTCTCGCCATAACCATACAGTGGTCTTGATACATATGAATTTTTGTATCCTTGTTTCTTTGTCTTTCATAAAATGTGTGTTTTTTCGGGGGAAGTCTAAGCACATCAAGGAAAATAATGAAGTGTCATGGCCATCATCTTAGTCAGGTTTCATGGAATTTCCTTAGTTTAGTGTTATGAGGTTGTTTCATGATTTTATTGTCTATTATGGGAATATGCAACCATACATACAGGAGACAAAATAGTGTGCTTGTTCTGTTTTTGTTATTTGTTCTGTCTAAGCTTACTATGTTATTTCCCTGTATGTTTTGCAGAAGAACTGTGTATAGCATGCAATTAACACTATATGTTTTTGTTATAGCAACTCTTACTTTTTGCAGTCTTTGCCATTTTCGGATGCATTGAAACTCATCTCATACTTGACGGGCTGGGCATTCAATCCTGAAAAGGTAGCAGGCTGATAAACTAGCTGATTCCTTTATCGCTTTTAGACATAGTTCTCAATTAGGTCTTTTCTGTTTTTCAGTTTGGAAAAAAATTATTTGTATCGCTTATTGTAGCTTTTAGGTTTCCAATCGACTGTTGAAAGTCTTATTGAGTGAGAATTTAACAAATAATCACAGTTTTGGGTTATTCTGGCCGCGTAACAGCTATGAAACGTGTTTCATACCTAATTAAGTCTAATAGGAAAAGCTTCTTTGCTACATCTCATTCTTATATCATCCAAGGAAATGGATTTATTTTTGTTGTGCTTTCCTTCAACTTTTACTTTTGTTAAGAGATCAAATTTGACTGAACTTACCTTGATGTTATCTTGACGGTTGGTTGGTTATAAAATGTTTTGTAGACGTGTAGTAAAGCCTTCATTCTCAACCACGTGCTTTTCTTTAGTCACGTGAACTGCTAAGGGGAGTCTTTTTGGTGATAATGATGGTATATTGTTGTGCAGCATGCCACTAATTCTAATCATTATGTGGCTGAGTAGTTTAGCTGGGTGACGACGAGATAGTTTAATGCACATTTCAGTTTCACGGAATAAAAATCTTTTATGGATTAAAGATCATTGCTTTTGGATCACAGGCGCTATAATTTTTTAATTGTTTTATAGCATATAAAGCCATATAAATCTCACATATGGTATCAATAAGTTAATATCTTCTTGAGTTTAAGTTTCAAAATTGTAATTTCTTGAAAGCGATATACAATCTTTGATATTTGATGTGCTAGGTAAGAAGTATGGATGCAGGAAATTAAGCATAACCTTCCAATGTCATATTATAGCTTGCATGGACTTCCTGATTTAAGACCAATTAAGGTATGGGTGGTAGGTAGCGGGAACGACTCATAATTTACTCCTAAACAAAGGTAGGAAGCATAAACATCCATTGCGAAAATCACTACAGTTTTTCTCCGACATATATGCACAGATCACTCTACGATTTTTTCAGATTAAACTGGATAATCCTTGCCTCGGCCTTTTTGACCTGAAGCCATCTTTAAGATAATAGTTTCAGGTTCAACCTTACCCAACCTGATCCTAATCATCCTTGTTAGTGCATTCCTACTTCTGCATTTATACTTGCTACTGTATATTGTGTATGGAATTGGCCTAGTTCTTCGGTGACCTCTCTAGAGGCTAGAGTTGTTGATCGAGCAGCGTCATAGATTCTTATGCTACGCCAATGTCCATCTCTGTTTGAGATGCATTATTTCTTTCTCTTTTACTTCACTTGCCTCATTCAAGTCCATTGATTAGCGGGAGAAGAAACCCATTGCGAGTGCATTTCCCTTATTTTGACTTTCATTACAGTTACTGTAGTCATGGTTTTCCTCATTCTGCCGCTGAATTATTCACCTTTATAAGCATGATGTATTATGTTTCTCGGTATGTATTTGACACTGTCGACTTTATATAGGTTGAGCTTCTTTCTCGGATTGCTACGGTGCTTTTACTAACACATTATAGCCAGTTGAGCAGTACACCAGCAGCCAGACCTACATTGATGGTACTCAGGAATATTCTTCAGGAAAAAGTTAAGGTAATCCCACAGATTGTTCGATACCAAACAATTGATATTGAACAAGAATATTACTTAACTTATCTCATCCTTTCCCAGCAAAAAGATGCTTCTAAATTAAAGCACAAGTACATGGAAAGAGAAGTGTACTACTTTGGAGTGAACTTCCTTTGTTCTTTAAGGGAGGGTATTTAATATGTTTATTGGTTCTCTCGTGATATAGCTGTTTGGTCTGTGATCACTTCAGTTATATTTCAATGACACTTGATTGTCACTCAGGACCTTTGAATTCAGATATTTTTAGTCTTATTGGCACTGTTTCTTGGTTCAACTTCACCACATGCCATCCTTTTCCTGAAAACTTTTGTTGCTTCCAATCGAATCTTTGGTCTAAATTAACCTTCTAGTTCCCATTACTTGACTGGTAATTCACTGTCTACTTGTTGCAATATTTTCTGTTACTTCATTGCATTCTAGCATAGAATTTGTTTCTCCAGTATCATCTCCAGAAGACTGATAGCATGCTTCCAAACAAATTTGCATAATGATCGGGAAAGCTGTTGCTTTATATCTATTGGTACTCCAGGTTTGCTGGATCTCGCAGTTGACCAAAGCAAACTTGGTCATTGTGGAAATACAGTATGATCAGTCCAATTTGAATGGTCGGTTTAAAAAATGTTGGAACCTTGTAGGATCCATGTAGCTAAAATCATATAGATGGAATGTGGATTTCTGACTAATGAAATCTTGCTGTAACATATCAGTGAAATGCTTTATCATAGCTTAATGTGAAGGAGAGAAATGTTCTGAGCTTTTTCGCCCATTGCAGCTGAAATATCTTTCCTTTGGGTTGAAAAACGGCTCTGCATCTAGATTCAAATATTCTTATACTGAGCTTGGGTACCATATTTTTTGGGTCTTTGGATACGAGGGCATGTACAAATAATCTAATATGGAAGGCTTATTACTGTTAGCCTTTTTCTTCCAGATGTTAGTTGTGTTCTAGCAATGATGTCGAGGGGTATTAACAGTAGAAGTAGACATTGGTATACTATCTGAATCAACAGATTCTGTTCATAGTAGCTTATTTTTTGTTGCCATCTGATGAGTGACACTGGCTCATTCCTTCAGGAATGCAAAGACAATATCGGGTTTAATCTCGCTGCAATGGGTCATCTAAAGGTCAGTAATCCTGAAGTTAATCATAAAACATATTATCTTTGTGTTGAATCTTTCATAATTCCGCTAAATTTTTGCCGCAGGAATTGCTATCTATGAAATCCGATGCTCCCTTCCGAAATGCGAAGGCAAAGCTCTTGGACTTACGTTTGCAGCAGTCGAAGCGCCACCATAGGACCGAGTTTGAGGACAAAAAGAGGAAGAGAAAACAGAAAGATTTAAGTCAGATGCTTGCAGGGGCCTGAATCCTTGTTTAGAGCTTATACTTTTATTTATTACTAGTTTATAGTTTTTTCCCCAAGGGTTGAGCCCGTAGCCTAGGAGTATTTACAAGTCGTACGTTTTCCCCAAAAAAAAAGGTCGAGAAGCCTTCTTTAGAGCTGGCTGGCCATCTTCCTGTGCAGCAGAAATCATGTAAAATGTTGTGCCGATTTACCTAGTCGGTACGAAAATTTTGACAAACTTATGTAGCTTATCACAGGCCTTGTAATGTTTTATTCAGTTGAATCATCCTCCTTGTATCATAATCATAGACCATACCATATTGCAGTCTATATATGTATCACTTTCCATGTAATGCTAATGTTTTAGTAGCTTCTTGTTGCGCAATCACTTGTGCAACTCAGGCAAACAGAGGTTCCAAGCTCATCCCACCATGGATTGCCGTGCCGCCCGGCACGTACCGTACCGGTGAGTTGCCGGCACAAAAAAACCCCGTACCGTGCCGAGAAGAAGAAAGAAGAAATAGGAGTAGGAGGAGGAGAAGGAAGAAAAACAACAATGGCACGGGAGCGTGCCGGACCTCCCGTGCCGGCGGCACGTACCGTGCCAGCAGGCTGCCGGCACGGCGCGTGCCACCGGGACGGCAATCCATGCATTCCACTATTCATTTTTTTTTTACCGGTTTGTCAGTAGTTTGTTGTTCAAAAATGGAGTATAATCAAAGGTTGCTGATCAGGAAATCAAATTCCATACAATTTATTGTTATCTGGACATGAAACTTTTATAATCACAGAGATCAAGGTTCCATACAAGCATAAGGATTTTTCATCGATGACAATCAAATTTAAAATTCATGAGAGAGACATGTTCCATGGTGAAGGAAGCAAGGTGTCATACAAGTTGTTCATATATACTAATTAAGATGCAAGTGCTTCAATCGCTCTGGTGATGGTGATATCTTTTGATGAAACTGTTTCGCATCAGATGGAATTGTAGTTTTTTATTCCAGATCAAGCAATGCATGAATCATGATGGTCGTAGTAAGTTTGTTTGTATGTTTACTATTGGGCATGCATGGCTTTTTTTTTACGTAATTAGACTCTATATATTGTTGAAACTGACAAGTTCCTGATCATTACTATAATAATAAGAGTAGATAAAAGACACCAGTCTTATTCAGTACATGATCTCATGCCACACTGTAAGCTCAAACTAGAGGATAATTAGTACGTACATATGGAGATCCTGTATAATTATATCGTAACAATAAGGTACTTAATGCAGTCATAGCCATGTTGATGCTAGCTCTTAGTTTTCCCCATTGCCACCCCCGCCACTCCCATAGCCGGAGCCTTCGCCGGAGCCTTGGCCAGAGCCGGACCCGGAGCCCATGCCACCGCCGCCTCCACCGCCTCCTCCCCCACCTTTCCCATACCCTCCACCATGCGCACCGCCTTCACCGTAGCCGGAACCGCCACCTTCACCGTACCCAGATCCGCTACCATGCCCGCCGGCGGAGCCACCACCACGACCACCCCCACCGCCGCCTCCACCGCCACTTCCATAACCTCCACCATGCGCACCCCCAGTGCCGGATCCGGAACCCGAGCCATAGCCCTGCCCAGAGCCGGAGCCAGAGCCAGAGCCTTCACCACCGCCTTCTCCTCCTCCACCACCACCACCACCACCACCTCCTTTCCCATAACCTCCACCGCTAGCTCCACCGGCACCTTCGCCATACCCAGAGCCACCTCCAGACCCAGACCCAGAACCAGAACCAGAGACACCACTCCCACCACCGCCACCGCCACCGCCACCGCCACCGCCGCCACCGGCTGCAGAAGCATGGACAACGGTATTGCGAATGGCGGCGGCGAGCTCAATGCTCAGGAGAAGTGCCAGTGCAAGCCCCACAAGCCTAGTGCTACTAGTACTAGCCATATTGTGAAGTTTGTAAGTATGATGGAACCTGGTAAGGTAGTGAGCCTATTTATAAGCATTTTGCATGGCTATTACAGTAAGCAAGCACGTAGAACACGGTTTGAAGTGTGAAATAACATGGGACTTCAAAGAGAGGTTGTCAAAAACTAGTGGAAGCTTTTGACTCAAAACCATGATCTTTAGAAACTTTAGAATATTAGGTTGGTTGTACTTTTGTTAGTGGGCTAGTGGTGGATTATCTCCAATTGTCCAACTGTTTTTGTCGGCGTTTCTCTTTTTGTTCTTTTAGGTAGAATACCGTGGAATAATAATCCACTGATTTTTATTTCGGGAATGGTTTTTTTTTTTTTTTTTGGATGGTCTCTCTCTCTCTCTCTCTTTTTTTTTACTTTTTACTTTTACTTTTTGTTGCCTGCCAGGATTATATGTGAAATTATAGATTTTAGTAGTGATGGTTTTCTAATAAAAAGAATTTGTGAAGTTTGTCCAGCTGTTTGGCTTTTGGAAAAAAACGTTGATATAGGGTCCACATTTTCTTAACACGGCAAGAAAAAGAAAAGTTTCAAAAAGCATCTAAATTTTGAATCCTTGGGCGTTTAGAGTCTACTCAAATTGCTAACTGTGTTATGAATCCTTTTACACTAAGCCATCTAGCAATGCCCAATGCTTAATTCATGTACATTGTAGCAGATGAACCATAGGAGAAGTCACTACATCCTTGTTGCTTTCTTTCTTGTACACAACGAACTGAAATCAAAGTATTGTGATCCAAGAGACGCAGATCCAAATCCATGATCATCAGATATTCGAATTGAATGAGTTCAATGCATTATCAAGTTTAATCAAGTAAAGAGGAAGTTCATACATTATGAATCAATATGTAGCTCTACAGATATCATATTGAGCACTCACTGAACTTTATGAAAGAACATGATTATTCCTTGACAGTACCGAAAATTGCAGAATCTGTTCCCAAATGATCTGAAAAAGCTACATAATTAAATTAAGTACGAAGAAGAGAGATGCTCTGCTACACACAAACAATGCACAAGGTCACTATGATTGATAATTTGCATCCAGGAAATCTATAACATGCTTGGATTCTCTATACTTTCTCAGCCGCTATTTGATCTGTATTTCAATCGTTGTTGAGGGCTGAAAAGGGCCAGAGGAGAGATGGAAAAAATTGCCATTGAAGAAACAGGCTCATCAGCAAGCAAAAGGAGATGATGTGGAGGTTCACATCGTCGCAACAGCTTCTCGAAAAAAACTGTCTGGTAAGCTGAAACAGATTGATGCCACCATTTTAGCTTCATGGACTCTGAGCACCGCCTGCCACCCATTGCCATACCCCCCCTGATTTTTGCCTCTGAGCCTGAGTCATGTCACGATCTATTTGAGATTTCTGACGCCGGAGCAGTTCCAGCTCCTGTTCCACGGAAGTGAGTGACTCTAGCCTCTCCTGCATCTCTTGAATTTGCACCTAAAACACCGCAAGAAAACAGAGTAGGTGAGGTATAGCAAACTATTTGGGGAGAAAAGCTATCTACAGAATAGATAATGGAAATCATGATATAGACCTCTAGCTTGGAGCATCTTGATATTTCTGCTGCCAACTGATTTTGCATCGATTGGAGTTCCTTTACCAACAATAACAAGATTAATAATTTCGAGAATTATATGAACTAAGGGGCAGACTTTTGTTTTCCAAGTATCAAGACTTACCAATGATAGCTCAGTGTGGGAATTGTTTATCTCATCAACGTTCCCTTTAAGCCTAGAGTTTTCAGCTCTTACATCAAGAAGCTTGGCTTCCAAAGTCTTCTTCTCTGTGCTGATTTTATCTGTTTCAACTGCTACAATTTTCGCAGAATTCTCAACTTGAGTTTCTTTAAGGCCTGTGTCCACCACATCCATAAAGTTGTTTTTCTTATCAATTGTATCTTTCAGTGCATAAGCTGTAGTGACAGACGCTGCAGCTGCAGCTGCTGCTGGTGACTGGAGAAGTCGAGGCTGTGCTAAATTTCTGGATTTAGGCCTTAAGATAAATACCTGCATTGGATTGGAAATGCTTGAATAAATCCCAGAAGTACTTATGATAAATCGATGAAAGTTTTCAATGGATAATTGCATGCAGAGACCAGCATGTGAAGTTGCAGACTGAATTCTAGAGATTGCAAAGGACAAGTGGCTGAGACTGTAATCCTCCTGGAATTTTTCAATATCCTCTCATTCCTACAACAACTAAATACCACTAAGCATACCCTCTCATTCCTACAACAAACTAAATACCACTAAGCATACCCTCTCATTCCTACAGCTAATAGAATAATACTTATTGTATCTCTTGTATACTCCATGTCTTTAGACTACTGAGTCCTAAGAAAGTAAATCTTCTTGCAACAACGAATTCCTCCCCCCATATCCAGTTGTTTCTAATGGTGCCTTTGCCCTGTTGATAGGAACCCAGGAACATATTTGGATACAAGTAATTGGTTTCATCAGGGCATGAGCCCAAGAACTGTATAGTCATGTGATGCCAACAATAGAATATCAAGCAAGGAGATTTTTAAGTGTTCAAAGGATATAATTTGAACAGATTCTCTAAATTGATTACGAGATACCAGAATTTGCCAAATAGTCACCAGGAGAAAGCAAATGGGATGAGTATTCGCAATATGATCAATCATCTTTTTGTTAGTGGAATGCATAGAAGAAAACTATATCGATTTGAAGACAAATTTATAAGCTTGGCAATGTCATATAGCGATCTGAATCAAACTCACGTCACAATAAGGATAACGTAGTACCCGAACAAGCATATTTTGGATGTCAACAAAATCTCATAATTACTAGTTGGATAATACGTCATATAATGTTTCATCTAAAAGAGCATACAAACATGGCATATGTTTAGCAAATAATTTTACACATTCTATTCTATTATGCATCCAGCATTATATTTCGACCTAATGGAAAAAATAAAGCAGTAAGAAAAATATCAGAAAGAAATACTATACTAATCGATGTGGTTGAATGGCTTAAGAAACCAACATATCTTAAATCAAATTCTGGATGAGTTCCACAACTTTAGAGTACCTCATTGTTGTACTTTCCATTGTAACCACCAAAAGCAATTAAAAGTTGCTCCCCATCTATTGTTGTGGAGCAAAGACTAAGGCCCTGCAAAACAATGCTGTAAAATCACAAATCTGATGTCACAAACATGTAATCTCAATATTACATGTTGTCTTGCAACTTGACGTTGACCACATCTCCTTGTACAAATTGTGCTACATCATTAGCAACAAAATAACACAAGCTATTACATGTCTAAAAAGAATAGCCACATAAAAATCACAAAACATTAATGAGATTAATAAAGCTGTTGCTTTAATTTCTAGCCTCTACAAAGACATATATGATCTTTTATTGAGCAATAATAGGAAGGACATGCCATTCAGATACAGTGCTGTCAAGCTATGCCTAGAAAATAAGAAGCCAAGTGAACTATACCTTTTCTTCTACTTTTTCCACAACAGATTAATTTGCTAAGCTCTCATTCTTTCCTTCCTGTGTTATATTACCTCTTAATTCATTCTTAATCGTTAGACATGTCCAGATATCTTTTTTTGCGGTGGTTTTGTTTTTCTTCTCTTCCATAGCATATTGGAGGACATGGTGATGTCAGTAGAAAGATGCCAACAAGGATAAATGAATCAAGACCACATCTGTGATATTTTTCTATGTGCCATTGGCATTGAATTGTACAAATTATTCTTGCTTGACACCAAGTTCAAAACTTGGAAAGCAGTTGAAGGTTTCAGTCTTGAGCACAGCTCGACTGCTTACAACAAATGTAGTGGAAATGAAATCTACTAAAATCTTGTCCATCTGAAACGTTGGAAACTACATAACTAATGAGTAACAGGTCTTGAATGAAATCTGACTGACTTGTAAATCAGTCAGGAGGGCAGGGTTGGTAGGCTAAATAAGAAGTCCAAACAAAAGGGTAGATATGTTAGCTTTGTAACGAGCAGCAAAAGCCATTGAGAAATTGAAAAAAGTTTTATAAGAAGATTGATATAGGTCGTACATGAATAAAAATAAGAGGGGTTTGGCCAGAGGTCCAAACTAGAGGCTGCGTTTGTTATCAAACCCAACCAAATTATTTTTGGGGCAATAAAACCAAACCATATGGTAAAAGACTAAACTACCCTTTTTCCTATTTTTCTTTTTTTGCCCATCCTTTTCTCTCTCCTCTCTCTCCTCCAGCCACCGCTCGGCGGCCATTCGTCCATCTCCGGCGATCTCTCAATCACCACCATCTCTCTCTCATTCATCCCTCCCGTCCAACAGCGTCACCTTCTCCGTGGCGGACTACGACGCGGCTGGCGATGGACGGAGCTATGACACGGTGGCGATCGACGCCTGCTTCACTGCCGGGGGCGGCCGCGTCCGGCTCCCTTCTGGCGAGCGCTACCTGACGGCAACGATCTATTTGAGATCTCGCGTGGTGAAGGGAGCTAGGCTACTTGGGGGGGGGGGGGGGGGGGGGCCAAGTGTCGGGGCCTTGAGCCCATGACACGGGCCATGGCGCGCGACAGCGAAAGTTGGCGTGGCCAAGTGCCCGATCATGATTCGTGGTCGGTGCCATGGGTCATATGAGGTTCGGAGGCCTCAGAATAGCAAGCAAAGCATCCACGCGCATCATCCCCAGTAATGGCGTGAAGAATCTTGAAGATGGCACGGACGAGTTTAAAGTTGGTGCGGCGGTCCGTGCTGAGAGCAAAACTTGGCGCGCCATGGGCGGATTCCTTCAAGCAACATGCGGGGCGAGCAAACCAGCGAAGCGGCGAGCAAACCAGCGAAGCGGCGAGCAAAATGCGCGCGCCTAAGGAGCTTGGCGCGCGGCATGATGCGATGCAGCGTGGCACGACACGACGCGCGGCACGGCGGCACTCAAGTCCGAGTGGGACTAGGAATCTTAGTCGGACTAAGACTCCAATTCCTAGTGCCACTAGGGCTTTGCACATCTTGTCAAAGCTCATGGCGAGGCTTGACGCGAGCGAAATCAAAGATGACGCCGAGTCCTAGTTGGACTAGGACTCGGCATGCCATGAAGCGGCCAGCAAGGCACACGACGCCATCGGGGGCAATTCAGCCATGCAAAAGCCCTAGTTCCAGTTGGACTGGAATTGTGGAATGACTTGACGCGACAAAGGCAAGCTTTGGCGCAGGGAAAATCCTTATTGCTCGGGAGTTTTAGTCGGACTAGGACACGACTCGCTCCGACGGAAGGTAGTTGGTCATGGAGGCCAAACCGTGCGTGCCATTGAGGTAATTCCACTTTGTTTAGGATTCCCATATAGAATGGCACAGTAAATATGGAATATGGCACGAGGGAAGTTGGTTGTGACTCGCAGAAATAGGATGGTGTCTTATTTCGAGTCAATATGCGATGGATCTTGGCATATGCTATCCAAGGCAAGTTGCAGTACAACTTGGAGTCCTGATGAAGTGGGCGACTTCATGATTGGTCAAGCAAGAGTCCAGATAAGCTTGGAGCCAATCAAGGACCAGCAGTTGGTGTTGAACAAGGAGTCATTCTTAGATAGGAAAGCTTGGAGCCTTCCTCTATATAAGGAGGAGCCGGCCATGATCAAGGGGATCTGGACAGTGGCTTAGGTTTGGGTTCCTTTGTAATTGAGCGATTGTAAACCAAGGGTTTGGGAGAGAGAGTTGAGAGCTTCTCTTGTACAATTGCATCAATAAAGGGGTGGGCAAAATCCTTCGCCTACATCACGTCTTCTTGTGTGTTTGCATATGAAGAAGACGAATGAGGGTTTGCCAAGAAGGGTCTTGACGCTATCATTGGGGAGAACTCGAAGAAAAATTTCCGCTGCACTTTCCCGATGACACCAAGAAGGGGGGATTACCCAAGTGATTCGACAGGTTGAAGGCGAGGAGAGAGGGGTGGCGGCTGGCGTGCAGCCACCACCACCATCTCTGTGAGGCCCGCTGGGTCTACCGTGGGACAAGATGCCTGCGCTTGGAGGGCGGGGCTGAGTCGAGTAGCCGGGTAAGCAATCCCACAACGCCTGGGTATGGTCCGGGGTTCGATATAAGTATATAGTAAGCCCTTAATAGACACCACGTTTTAAAGCCGTGCTAGCAGTGATCCGTCAGAAAACTCCATGGTTAAGTGTGCTCGACCTGGAGTAGTCCGAAAATTGTGCCAACGAGGACGCTGGGCCTCCAAGGGGGTGGATTGTGAGGCCCGCTGGGTCTACTGTGGGACAAGATGCCTGCGCCTGGAGGGTGGAGCTGAGTCGGGTAGCCGGGTAAGCAATCCCACAACGCCTGGGTATGGTCCGGGGTTCGATATAAGTATATAGTAAACCCTTAATAGACACAACGCGTTTTAAAGCCGTGCTGACAGTGATCCGTCAGAAAACTCCATGGTTAAGCGTGCTAGAACTGGAGTAGTTACACGATGGGTGACCTTCTGGGAAAACAGCGGACTCCCCTCCATGCAGCCCCTTTCCTCCTTTCCCAGCGAAGCCACGGCCACCTGCGACACCCCCTCCTTCACTACGACGTCGTCCCGACCTCCCCAAAGGCCCCCTGCGCCATCGACGGCCATCCCTGTCACCTCCTATCTCTACCCCGAACTCCGCCGCCGCCCGGATTCCTCTATCTTCCCCAGAGCTGGCACTTCCCCCGACACCTCCGCCTTCCCCGACGGCTTCCAACAACACCCAAACGTCGCTTGAAGTCGCCTGAGGTCTCCTTTCCGGATCATGCGCTGCCTCCAGCGGGATCCACCGTTCCACGCCCTCCGAGCGCCACCCAAGGCCAGATCCGGGATCCCCTCGCCACCGTGACGCTCCTCCGACCGTTTCCGGCCAGATCTGGCTGCCGTCGCACCGACTGTTCCCCCCCCCCTTGCTCGCGGCCTTCTTCTCCGACGATGTGAGCTGGTTCCACCGAGCCAGGTAGCTTGAGTTGGCTCCACCCAGTCAAGTGGCTTAGACTTGACCTGATCCAATCCGACCTAGTCTCGATTGATCCAGGCCCAGCAGGCTTTCAGCTCAAATTGATCCAGTTTTGATTTGGCTAGGCCTGATCCAGCCAAATCGAGCCACCAGCCCAGATCCTAACCAGATCGGGGCAACTTGGACCAGATCATCATATAAAAAAGTCAAGCCCCCTAGCTCCGGCCGTCTTCCAAATCTTCTCCCAACGGCCACTCTTTAATTTTCTCTTAAGAGAGAAAATTAAAAAGAGAGAATTAAGAAGAGAAAAAAAATTAATTAAAGAGAGAACATTAAAGAGAGAAAATTAAAAAGAGCAAATCATCCTATTTTTAATTAAAAAGAGAAAATCATCCAGAGAGAAAATTAAAAAGAGAAAATCATCTTTTTTAATTAAAAAGAGAAAATTAAAGAGAGAAAATTTAAAAGAGAGAACTAAAAATCAAGATGTTACGAATGTGTTTGTTCGTAACAGGTCTCGGCTCGGATCTGGACTCAATCACCACAATCTGGCTCGGCCTGATTGCAATCGGCTCAAATCTGGTCTAATTTGGTTCAATTCAGCAAAGTCTGTGCTAATGGCTCGATCTGGCTTGATCAGATCAGCTCTGGATCAAGCTGGGCTGGACCAGATTTGGATTAATTTGGCCCTGAAGCCTCCTGGGCTTGGATCAATCAGGACTGAATCATATCAGATCGGGGAGGAATATGATCAAGTCCAGTGGCTGAGCCTGGATCAATCAAGGCTAGATCAACCTGGTCTGTACCCAATCGGATCATTTGGGGATCTGATCAGGCCCAGGCAACTCCGCCTAGCTGAACCAGCTTGGGAGAGGGCAGCTGCTTGTCAGGGAAGATGATGGCCGCGAGCCAGGAGGGAGGAGGTGGCACTTGGTCGTTGATGGGTGATGGCGGCACCAGAGCTGTTCGAGAAGACGAGTCGCGGCCGAAGGTGGAGGGGAATCGCCGGATATGGCTGAGAAATGGTGGCGGAGAGATCGCGAGGCGGCGGGATGCCGGATGTGGTGTTAGATGCGGAAGATCTTAACATCGGCGAAGCGTTGAAGCACTAGATGACGCTGGATGAGATCAAGAAGGATCCCCATACCAAGAAAGCTCTGAAGGATTGCTAGGAGCTCCGCAACTATGCCATGGATGATCTCAAGACGTCGTTCGAGCAGTTCGGTGGTCTCAACATCACCAAGATCGACAAGATCATCGCCAACTTCAAAGTCTGGCTCAACGCCGCCATCACCTACCCGGAGACATGCCTCGACGGGTTTGAGAACACCAGGAACGCCGGCTAGTCTATACGTGACGCTCTCAAGACCTCCGCCGAGCTCACCAGCAACACCCTCGCCATCGTCAACGAGATCTCCTCGGTGCTCGGCTCGTTCAAGCTCCCCATGATCAGCCACCGGCTCCTCTCCGAGGCCGAGAGCGGCGAGTTTCCGCCGCCTCCGGCTCCTCTTTCGGATCTCCATCCCCGCTCACCTAGGAGCGGAGACAAGCGAGCGCGGCGGCGGCAATGGCGGCCGAGAGGCCGTGCCCGGGGGCGATGATGGGGACGGGGAGTAATAAGGGCAAATTAGTCACTCATTTTTTATAACTCACAAAAACAGCTACTAATGGACCTATTGCCTTAAAAAAAAAGCTGTGGACTATATGTTGATTAATTACCCAATTTTGGACCTCTTGCCAAATATTCCTACAAATAACATGCTTTCCAATATCATACGTGAAGAAATAAGAAACTAGTAAAAATCCTAGAACCTCAGCTGTAAACACAGAACAGTCAGCATCTTTTGATTTTAAAGATTACAGTACAAATCAATAGTCAACATCCCCCAAATATCTTCTCAAATTATAGCTTCAGGGTTAGGTTTATTAAGAAGTGACACCGTGAAAGGGACTACAATGATAAACCAAACATGAAAATAAACAAGAAGGTACTAATATCTTTTTGTACAATTATTGCACTCTTCTATGGCTAAGGCGAAAGATAAGGTTCAGTTAGAGGCTGGCTACAAGATGATATGCACAAACTAGAGAAAAGATCATGAAGAAGCAGAATAAAAAGAGGGTAAGCAACCTCACTAGCAAGTGGATCCCGCTCTTTTACACCTGTAGCTACAGACCAGACAAGCTTGGACATGTTCAATACTAATGTCTCAATAGCACCTGCAAGCAAGACTTATCTCATAAGCTGTCGTGCAAAATAATGAGGAATGCAAAAACACTTATCCCATGCTATTCGATAGCGATGGATAGCATTAGGTAAAATATCACCTACCACTTTTATTGTCTCCGCCACCAACAATGTACCAGTTTTCATCAATGGTTGTTCCTGCTTGACCACCTCTGGGAGCCACACTTGCATCAAGAATCTGTTGTTGGGACCACTCCATCTGATATATAATGTCATCAGATTATGCCAAGCAGTTAAAGGACAGCTTGTGTGCACTTCAAACTAGGTTTGCAGAAGACTCTATGCAAAAGCATCATTTGTACACTTTCCACCAGGACCAAAAGTATGACAGTTTTAAATTCTTTTACTGCTCAAAAAGTTCCTTGAATTGTCCTACCAAATTTGAAATCCTCTACAAAAGTCCTACTAATTAAACAGGGCAAAGTTGTCATGGATATGTTACTTCCAAAGCCCCTCAAAGCCAAGTTATAGAAGAGAATAATACTTTTCTACATGTACAAAGAAGCCTCATTTCCACAATACAAATGTTTACGACTTATTCCGGTAGCAAGGATTTTTCCTTGGGGCTATTAGGATCCTTTCTGACTACCCACGGAAAGTATCTTTTAGTTCGACAGTAACAATTAACTACAAACTTGAAATATGGCCATATTTATCTGGAACATCTAGGTCATTAAAAGCTTAAACTTGAGTGAATTAACATCGACGAAAATGTAAAAGGCCCTAGATTACACATAACCTTGAGCATAATATTAGCAGAAGACATTTTGAGAGAAAACTCTTCATTTCATCAAAATACGTAAAACACCATAGACTCACCACAGTATGACTAGATGCCATTGAATCATAGTTCTTAAGAGGAATCATTCAAATCCAAAGAAGATATTCAAACTTACATTCTGCAAATCCAGTACATGCAAATCACTGAAGCAAGTTGAATGAGAAGAACCGCCAAAGATTAAAAGGTACTGGTCTGCATGAGCTGCAGCTGTGTGATCAAATCTTGGCGATGGAGCTTCGCCCCTTATCAAATAAGAATGACATACAGAATCAGCTATGTGAACATTTTATATAGCTGCTTGTAACATAGAAACAAGTAAATTCCTACTTGGCTTCCAGTACATCCCATGTCATACTCTCCAAATTGAGAATGTGCAGATCATTTAGCAGATGCCTCCTATTGTCTTCTCCACCAAACATTAGAAGTTTAGAGCCAACCACCGTAACTGATTGCCCTCCTCGAGCTGTCTGAGACAGACAGTTCCCAAAATAGCTGAGAGTTTAGATAGTAAACAAAACTTATATGGAAATATGCGGCAGCAGACATATAGACAAATCCAGAGTTTTAATAAAGTAACTACAAAGATGAAAATTATATAGGCTTCGGGTCAACTAGAGAACATATAACAAGGAGACAGAATTTAAAAGCAGTATACAATTACCGGAACTTTTCCATGTGTCTTCACGATATTGCAGTTCTGTGTTTCCAGATCAATTGACCAGACTGCAAGAAACAAAGTAAAATTACAAGTGCAATACTAGGAGCATCAAGAGACTATATGATTGACCAGCTGTACGGTATGCCCCATATCATCTATGGGGCTCCTAACAGAATCTTACAAAATGCTATGACTCCATCACTATGGGAACATACCTATCACAGAATCTGATGATCTTTTTAGATGACCAGCGACAACTAAAAGTTGGTTTCCCCACTTCACCTGTGGAAATGAAGAAAACAAAACTACTCTAGGAACTGGGTACAAGAACATTTCATTATCTTACTCATGTATTCTGTAACTTTGGATGCCATACCACACTATGGCCGGCAGAGGCTGGGAATACTTCCTTTGAGGCAAAATTTTCTATTTTAGAACCATCTGGATCAGTTTTTGGTCTTAACTGGGACCATTTCAAAGTTCTGAGATCAAACACCTGTAAAAGTTGTTACAGTGTTATGACATATAAATTCTCGCCTATACACTAAGAAAGAACAAGAATGAAAATTATCTTTTGACCTGTATATCTGATAGATATCGGCCATTACGACTTCCCCCAATAACATAGAGCTTTTCTTGGAATACTTCAGCTGCATGCTATGAATATGTGGAAAAATGGAATTTACAGTGAGAAATGGTGTACAGAGTGGCAGAATTTCAGCGGCTAAAATTACAAAGGTTCTCTATATCAACAGTTAAATCATTTAAACTACAAGACATTATGGTATTCTAGATTTCAAGAATAAGATTGTTGACACAAGATGCAAATTGTTATGCAGTCAAGGCATGTGAGAAACGTGAAGCAAGAAAGATGAAGATTGCAGAGCATGCTTAAAGCTAATAGTGAGCCCAGTATCTTCAGTTGACCTTTTACCTTGTAACGTGCAGGTGGGCACCAGCCAGATGGATGGATCGAAATCCATTTGTCAAATGGCGCTGATGATAGGTAACTGTGTATATTTGAATCACCATTAGCTTCTCTGTCACCACTAGCCATTTGGTAAAGCTATATTTCAAACCACTTTCCAACACGATCAGCAGAACCTTTTAAGAGAAAATGCAGATATTAGTACATTAAAACAAATAGATGTAAACAACCATACTACTGATTCTAATAGACGAAGTACACCAACAGGGACTTTATAAGAGTCATTTTCACTTTCTTGGCCATTACGTGGCCTCTTGTAAATAAATGAGCATAGTCAAACAAGATTTTTCCCTACGTGGTTCTCACTTGTCGTGAGAAGCTAACGGGATCTGGCACTTAGTGCGCAGCCAAGCTACAACTGCTAGCTTTTGTCTTTAGTTCTTACAAAAAATGGACTTAACACTTAAGTAGTTCAACACCTTCTCAACTCATTCTCTGGTTTACAACAAAATTGAAGATGCAGAGGACCAGGGGATGTAACTTTCAAACATGTCCGATTATAAGAAAATATGAATCCCATTTCCTCAGGAACAATGAAACCAGTAAAGTTTCAAGAGAATATCCACCTCAACAAGCTTGAAGGTGAAACTGCTTTCAGCTTTTCTAGCGACCACTCCAAGAATATTTCTGGATGATGACTTCTATGAACGGGCAATGGCTAGGCTATCTTGAACAAGTCTTTAGCTGTAGAAAAATTGGATCATCTTTCACTTTATAACCAGCCGTGCCTAATATAAACACCAAAACTGTTTCCTCAGATGTACTTTGATGTGAGCTTGAGAGACAAAGCTAGTGGATGTTAGATCCACGAGTCAGGAGTTCTATTTCTAAGCTCTTGCAGATTTCAGTATAGATTCCAAAAAAAGGAGTCAGAGATACAACCATGATTTCTGACATTGTAATTCTCGTCGTTGTCATATCATCCTCATTTGACTCATCATAGCCTCATGACATTCTATTGCGCATGCTTAGACCATCTAAAACAGTCCTGCACTACTCATGCCCTCAATTGATGCCAGCCTCTAACTTGTACACTCCTAGCATTCCTATGCGTCCACCTCGACATTGTCATCTCTACTATGCTCAATCTGCATTCCTAGCACTCTAAGCCAGAACTAACAACAGCAGGTTTGAGGCCATCCTTCGGACAAGATTCCCAAGAATGACATTTTCTTGGTTTACCTGTTCTTGAAAATCCAATACACATAGAATTGCCTATTCAAAAGGTAGCACCACACCGATTGTTTGCAAATAGTTTAGATATAAGCAACAAGATACTACGAACCTATCTTAATAAAAAAAGTTGTGGAAGATCCACGATACTAACAAATTCAAAACGCAACCATAACTTCCATCAAAATCTGGATTCAAGAGAATACCCAAATCCCAGGGCATCAACTGGGATCTCACCCACGATTCATCGAAAAATATCGCCTTCTTGAACTACACCACGCAATAGCAAGAAACGCCAAATCTTGAATCCAGATTCTACTAAATTGGCACAAATGTAAGGAGCTTAGAGCCAGAAACGATACAAGAATTGGATCGGGGCTGCAGTCAGTCAACTCGTCTCCCCGGCAAATCTAGAGCGTGGGTTCCACCGGAAGCGGCGAGGGAGAGAGAGAGAACGAGAGGGATCTACGTGGAGCCGACGCGGATCTCCGACGCGGATCTCGACGCAAGGAGATCACGCCGACCTCCCCTTTCTCTCCGGAGCAATTCCGGATCTTGTCTTCCAACCGGACAATAGAAGACTCCTTGAGATCTATGAACGAAGCGACCTGGGTGAGGTTTTCCAACGGTGAAGTTGACTCATCGGTGGTAATTAAGAGCGTTAATGGAGCTCCGAAATCCAATCAGTTAACGGGCAAGAATCCTAAATCTAGGGAAAAGTTTCTCACACCGATTGTGTATTACACCGATCCGATGTGTCAGGGCATAATTGTAAATAACATGCCAACTCAAGTGCCAGATGTATATTGTTGACCCTCACACCCCTTTGAATCTCTTGAAGCCCCCAAATCCCTTCTCCCCAATCCCTCTTCAATCCTCCTCCTTAGGTTAGACCCCTCCTCTTCAGTGGTGGATCGAAATCGGGGAGCAGCGGCGACACCTTTGTCCAAGATGAGGCGATCGACCAGAGAGAGTGCCTCCGACGACTCGCCCTCGAGACCATCGACCTCGCCAAGGATTGCTACTTCATGCGCAACCACCTCGACAGATAACCCTAAGTTTCCATCTTCTTCTTGAACCCTAACTCTAGGATCTGACCCAGTTGGTGGTCTCAATGAGAGATATGATAATTCTGGTTGTTTCTTTAACCCTAACCCTAGAATATGAGTGGAAGTCCTTTTGAATTGAACGCCACGAGCTCGAGTGCTCTTAGGTGTGCTTTTTAGTTGGCTTATGTATAAATGGAGTCTAGACTTTGCACTCGGATTTCCATTTTCTCTGTTGTGCTTATCCCATACTTCTTTTAAAGACTCAACTGATTGACTTGGTATTATTTTTCTGAGAATCGAGGATCAGTTGGTATCATAGGAAAGCCAAGGAATTTTAATTTGGTAATGCTTTTGTCGCTGCTACTATATATGATAATGAGGAATTGCTTTTCTTATTGGATGATGCATGGCCAAGGTTTCTATGACACTACCATAGAAGCTGATTCCCCTTAGTTTCGCTTGAACAAGACCAATAGACATTGCTCAGGTGGGTAGAGGTGAGTATTAATTGAACACTGTGGGAGGGTGGGTTGCAAACTGTCCCCTGTGGCTATGTGAAACCGAGAACAAGTACACATGAGAGGATGGTGGATAAGGCCCAGAACTATGTCAAAACCTGAAACCTGCCTCTCTTCACTACTCGACTAGCCACATGTCTAGACCTATGGTTCTTTTATGAGAATCTTTAGTTTTTTTTAGAAGATTATGTCGGCTTTGCTCAAATGATATGACATAGGGTGTGTTTAGTGTAGTTTAATTTAGATCTAAGCGTGGTTAAAGTGCAGATTTTGTGATGCGATCTGTGTTTTGAAATTTTATTTTGGTGCTTTCTAGCGTTATACATGTCTCCGCGTCTAATGGTATGCATATTGGAAATTCTTAATAGTGTATTGTTTTGGTATCTTCTATTCACGATCACTTGGCCTAAGCATCAGAGATTTATAGATTTGCAGACTATGATTGGTCTATTAGTCATCTTGCGATTAGCATTTGTGGATCTCTTATATTAGTCATCCAAGCTGCCAGAAAGTAGATCTACTACTCTAATCCATCATTAGAGCTAATCTTGTAGGTTTTCTTCAATTAAGCGTCATCTAGATTAAATGCTTGGAGCTTGAATATTTAATAGCAGCTTCTAGTTGTCGCACCCTCATTCTTGTGGTATCGATTTCTTATTAGCTGGACTGAGTGTAGCTAGAGTGTAGATTTTATGCATCAATCTTCTAATTAGAGTTCCTTTTCTCTCCATTTTCCTAATAAATTTTTACAGTCAACTATGTTTTATTATGTTGACGTCAAAATTAGTGGTTCTATTAACTGACAAAAAAAGCTAGAAATGAGACCTCCCATGTGAACTTTGCATGCTTTTGTCCATATCTTTATGTGTATTTGTGGCACCATTACTATTTGTTTGAATCTGGTGTTGCTCTCCTATATTTGTTTATCTTGGTATGTTCGCTCAAACGAAATTTAGGAGATTTTTTAAATATCATTTTAAACTGCTCTTTGAATGTTCTCTGCTTTCTTAATTGTCCTTTTTGATCATATAGACTTACTTTTCTGCTTGGTTTCCAGATATGATATCATGCCGAAGAATGCAATTCTTGTGGAGGAAAAACATGTCCTAATGTGAGTTGCTAATTTTGTAATCTATATGCAAAGTGAAGTATCAATGTGACTGATATCTCTCGTGATATTGTTGTTTCATGTTATCTTCTTTTAATTTCCAGGAGCAACTCAAAATACAATCAGGGTTGTGCAGGTAATTCTTCTACATTACAAAAAACGGCTTGTGCACTTTTACCAAGCTTTGGAATTTATTCACGCTTGATTTAATTGGATTTTTTTGCAATGGATGCTACAAATTCTCGGGGGAAAAAGTTATATTGGTTGTATTGGAAAGGACAAGTTTGGGGAGGAAATGAAGAAAAATACAACAACTGAAGGAGTTAATGTAGGCTTCTGTTTATGTTTGAGCATTCATCCGAACTGTATTCTTTTTTCCTTGTATCCTGCATAACATAGTAAAGACACGTATTAACATTTGGGCCTCGGTCAACAGTCACAGTTGTATTTCAAAACCAAGCCACTACAAGCTAACAAACCTCCAGAAGCACCTGCACCTGTCGCCAATGGAATAACAGCTCCATGTGTTCCTCTAAGATCAGAATGCTCGAGTCATGTGCAAAAAGAGTATGTCGTCAATGATTTCATCACCAAAAAAGGATGGCTTTGATAAAAATATTTCTCCAAAGCAGTATTGCATGTCGGACAAACATGATGCTCGATCCATTGTTGCAAACATCGACAATCTCATCTTCTTGAGTCCGTCACTAGCATTCAAAATGTGAAAAGTTTTGGTTATTGTAAATGTCTATCATTCTTGAATTATATGCAAAATCGGTTTTCGCATGTCTAATGTATCAATTTTTGGCCAAATAGAATAATTTTGGTACTGTAACTATCCTCATGATGGCACAGACCTTTAAGAAATAGGAACACTTGTTATTGAAAAAGCAAGATAAATCAAGCCTTGCCAGGGCCAAATAGAACAATCGCACAATATACATAACTAATATGCGCTCAATGGTGGATACCATGCATCACATATCACAGAGAACTCTTTCACGCAAAATACCATAGGCAAAATACAATCACACAATACTATACATACAATCACAAAATCCCATAGGTACAATCGCACAATACCATAAATACAATCGCACAATACCATAAATACAATCGCACAATACCATAGACACAATCGCACGATAACATAAACACTAGCACAATTACCAGTCACAGGCACAATCGCACAATACCATAGGTACAATCGCACAATACCAGAGGCACAATCACACAATAACATAGTCATATGCACAATCGCACAATACCATAGGTACAATCACACAATAACATAGTCACATGCACAATCGCACAATACCATAGGTACAATCGCACAATACCATAGGTACAATCACACAATAACATAGTCACATGCACAATCGCACAATACCATAGGTACAATCGCACAATACCATAAGCACAATCACACAATACCATAAGCACAATCGCACAATAACAGTCACAGGCACAATCACACAATACCATAGGTACAATCACACAATATCATAGGTACAATCGCACAATATCATAGACACAATCGCACAATAACATAGTCACAGTCACAATCGCACAATACCATAAGCACAATCACACAATAACAGTCACAGGCACAATCGCACAATACCATAGGTACAATCACACAATACCAGAGACACAATCGCACAATAACATAGTCACAGACACTACCAATCAACGGCATAATCGGACAATACCATACGTACAATCGCATAATATCATAGGTACAATCGCACAATATCACTCATACAATCGCACAATATCATAGGAACATCTGTAGACAATAACATAGGCACAATCGCATAATACCATAGTCGTATATGCACAATTGCACAATACCATAAGTACAATCGCACAATACCATAAGCACAATGACACGCCTTGAAAAGTGTCGTTACCTTAACAAGGACGCCAAAATTACAAATTTATAATCAAACTACTAACTAACTACTTTATAGGTAGATAGCAATGAGTCCGAGTCGAATCCACAGGGAACTAATGGTTTAAGTCGTATACTAGGTATAATTCCTAGCCAAGGAGTTGGGAAAAAGATAATATTTTGGATTTTTATCAAGAACTAAACAAATACGAAAAGAGTACTAATAGATAAGATAATGCCAAGGAACTCTAATCAATAATAAAGAACTTACTAGGTATTCCTAAGATAAGAGCAGATAAATCAACTTAGATGATTTCATATAGTCGATAGGTGAATGGCTAGAATTCCTACCGCTCAACGAAGACGTCGGGGATAATATCAAGAATGGATATTGGTAAATAATCAAGATGGTTCTAGCACCTTGAGATCGCCTACTAGAATGTATCAAGGATTAGAGTTAACCTAGTGGTTCTGGCACTAGCATTGTGGTTCTAGCACATACGAAACCCCTAATCTCGAATAATGATGAATAACGGATTAAGAAGCGGTCATAATGGTTCTAGCATTATGTGTAATGGTCCTAGCATTACAAGGCCTTTAATCACGAGAAGGAAATCCTCACATCCATGGTCCTAGCATAGACGTTTGACGAGAATCCCTAATCTCAAGCCCTAACATGCACAAGACCTAAATCTAGGGCATATATGAACAAATCATTCATCTAACATATAATAATAATCACACCAATAGATAAGAACATAAAAACAATCCATTCAATCATCAAACGTATGATTTACAACTCATAATCTATAGAAAACCCTAATAAATAACTTTACTACATCGTAGAATCCCAAAGCTAGGGTTTAGGAACTCATCTTAAGAAGAGGACACCTTGATGAAGGTTGTTGAAGCCATCCATCCATGGATCTTCTCCCAAAGATCTAACCTAATTTGTGGGAAAGAAACTAAGAGAAACCTTAAGAGATGACGAAAATTCGGCCATAGAAGGCTGCCAAAACGCCCCCAAAGAAGGCTATTTATAGCCTAAGACAAACCCTAACTCGGATTAGTCAATTTCCTTTTATTTTTCCCGCAGCGCCCAAGGAGATCGATCTCCTTTGGGTTGAGATCGATCTTCTTCACTTCGGGAACTTCAAAAACTGGAATTTGCCCGACCCATATCGATCTGCATGGGAAGCAGATCGATCTGGTTTTCCGTAAGTGCTTCTTCTGCACCTCTGTACTAGAAATGGCATATCTTCCTCTAGGAAACTCCAAATCACGAACCGTAAAAAGTTCTGGAATCTAGACTTCAAGAGCTTTCCAACCATATATAGTACATCATCTGGTTCGTCCTGAGAAGGTACAGTTTTGATGTCAAAGATGGTTCATCTTTGCTCCTTTGCTCTTTTGCTCCTAGCAGGTTCTTTATTTGTTCGTTTTTGCACCAGACTTGATCTAATCTTCGTTGAGGGTCCTTAAGCCTGAAATGGGGAAAAGACAATCAAAATAGCATTGCTCGGAGACTAACGAGACCTAGTTAAAAGGGTGATTTGTGCACTTTTCACGTCTTATCACACAATCGCACAATAACAGTCACAGGCACAATCGCACAATACCATAGATATAATCGCACAATATCATAGGTACAATCGCACAATACCATAGGCACAATCGCACAATAACATAGTCATAGTCACAATCGCACAATACCATACGTACAATCGCACAATACCATAAGCACAATCGCACAATAACAGTCACAGGCACAATCGCACAATACCATAGGTACAATCGCACAATACCAGAGGCACAATCGCACAATAACATAGTCACAGGCACACACACAATACCAATCAAAGACATAATCGGACAATATCATACGTACAATCGCATAATACCATAGGTATAATCGCACAATATCACTCATACAATCGCACAATACCATAGGAACATCTGTAGATGATAAGACGTGAAAAGTGCACAAATCACCCTTTTAACTAGGTCTCGTTAGTCTCCGAGCAATGCTATTTTAATAGTCTATGATGTATTTCAGGTATAAGAGCCTTCAATGACGATTGGATCATGTTTGGTGCTAAAACGGACAAATAAAGACATGTTAGGAGCAAAGGAATGAAGATGGATTGGCTTTGAAGATTAACCTGTACCTGCTCAGGAAGAACCAGATGATGAGCCATATATGGTTGGAAAGCTCTTGAAGTCTAGTTTCTGGAGAATTTTACGGTTCGTGATTCCGAGTTTCCTAGAGGAAGTTACGGCAGTTTTAGTACCGATGGCGCAGTCTGGATGGCAAGCAATAAATCCGCTGAAGGGTCCGATCGATCCGACCCCCAGAGTCCGATCGATCGGACTATGCAGAAACCTCACAGAACCTATTTTTTTTTCAGCTATTCACCTCCCGATCGATCCCTCGATCGCTCCTACTGAGTCCGATCGATCGGACACCCAGAGACGGATCGATCGGACTCGGGAAAAGTGAGAAATTGACGATTTTTATGCACCGGATCGATCGGACGCTCATAGTTCGATCGATCGGACTCGAAAATGACCGTTTTCTTGATATTTATCAAGCAGAATCAAGGGCCAAGATCTAATCCGAGTTAAGGTGGATACCTAGGCTATAAATAGGCATCTTTTAGGGTTTTTCAGGGTCTTTCTTCTCTCTTGGAGAGGGAGAACAATTCTTTTCTTCTTTTTAACTTTTATTTATAGATCTTTGGGAGGAAATCCATGGCGGGAGGAGGTCATCAACCTTCATCTATGGATCAAACCCTAAAGATGAGTAGCTAACTTTTTACCATGGGATTCTTATGATGTAACTAAGATTTCTATTATGAATTTATGAGATCTAGGGTTTGTATACACGATTATTTGGTTTTATGGATTGATTATATTTTCCTATATCTTGGTGTTGATTTCTTGCTGGATGTTTGGATCGTTCTTGCTTGCACTTGATTCTAGAGCTTGTGTATGTTAGGGCGTGGATTGGATTCATCCAAATAAGAGGACCATGCTAGTCCCATGGTATCTCGGATGAAATCTTCTTCGTGATTAGGGGTTGTATAGTGCTAGTCCCACTATAGTAGTGCTAGTCCCACTACGTTCCATCCCTAATCCTTCATGCATCCTACTTTTGTAGATTTGGCCATCAAGATGCTAAACCCATCTTGATCTCACACCTAAATCCATATCAACACTTCTCCTTGCGATGAACTCATCCTAATAAGAGGGTTCATTAGCAGTGAACGTAACTAATCATTCGGTCACTGATAATTAGATAATTGTTCTTTCCAACAAGGAATCCTAAACAGAACTTGTTGAGTGATAAGGAGAACTAGCCATTCACTTATCAACTATTAGAAAGCCATTCATCGTGTTTGTATGCCCTGATCTTAGGAAGACTTGGTAGAACCTTAATTACTGATTAAGAACTCCATGGTACCTTTTCTTTTATTTATTAATTCTTTAGTATTAGTTTAATTTCAATTCTAAATCTTTTTCCAACTTGTTGGTAGGGATACTTAGATTGAGTTTAGTAGTTTAATTATTTTCCTACGCATTCCCTGTGGATTCGACTCGGACTCACTGCTATCTACCCTTAAAGTAGTTAGTTAGTAGTTTGATTATAAATTTGTAATTTTGATTAGACTTGCTAAGACTACGACACTTTTCAAGTCGTATCAGTAGACAATAGCATAGGCACAATCGCACAATACCATAGTCGCATAGGCACAATCGCACAATACTATACGTATAATCGCACAATGTGAGCAACCAACATATTATAACTTTTAGATTAGCTGAAGGAGTGCTACGTCTTCGTCCAATCTTATTAATTTCATTTTGCGCTCAAGGTGGATGCCATGCATCAACATGTATTCCCGTATAACTCATTCGCGCAAAAATATAGGCACAATCGTACAATATAAGCAACGAATACGCGCTCAATTGTGTATATTGCCATTGATGTTTCCATCTCCACGCTGAGAACGCACAAAATAATAGGCAACATCGCACAATACCAACCAATATATGTCTTTTGTTAATAGAGGCACATATCACATATCTGTCTTTTGTTAATACGTGGCTAATGCTACGATGCCATTTATCACATATCCCCACGTCCATACAAGGATCACACAAAAATACAGGTACACTAGAGAATATGCTGGACAAATACATGGCTAATGCTAGAATGCCACATACATCGTATAATCATAGTGGATGCCCATGCCTACGATACGGATACTTAGGAGTCTATATAAAAAAATTCAACAAAACTCCCCCTGTACCGAGGGCTAAATGAGACAATTTTATAACATTCCTCAAATAAAAGAGGCGAACATTGTCCCCGGGGCAAACCTTGTCCCCACAAACCACACAAACAACACAAACCACAACTTCGTCAAATTCGTCAAATACAACATTATCCCCACAAACCACAACTTTAAAGGAAAAAATACAGAGATTCTGATTTCATATTTATTCATATGTATGCATGTCCAACTCTTCATAGCTCTCCAGAAGGTTTGTGTATCAAACTGTATACATGTTCAACTCCAAAAGTGAGGGAAATGCACAATAATCTGCCAAAACAAAATTAAAAAATTAGCAGAATATTTGACATCATGATGTATATTATTTTTAAATTAGTATAATAACATAGGCACAATAACATACGCACAATAAAAATGCTACCGATACATCTTCAACAAGTCCACGAAGGGTGTTAATGTAGTTGAGGTTTGTCCCAACATACGTTCCTTCCACAAGTTCTCGTATGTTCCGCTCACATTCTCATCTGCAACACGAGACACGTCGAAATTGATTAGTGCATCAGTAAAGGTTTGTAATAAATAAACGAAAGATGTTTATTATACTGACAAAGGTATAGGGAAATGCAATAGAAGCAAATATCAAGTAACAGTATGTACACAAATGCAGCCAACAGAGTGCTACAACCTTCAGTCAAAGTCCAAGCTTCTTCAGCCGAAGCAAAGCATCACTGTAGTTTAGAGAACCTGATATTTTAAAGGGCCTTCATGGAAAAGACTCGTCAAAAGGCAGAAACAATGACTCTTATTCGCAAACATTCAAATCTCAATTTTTACAGGCCATGCATTCCTCTTGATTGTCAAGAGAACAAACAACCCGCGCCATTTTGGCTTCTCGATCATCATTCTCCACTGGCTCGGTCTTTTCCACCCAAAAATCATTAATTTGGAGTTAGTGTAAAGCATTCAGAAAGATAAATATTGAACTGCAGAATTAGGTGACCACAATAGACTATATTAATGAGAACATATGCAGACAGAAAAGATCTATCTTGAGCATGGAAGTATCAACAGTGAATTGAATTGCATCAGCCGCGGACCTGGTATGTAGGTATTACATTCCAGTTTTCATACCCTTTCATCATGAAGAGCCAAAAAAAATGAGCAACATACTTCTTAAATGATAAAATTGAATCACACATCAAACAAACAGAGGATTCAAACAAAAGAATCACGTTTTACTCAAATCCTGCAATCAAGCTAGTCTACATATTGTTCCCCTGGTGCAGTAAGAAGTAGTCGCTATAGGCATCTCAGCTAACTAGATGAATCAAGTACGCTGGTGACACAATAATGAGAAGTCAAATAAGATCTCGAAATGTACTCATTCTTACAGAGTATCATTGACTTGAAGCTTTGTTTCAAGCCCATAAATTTTGGAAACTACTTGAGTAATAATAAAACAACTTTACATGACTTAGCAACAAGAACAAGCAAACAGAGCTTTCTTGTAGCGTCGAGATTTATATCCAAAGATTGCAAAGCATATGACAATTCAGGTGATGTTACCTTAAGGCTCTCACCCGCAACCGAGGGCTGCAAAAGCATATTAAAATCACAGACACTAGTCAAACCTTTTTTGTGACAGAAACTAATAAAATGTACAGGTCATATGCAAAATTACAAGACAAATGTTTACAAATTGGAATAAGTAGTACATAGCCCTTTAGGTATAATTTGGGAGCTTCAAGTGTAGAAAAGCTTCAAGTGTAGAAAAGGCAACCAACCAATGTAAGACACCTTGTAATGTTAGACCATGACCTAGTCAATAATAAGCTTATTGGCTATTAAAGCCCTATAACATAGAAGCTAATGTCTACAAATGTATAGAAAAAGATGTCAGAAATTCTGCTCAAATATATGAATTGTGATAAATAAATATTGATTCGAGTATGTCAAAAGTAAGGGAAGGCATTTGGTAGAAACTACTTAAAAAGCTCATGAGGAAGGTTGCACCTTTCTTTAGCCAACTTAAAGAAGTTTGAGATATGACCCCATAGTGTTTTCTCAAATGTCTTCCCAGGTTCGATCCACATCTTCAAAATATTCTCTGTTAATATGATGTTAAAGTAAATTAAGTAAGCTATAAAATTACGGCACTCATTAGCATTGAAATTGGCACAAGGAATTAAGAATTCATAGAATAAGAGAGGATTAGTAAAATAGGATTGTGTTATAAATCCATGCCAATTCACATAAAGTAGAAAAAGATAGCAATACGACAATTATGGTCATTGTGTTGTGTTCACATGGAAGGATGATGATAGCATAGGTGACAACATTGGGGTTGATGAGTACTAAATCAGGATAGAGAGAGTTAAATCTGAAAGAACTCATCAAGTTGAGAAAGTAAAGGTTATTTACTTTAAATACAACTCTTAGGAAACAAATTGAAGCGTCTTCATAATGTAAGAAAAAGATTAAAGATGTTGGATATAAATTACAGATGTAAAGAAAGGGTGGGTTGAAGACATCTAAGAATGCAACGACACTCCTAGTCGATTGAAGTTTGAACTCTCAACACTAGGAAGAAGAATAAGAAATTAAGGAAAAATGTCTGGCAGATAGCAAACAAGCTAATGACCTTCCGTACTCGTGCTCGTCCGATGAGGTGATGATGCCCTAATGTTTCCCCACCCTTAACCCAAGAAACGCTGGTTAGGGCATGACCTGTCGGTGAATAGGGGTTGCTGGCGAGGTCGATGGAAGACCTGGTAGTGCGAGAGAGAGACGAGGTCGCCGGTGTTGAAGATCGAGTCGCTGGAGATGGAGTCGACGATATGAGAGAGAGTTGCCGACGAGTTCGACAGGAGAGGCGACGTACGGGGGTGGGGGGTGGGCTCTTCTCGTCGGCAGTGGTGGGGAGGGAGGCGAGGGGGGGGGGGAGCTGTTCTCGTCGGCGGTGTGCGTCGTCCACCAATCCTGGCTTCTGCTTCTCCTCACGAGGGTTTGAGGTGAGGGGTGGTTATTAAACAGGGATTGCTTATATGGCCATTGCTTATGTGGACATTAATACACTAAAAAAATATGCCACGTTAGATCGGTGTAAAACACCGGCTGAATAGGCCGGTGTGAATATCACGATTCTAAATCTAAGCTTCAACAACTCGGAAAACCGAATCCGATCTTTCCAATAAAAAATCTTTTGTGAAAAAAAACCCCCTATATTTATATGATTGTAAATAAACCCCAAACTAATTGGGTGTCTACATCTTGCTCCTCACTTATTGTTGTTTGTTTGAAAAAAATATCTCTATTTTCATTTAGCAAATAAAATTTAAAATAAAATAAGACAAAGTGACAAATTCTTGATTGCCCTATTAGTTTATTTTGGTCCAAGCATAATCATAACAAAAGGCATATATGTAATAAGTACATTAATGTCTATAATTTTATCTGACAGACTACTATTCTAAAGAAAATTATCCTTTCGTTTAAGAAACTAGGTGGTGGGCCCGTGTCACCTGACACGGCTAACCTCCGCGCCCCACTATCTGTATAATAACTTACACCACATCAGTCCACTATCCTCTTTTTTTTTCTTTATTTAGTTACAATTTTATACTATGTGTATGTCATGTGTGTATATGACTCATATGATGAGTTATAAAAATAACTATCATTCTATCTTATAAGGTAGACTAGGTGGTGGGCTCGTGCCACCTGGCACGCCTAACTGCCCGCCCCCACTATCTCTATTATAACTTACGCCACATCAGCCACTATCTTTTTTTTTGTTTATTTAATTATAATTTTATATCACGTGTATGCCACACGTGTATGTCATGTGTATAAGTTTATGACTCAGATGATGAGTCATAAAAGTAACTAATCTCATGAATTATGATTATAAGGATGTATATTTAAAACTAGCCTAGGGAATATGATAAAAATATACAAAGTTAATTTAGAAAAATATATATGTAAATAAACTAATAGAAGGGAAACGGTTGTAACCGTTATTGCTCCTTATAAGATTGATTAGATGATTTTTTAAACAAAACTAAATAAAAGAGGAGTGTTATTTACAAACAAACTCGATTAGATTCCTCCAGTAATAAAACATCGTCATTATTATTCACGTCATTTATTAATAAAAGCAGCGTGGTCGTCTGAACCTCCCAATTATTCTACTCCTCCGCCAAGTGCCACTCATCTCCCCTCTTGCGCCACACTATATATATAGAGAGAGAGAAAGCTACATCCGTTGAAGAGATCCAGATCTAAACCCCTTCCCCAGATCTCCATCCCCACCGACACCACCGGCACTAGCGCAAGTGCCGTAGGGTTCAGCTATGCTGGGCGGGGGCGGCGGAGGCCGAGGGGGCTTCGCCCGGGCTGCGAGCTTCCGCGCGGCGAACCTCGGCCAGAACGCTCTCCAGATGACAGGGAACGTTTGCTTCGCCACGTTTGTGCTGGGGGTGCTCGCCTTCACCATCTTGGCTGCTACGTACCAGCCGGACGACCCTCTCCTCCACCACTCCGACAAGCTTACTTCTTTCCTCTCATCCACCTCCAATGCCACTTTCCGATCCGACAGCGACGCCGCCGCCCGCACTGGGGAGGACTTCCTTAACTCCTCATCTACTTCTTCTTCCTCCGCCTCCACTGATCCTCCTATCATCGAGCTTTCCGACCTCCCCTCGTCCATTGCCACCGTCTCGGTTCCCGACAACGGTCTATCCTTGGAGGCCGTCGCGGTGCCGGCGAACTGCGAGAGCGGGACGATCAACTGCCGCGATCCGGATGTGTTCAATGTGATGATGCGGGCGACCATCGAGCAGTTCCGCGACATCCATTTCTATCGATTTGGGAAACCGGTCGACGCCGAGCCTGACTCGTGCGACATGGCGTGGCGGTTCCGCCCTAAAGACGCGAAGCGTGCGTCCTTCTACAAGGACTATCGCCGGTTCGAACTCGTTCGATCCCCCAATTGCACGCTCACCGTCTCCCGCATAGGGGATTACCACTCCGGCGTCAACGCCCGCAAGAAGAAGAAGCAGAAGCCTGACTCTGGTAACGGTGGGTTCGAACCGAAGAAGTCGAAGACCACCCCGACGATGGATAGCGAGACGAAGGCCACTGCCCTGCCGGACGTCGGCGAGGTGGTGAATGATACGCTCCCGGTGGTCGAATCCGAGAGCAAGTTTAGTAGCGGAAAGTACTTGATCTATAACGGTGGCGGCGATCGCTGCAAGAGCATGAACCATTATCTATGGAGCTTCTTATGCGCTCTTGGGGAGGCCCAGTACTTGAATCGAACTCTAGTGATGGATCTTAGCATTTGCCTCTCGTCGATCTACACATCTTCAAATCAGGATGAGGAGGGGAAGGACTTTAGATTCTACTTTGATTTCGAGCACTTGAGGGATTCAGCGTCAGTATTGGATCAGAGGCAGTTCTGGGCAGATTGGAATCAATGGCAGAAGAGAGATGGGCTGAATCTTTATCTTGTGGAGGACATTAAGGTGACGCCCATGAAGCTCTCCGGCGTGAAGGATACGCTGATCATGAGGAAGTTCGGCACCGTGGAGCCTGACAATTACTGGTATCGTGTGTGCGAGGGGGAGACCGAGTCCATGATCCAGCGGCCATGGCACCTCATCTGGAAGTCTCGGAGACTAATGGACATCGTCTCTGGGATTGCATCTAAGATGAACTGGGATTTTGATTCTGTCCATGTTGTTCGTGGGGAGAAGGCCAAGAACACTCAGCTCTGGCCCAACCTTGCCGCTGACACATCCCCTGATGCACTTCTCTCGGCACTTCGAGATAAAATAGTGGACGGCCGGGACTTGTATATCGCTACCAACGAACCGGATACCTCATTCTTCAATCCTTTAAAGGATAAGTACCATACACACTTCCTCAATGACTTCAAGGACTTGTGGGCAGAAGGGTCTGAGTGGTATCAAGAGACTAAGAAGCTCAACAATGGTGTGCCAGTGGAGTTTGATGGGTATATGAGGGTGGAGGTCGACACAGAGGTGTTCCTAAGGGGGAAGAAGATGCTTGAGACCTTCAATGATCTCACCAATGATTGCAAGGATGGCATCAATACCTGTCGCACGGCCACCTCCTGATCTCGTCACGAGACTATGGGGTAAGCTGACATTTTGAAGAATGTTGTACCCATTAGTTAGTGCGTTACATTTTCATGCTATAGCTTAGCTCTTGAAGTTCCTCAGAGAAATCTAGATCTAGTTCAGCTGGTAATGCCATACCTTTCAGCTTGGAGCATTACTGTGAGATTTGTTGTATTCAGACAACACGCCATTGTTTGAGGAATTAATGTTGCATTAGTACTCATGGAATAACTTCCTTATTTCTTTTGTTTGTTGTAACTTGTAACATGTATTAGTAGGACTATTTGATTGCGATGCCATTTCTGGTCTAGTATAATGCTTGCATGTGCACAATATCCTTCCTTAGTAGCTACTATATTCAGGTTGGAACCCTTTCTAGTCTTATGATCTGTCTGTGGATATCTCGTTCTTCTAAACATTGAGCTTTCATGTTTCCGACAATGAGTTTGTGATACAGATAGGTCAATCTACTGCAGCCATTATACTTTACTTTCCAGGATGATGATCATATTTGGATTCATGTGGTGACTACATATTAGTGTGCTTAAATGTAAACAACTTCTGCTTTCTTTTTGCTTTACAGTTCCAACATTGAGGGAAACAAATCTAGCTGAGAGAAAATGGGGGAAAAGAGCATATTTCTGTATTCTATTTTAAGATACTAATACGGCTCATGTGGTATCTGAATTTTGAGTTTTTCGTCTAATCTGCATTCTGCTGCTTGGTTGATGACTTCTCCATTGTTAATACTTGGCCCATTTCATAGGACTCTTTAGATAGGATTGTATTGGAAAACAAGGTTGCTTGAACCCTGCTATGGATTTTCCTGACTCTCTTGGCATGATATGTTGATTTCTCGATTTATGTTCCCTTTTTAGTTGCTGATCAGGTATAAGCTTGTAATTAAGTTTATTCCGCTGAAGTAAGATAAAGGCTTCTAGATGTCTTCTTTTGCCCATATGATGAGCTTGTTCTAAATTGTCTAATCAGTGGCAATCATTGTGAGTACTGGTAGTAACATAAGTATGGGTATCGCAGTAAGGACAATCTAGTTGCATGCCTCAATTAGTGATGTACAATCACATAAGAAAAGGCACATAATTAATACATAGGTACCCAATGGATGTAGTGTAGGGGTGGCAATTCGGGTCATGACCCGCGACCCCGACCCGAAATAAACGGGTTTGGGTTTTGTGTTATCGGGTTCAATCCATTTATGATCCGTGAATAAATGGGTCGGGTCGGGTCGACCCACGGGTTAGACAGGTCAACCTGTTTAACCCGTTTAATTTTATTGTCACTTAGACTTTTAGGACTAATTTGAATGTGATTTCATCTCATCAAGGAAAATTAAAACAAGTTGTAAGTTTATTGTTTAGGTTGGATGTTTTGGATGTAATTGAAATAAGCTGTAATTTTATTGCTTACTAATTTATTAATTAGTTGATAATTTGGCCCTTGATTGTTGTTAAATGGGTCTGATTGTTGTTAAACGGGTCGACCCGACCCAACCCGTTTAATAAACGGGTTAAACGGGTCGGGTCGGGTCGGGTTGACCCGTTTATAAATGAGTCGGGTTCGGGTTGATCAACATGACTCGTTTATTAAACGGGTCGGGTTCGGGTTAAGCTTTTGGGTCGAGATATCGGTGCTTGACCCGACCCGAACCCGACGCGTGAACCCGAATTGCCACCCCTAATGTAGTGTAAGCTTGGATTTCTAGAAGAAGCCTCACATCATGCAAATCTATAGTCATTCTGTGATAATTTTTAAAAAGTCAACCTCAATGTTGTTAGAGTTGCCAACAATAATGCATGTTTTCATCATTCAAGTTTCTTTATGTTCCCTTCCTTCATGGACCTTTCCATAATTGTAACCATCCCTTTCCTACCGGATCCTACGTTGGCCTCTTATTTCACATTATCCTAACAGGCATGACACTATAATTTCAATTCACCATACGATGTCAGCCATGTCGGCCTATTAGGTTCCCCTTGACAATATTTTACAATGATTAATGTTGTACATGAAATGTTTTCAAGGTATTGTCGCTTCAAAGATCGTTGCAGCTCCCTAGAAATTATATGCTCTCCACAATCCCAGCTTCTAGTTCTGCACCAACTTCTGGATCCTTTGAACTTAATATCGTGAATGGAGCCTCCATGATAACCTCATTAGAACTGCTGAGGCAGCATGCTTTCCCTCCTGTTTTAGTGCTGTATGTCCTGTATGTATGTTTGAACTTTTCATTCCAGGATCAGATCAATTAATTCTTATCGGTTCCCTTTCCTACCTGGTCTTTATTTCTTGACTGCAGGTTCACTTCCATATGAACTCCCCATGATATGTGTATGACATCAACTGAAATTTCTTCCTTCATGCCTAACATGCAAATTATATCATAGCACCATACTTTCCTGTTCATGTGTTTCATTGCTCCAATTTGTGAGTGCCACAGATGAGCAACATTTAAGGCACTTTGTTGCTTTCTTGATGTGAATAATAATCTGCTGATTGGGATGGAAATCATTTTTCTTCTTGTGAAAAGCGGCATTGAAAAGATATGAACCTCATTTTCTGATGAAGTGCTATTCAAAACAGAAGGTACTTTCAGATCATTGACTTTCTATATCTGATTCTAGGCTTTGTCAAGTGTGGGCTCACTCAAACTTTTAAACTTCTCTGGCGTCTTGTGTTTCATTTGTTATCTTATCATAGATTGGTGATATCCTACAGTTCTACTAGCTTTCTTTTGATCTGATATCTGCCAAAACTAGACTCCAGATCCTTTGTGCTGCCATAATTGTTAGAAAGCTGAAGAATAATCTCAGTGGTGAGACTTTTTCCTCTTGTGGACTCGGAGCTTGTTTGCTGTGTAGCTGGTGAAGGATTAGAAGGATATGACTTGTTGTTCCAGCTTGACAATAAAACCAAGACTTCCATCCTTCTGTAAAATTTGCTTGCTGCTGCCATGTCTAGTAGTCATCGAAAGTGATGCTCTCTTTGCACTAGGTTGGATTACTTAATGGAGATATTCCATGGTCTGAGCTAAGGTTGCATTCTTCTAGTCGTTTTGGCTTATCTCTTCAAAAAAAAGAAAAAGAAAAAAGCTTGCACATTCTACCAGTTGGCCTTCGAGTCTACCAAGAGGTTAGTATCAACAATCATATCGCCTGATTTCATATATTGCTACCTGTATTATTTTTTAGCTTTTCAACCAACAGTGGATTAGAACTTGTCAACGAGTGTACTCATTATTCAGATACAGGTTGCTTTGAGTTCATTCCCAGAGCTTCTGCTTAACAGCATTATAGTTTAGCAGTCAAATCACGACTGGCATTTGGGATTTGGTGTACTCATAATCTGAGATGCACCAATTGATAGGCTTTGTTCAATCTAGCGTAATTTGAGATGCACCAATTTCCAACCCGAACACCTTTCTGTAGAAAAAGTTGTTTTTTTTTTTTTTACTTTTAAACCGAGTGTTTTACCCCTGACCTGGTTGGTTGAATTGCTGGTACTTAGGAAGATATAAAGTTTGAGTGCTAGCCTTGGGGGTATTATCTTTGTTCATATTCCTCCTCGGGCTTCAAACGATGTTACGGATGACCTTGCGTGCCATGCTCCGAGTGGAGTTCCAGGAGGTGTAACAAGGGTTAGTCTGTTGTATTAACAGCCTTTGAAAGGCTCAACTAAGTAAAAAAAAAATAAACCTCTACAACCACGAACTCCTATTCCTGAGACAGGATTCTTCACTGCTACACCACCACAGAGATGGTTATTGGAGAAAAATTCTACCTGAACATTTATTATCTAATTAGTCTTCACGATTTTCCACCCACATGGAATTGCTAGTATTGAATAAAGTCATGATCAAGACTTTGTGCTTAAGACCACCAATAGAAACAATGCAGGCCACATGTGGTTCTAGCTAGTCAAAATCACGTGACCACATGTGCACGTAAGTACGTATAGCTCACCATGCACGAGGCTGATGATAAATGTGGCGAATTTTGCTACAGCCAAGGGTCTCGCAAGGGTCGCGCCACGTGGCCCAATCAGAGCGCGCCACGTGTCCGCCCTTTTGAAACCAAGGTATTAAGCAGACGGAGGAGAGAGAGTTTTGGGCGCGCGTTTAATTTTTTTCCCCGCTCTCTCTCTCCCTCCCTCCCCGGGTCCCGATCTCTCGCTCCGACGGCGGCGTCGGCTCCGGCTCCTCCTCCGCGCTCCTCCTCCGTCGGCTTCCGCGCGCTTCTCCTCCTCCGGCATCCGCGCAAGAAGTAACCAGGTATGTTTCAAAATCCCAAACCCCCGATCGCTCGTCCCTCTCTCTCCCCGGCGCAGCGATCTCTCCCTCTCCTTCCCTCCCCCCACCGCCCCCCTCCTCGTCCTCTCGTCACTCTCTCCCCCCGGCGCCGGCGTCAGCAGCCCCCAAACGCGATTTTACAGAGGCCACGTTCCCCACCCTCTCTCTCTCCGGAGCTCCCCCACCGCCCCCAAGAGCACATCCCCATCTATATTTATTTGATTAGCCTGTTTTCAAAAACACAAACTTATACCAACCCTAATGAGTAACATACGAAAGGATGTGGTCATCTCTAGCCTAATTATACAAGCTCACTGTCATTGGATACATCGCATTTATTAGTTTAAGATTCTATCTTTTTGTAAAATCAGTATGATGCTTGAAACGGATATAAAATTTAAGTAACTAATTTTCCAAAAATGTCATTTCTTTTTTTAATATGCATCATACTTTGATCTTAGTGAAATTCAAATGAAGACCTCTGGCAGTTTTCAGGTGATGCTAACAGGACCCAACTTGCCTTCTGTTATGTGATGACAATGCTAATTTTATATAGTTGGGATGCACCTTTTAACATCCTGTGTATGACTATCCTTAGGAGATATCTTACAACATTGAAAAGTTATGTGATGCTTTAGACAGCACAGCACAAAGCATGCTGTATTCGTTGTTGAGAAACTTAATTGCCTAATTGCAAGCCACAAGCATATCTTCGTCATTGGGGTCAACGCATCTATTGTCGAACTGTAAGACAATTTGAATGTTTCAACAGAATGTGGTGCTTGTCATTGATATGGAGGTTCATGCATCAGGATTGCCCTGTTTTATAGGTTTATTTATGGATTCCTCTTTTTGAGCAAGGTTGTTCTGGTTCGAGAGGTGTGAAGGACATTGGTAGTTAACTTTTTAGTATAATTGAAATGTTTCTGAAATACAATCTGGACCTGGTATATTTGTTGTCTCAAGGATTTCTCTTAGGCTCATTGGTTTAATCGCCAACATATTCTTCTCCTCAAGCTAGACTTAGTTGTTTGTTTCTGGAACTTTTTATTCTCTAACACAACTTGTTATTAGTGTATTGGAATTTTTCATGATCTAATGTCAGGAGAATACGGTAGAACTCAAATTGATTTCTAATTGCTTTTTGTTGAACTCAAATTGTTTCCTATTTGGAAATTGATATTTAAATATGTTGTTCTTGGACAGTGACTTAAAGTCCAACCGTTTGTCTGGCCAGATCCCAGATGAGGTCGGTGATTGTTCACCATTGACCACAAGGTGAGTATTTATTATCCTTCACTAATTTGTATCAACAGTAATTTAATTCTTGTAGTTATGAGTGATATACTTTCCCTTTTGAATAAGTGCTTTCATTTTACTCCAGTTTGCTGTGCCTTATAATAGACGGGGTGTTGATGATACATATATGAAGACTCAGAAGAACACACTAAATTCCTATGGGAAATCAGTGGTGGATCTGAAATCTCCAGAGGTACTTTTAATCTGTACGAAAAATATGTGGTTTGGAACGTAAATGTGCTTTATCAATATCCAGGACAAAATAAAAACTGTAGTTATAGATGATTAGATCGAGTAATGGATAGAAGAGGTTGTAGGGTTTGCAAAATTATCCATAGTCCAGTGCTCGAAGCGTGGTTGAGGCCTTTATACCTGGCCATTGATATTTGATAGTGTTGTTTTTATGTTGTTCCTCCATTATTACTGTATGTTCACAATAGAAGACCAATAATCTTGGTGATTTGCTTAAAGAAGCACTGTCCCATTTGTTTTATTGATTTGTTGGAACACTTGTTTGGTCTTATTAATATTTTTCTGTGAAATCATTAGCATGTGGACATTTTTTTAGTAATTGTGATCATGCATTATATGCTTTCCAATTAATAGTGCTTAATAGTTGACCAATTTGTCTTGGAGAGCGTTAGCGTGTTGACGCTGATTTCTTCGACAGTGACTTAAAGTCCAACCGTTTGTCTAGCCAGATCCTAGATGAGGTTGGTGATTGTTCACCATTGACCACACGGTGAGTGGTTATTATCGTTCACTAATTTGTATCAACAGTAATTTATTTCTTGTAATTATCGGAAAATTTGTATCAACAGTAATTTATTCCTTGTAATTATCCGAATGATGTAGTACACGTGAACCATCCTCCGCGCTCCTCCTCCGGCAGAATGGATAGCTATGGTCTCTCTCCTCCTGCCGCAGCCATTGTCCCTCAACCCCTGTCGCCGCAGTTTGCTCTCTCCCCCCGCCGCAGCCCTCGCCTTTCTCCCCTCACTGCAGCTGTTCCCCCCTTGGCGCCTCCATCGTCTCTCCCCCCCGTCGCAGCCCTCGCCTCTCCCCCCTCGCCGCAGTCGACGACTCTATCCCCGCCGCGAGGTATGTTAAACTTTCTATGCTTTCACTATCTGGGTTTTTGCTTTTGGCTGTTTGTACCTCCGGGAGTTGTGAATGTGCTGGAGTGTAGTGACATTTTCATGTAAAACGTAAAACAGAGGTTTCCTAATATGCTTGCAATCAGATTCTTGGTGATAAACAAATTAATGAGAATGTCTAAAGTTGAAAGGACCTTTCTATTTTTCCCACTTGGAATTTCTTTGGAACTAATCCTCACACAAGTGGCTTCGGTCATAAGGTTTTATTGGCATTTGTTCAATTATGCATTCTTTTGATTATCGCTTTTCAATTTTAAGAGTGCTTGATATTTGACGTTTCATTTGTGTTTCTTGTATGTATGGTCAGTTTCTCATGTTGGTTCATTTTTTTCTCATGCGAATCTTAAAAAGTTCAAGTCTTAGTTTCCTTCCCATTGACTTTTGTTGCATATTTGTTATTTGTAGGATGATTGAACCGGATTTGGAACCGAAAGTTGGGAAAAAGTTCGAATCAAAAGAAGAAGTTCTGCAATATTACAAGAAATATGCGGCATTCAAAGGCTTTTGTGTGGTGACACTGTTCGCGAATAAAACGTCGATCTCGCGAATAAACGAGATCACTATTTTATTTTCGAGCATATCATTTTTTATTTCAATTTCGTTCAAGGAAATTGTAGGCACCACACCCCTGGATCGCCAAGTCGGCTAATCCATCATTTACATCCCCGTAGGGAACACCTCCGATTCTAAATCCGATAAACTTCTTACATTAACAAAGAAGTAAAATAATGTCTGGGTCCGCCATTTTCATTGTCAGGATTTTGAAGTCACTGAAGTTGGAGGAACGCCATTTGAGTTTTGTTGCCAGAGCTTTGAGTTCTTTGTTGCCGGAGCCTTGAGTTTCTGTTGTCGGGGTTTTGAATTTCTGTTGCCGGAGCTTTGAGTTCTTTGTTGGAGTTGGGGGAGACGTCGGATAAAATTGGAAAGGCGCCGTCCAAGCTTCAAGGTTTCGTCGCCGTGGAAGAACAGCCAATAGAGTTGAGGATGTTGGATATAGTTGAGGCAGCGTCGGATAAAGTTGGAGAAGCACTGTTCAAGCTTCAAAGCTTCGTCGCCGGAGACGTATGGCCGGAGCTCGTTGTTGCTGGAATATGGCAGCTGGGACAAGGGAGGCCTTGACCACAGAGGTGTCGTCCAAACTTCGTCGGTGAAGACTCGAGGCCACCGTTGGAGTTGGAGTTATGGAGGCGTCGGTTGGAAACAGAGGACGTCGACTGGAAGCAGAGGAGATGCCGGAGATAAAGCTGAGGAAGACGCCGCCTGAGCTTTGAAGCCGCCGACACGTCGCTGGAAGCAGGGGAGCTGCAGCTCGTTGGGTGTAGGCTTGATGTCGTGTGCTTGAGGCTGCGGACGGGCTCCTCTGGCTGAGCGACGGCTTTGTTGGATTCTGCCGGCTGAAACAGAGGAAGACGACTGGATTTTTTGCGACGAGCTCCTTTGGGTTCCACCGTTTCTTTGGGTTCCGCCGGTGCTTTGGGTTCCGCCGGTTCTTTGAGTTCCTTGAGCTGGAACAGAGGTGGTCGACGGCGATGGGTTTGGACTGGCTCGAGGAAGACGATGACGGCGACGATATCCTTTGGGTTGGGCGACGACGGCAATCTCCTCAGCTGGATCAAGGAGGCCGACAGCGAGCTCCTCCTTTGGGCGGCAGCGATGGGTCCTTTGGGTTTTCCGTCGGTTGAGGAAGGTGACGGGGATCCTTGAGGGGTGGCGATGGATGGTTTCCTCCGGCTGGATCAATGAAGGCGACGGCAATGGGTTCCCCGACGAGTTCCTTGGGCTGGATCAAGAACGCCGACGATGGGTGTCCTCGGGCTAGAGCAGAGGTGAGCAGCGACGATCTCCTTCTTCCTTCCTTTCTTCTCTCTGCTTCTCCAGCCTCTCTTCTCTCCCTTTGCTCTTTCGGTGATGGGTTCGGACTGCGTCGAGGAAGACAACAACGAGGAAGACGATGACTTCCTCCTTAGGCAGCGATGGGTTCCCTGGCTGGCTCGAAGAAGACGGCGGCGAGCTTTCCTCTGGCTGGACGACGACGACGACCTGGGGCTGGCCCAAGGCCGGCGACGGCGATGGGTTACTCCCTCCGCGTCCAAGCCTTCTCTTCCTCTTTTCAATATTTTTTCCATCCCTTTGCTCTGTTCCTTTCCCCTCTTCTTATAGGAATCGGGGTGTTAGCTGGGCATTTGGTGAGATGCCAGCTTATCACGGGATCTGGCTGTTAAGATCTGATTTCCAGCCAGATTGTTGGGAGGTTGGGATGTTGGGATTTGATGTTGTTTTAGATATGGGTGAGGTTAGAATTTCCTAACCAATTAGATTAGGGAGTTGGGATTTGGTATTTAAATTTCAAATGGTTGTCTGAATGTCCCATTTAAATTTCAAGTTCACGTGTGAACTTGTTGGAATTTTGAATATTTATTCAATTTTCAAGTATTTATCTTGAATTTGAATAATTATCCGGCTGTCGGACATTTGTCCAAATTTTGAATGTCTGTTTGAATTTTGAATTTCATGTGATATTTGGAGAATTTACTGAAATATCCCCGGGCAAGCCGGTTGTAAATTACCAAAATACCCTTTTTATCGGTCATATGTATTTTGGACCGAAATGCCCCCAGGGTAGAGAAAATACCTCTATTTTAGATTTTCACACCCCTGAAGATGTAAAATGACCAAAAACGCCCATTGGGGCTAAATGACCAAAATACCCTTTCAGTCTGGTTGTTTAGACGCGACGCATGGCAGCGCGACTTTTGTGTGTGTCATGGACACGTGCGCGCATTATGTAGCGCACGTATATTTTTGCTGAGATTTGGGCATATTTTAATTTAGACGCGATGCATGACGACGTGTCTATGTTGCACATGTCATGGACACCTGCGCGCGTATTATGTAACACGCATATTTTAGACTCGATGTATGTGAGTCATGTGCGCGCGCATCGCCCTGGCCCGGACTTAGGCGAATTTGAGCTTTGGGTATTTGTTTGGGTTTATTTTGAATTTTCGGATTTTTCCTTTATTTATTTCAGGGAATTTTCTATAATGCCCCTGATGTTGTGGAAAATTACCAAAAACTCTCCTATATTTACACAGCTTATTTAGGATGCCATCAAAGCTATGTAAGGGCTATTTTGGAGTGTCGTGGGAAATTTAGATATGTATTTTGGTCTAAATTCCCAAAATACCCTTGGGTGGGTAAAATTACCAAAATACCCTTATTCATCCGGTTTGTATAGGATGCCGTCAAAACCGGGAATATGTCGGGGATTTGGATGGACTCAACTGTGTTTGAGCCAGTTTGGATTTGATGCATGTGAATTCAGCCGGGGAATTCCGCAAATGCTGTTGACTTAGCCTTAGCTAAATTTGATATCAACAGACACTATGGTCCAAGAAAAAGGGGCATATAGAAAATATAACGTACGGTTGCCATAGGAGTGGAAAGCACAGAAATGTTGGTTCGAATCCTGTTAAACCCCTTCCAACAACAAAAACCGACTACAAAGCACGCTTATGTACGTCTATGCAAGTTGACGGGAAGTGGTTGGTCAATTCAATAATCTTCGACCATAATCATGATATGGACCCTGAAAAAGCCAAATATCTGAGGTGCAATCGGGAACTCGCAACACATGTTAAAAGAAAAATTGAATTGGATGCGGCAGCTAGAATTAGGATGAATAAGACTGTGACCTCATGTGTCATTGAGGCAGGGGGCATGAAAATTTGACATGGACAGAGAAAGATGCACGAAACCATCTTGATAAAGTCAGGCGTCTAGATCTGAAGGAAGGGGATGCCGAGGCAATGCAACATTATTTTGAAAGAATGCAGAACGATAATGGGGATTTTTTTTTATCTCATTGATGTCGATAAAGAAAATCGACTTAGGAATGTTTTTTGGGCCGATGCAAGGAGTAGAGAGTGCTACAAAGAATTTGGGGATGTGGTGACTTTTGACACTACATACCTCGTTAATAGGTATGGCATGCCTTTTGCACCATTTGTAGGGGTTAACCATCACGGACAGTTGATATTATTTGGATGTGGTTTGGTCTTACGGGAGGACACAGAATCGTTTGTCTGGTTGTTCAAGAGCTGCTTGTCGTGCATGTCTAATCGCCATCCAAACGCAATTATCACAGACCAATGTCGGGCGATGCGGAATGCAATAGAACAAGTTTTCCCAAATACGCGGCATCGTTGGTGTTTGTGGCACATCATGAAGAAGATTCCTGAAAAGTTAAGGGGGTACACCATGTATATGCAGATTAAGTCGAGGTTGAAAAGTTTGGTTTATGATTCATTGACTCCATCGGAGTTTGAGGAAGGTTGGGCCGATTTTATTGAAGAGTACAGTTTACAAGACAATGGTTGGTTACAAGGATTGTACAAGGATAGGGACCGATGGGTACCGGCCTTTCTGAAAGACACCTTTTGGGCAGGTATGAGAGTATTAATGTGTTTTTCACCTTTAAGTTACTCATCTTTGGGGCCTAGCTATATATAGGATGGTATTAAAATATTGAAAGAAATTTCGTATAGGTGTTCCATAACTTTCTTTCAGTATATCTAACCTGAGAGCTCCTTTCTTTTTCTTCTTGATTCTATAACTTCATTGGAGCTCAAATTTATGAAAGAGCTGAAACTAAACTTTAGCTTGTTATTTGGAACTAATCCTCACACACGTGGCCTTGGTCATAATGTTTTATTGTCATTTGTTCAATTATGCATTCTTTTTATTCTCGCTTTTTAGTTTTAATAGCCCTTGATATTTGACGTTTCTGAAAGATACTTTTTTGACAGGTATGTCAACAACTCAACGGAGTGAGAGTATTAATGCGTTTTTTGATGGATACGTCCATTCAAATACGACATTGAAAGAGTTCGTGTCTCAATATGACAATGCATTATGTAAGAAAGTGCAGAAGGAAGAGGAGGAGGATGCCCGGTGCACAAATATACAACTTCCTATCATCTCTCCTTATAAGTGGGGGAATCAATTTCGAAATGCATACACATTGGTGAAGTTAAAGCAATTAAGAGATGAATTTGCTGAACAAATTGGATGCATGTTAGAAAGAGGGCTGGTTGTTGATGGTATTTCAATGTTTACAATTGAGCATGACACCTATGTTGGTAAAAAAAAAATGGCGAAACACTATTCTTTCTTTGTTCATTTTCACGAGGAATCGGGAGAAACAAAGTGTAATTGCCGAATGTTTGAGAGTAAGGGGATGGTGTGCACACACATGATATCCGTTTGGAAGGTGATGAGAATCGAAAAAGTGCCTCAAAAATACATTCTCCGGCGTTGGACTAAAAACCTGTTAAGGAGTTATACCAATGTGAGAATTTCATATGTGGAATGGCAAACAAAACCCGAATGGATTCGCTATGATAAGCTTCAACAAATATTCCGTGTCGGGGCCGAGAAGGCCATGCATTATGATACAAAGACTGCCTACTTCATTAGGGGATTGACACAAGTCATCGAGGGGTTGGATTCGGTTGATGAAGAGGAGTGTGTGAGCAACATTCATATCGCTACTAATGCAGAGGAGTTGTTGCATGAAAATAGGACAGAAGGATTAAGTTGCTTGGGCAATCCATCTCAAGGTGCTCGAAAAGGACGGCCACCGTTAAAAAGGAAAATATCTTCGCAGGAGCAAGCCATTAAGAAGAACAAAAGATCAACAAAAAAGGGAAAAAATTCACAGGTATAGCATTTGTTGTGTAAGCATATTTGTGAGGACCTGCCCCTCTTTTCCCTTTGGCTTGTTTTTGACCCAAGGGCAATTTGGGAAATTGCGCCTTGGCGGTCGTTTCACACGGGGTGTGCACACACAGGCCTTGTTTGGTGTTTGTGTTTGACTAGAAAGGTTAGGTGGGCCCGAGGTTGGGGGTTCTGGACTTGGGCCTGTGTCCCAGCCCAAGTTTGTCTTTCAGGGCTCAGAAGATCGATCACCTAGGGGTGGAGATCGATCCTGTGGCTAGCAAGATCGATCCCGCATGCAAGGATGATCGATCCTACCTGTGCCTGGAAGTCTTTGTCAGTGGCTTTCGAAGGACGGCCACCGCGGTGGCCGTCGCTTCCCCTGTCAGGGGAGGGGAGACTTTTGCTCCCCTCCTTTGCCTTTCCCCCGGTTTCGCCGGCTTTCCCCGGCCTTACCCCGCCCCTTCCCCTTCTCTTTCCCTCTCCCCCGGCTTCTCCTTCTTCCTTCCTCGCGAGAGCCCTGTTTTCCTCCCCTGTTCCGACCGCCCCTTTTTCCTCCTCCGTTCTCCCTCCTCCGGCCACCGTTCTCGGAGCTTGAAGGCTCGTTGGAACCGTGACGGCGTGAGGAAGATCTTTGGCTAGGCTTCGTGGATCGAAGCTGCTCTGAGGAGGTAGGGTTCCTACTCCAAACTCCGGCTAGCTTTGAGGGTTTAAAAATCCGGTTTTGTTTTCTTGTTTAATCTCCTTGTGGAGTTGTGGTTTCCTGGTTTTGAGGCCTTGAGTAGCCTCGTGGTATTCAGATCTACCAACCCACCAAGTTTGGTGAGGTTTGGTTGTGTCTTCCGGCGGTTCTCCGGCCGGAAGCACGCCGGAACCCATCAGGATCGATCCTCCTGGGAGGAAGGATCGGTCCTCTGGTGTTGGCTTGCTGCGCCCAGCACATGATCGATCTTCTTATGGGAGGAGATCGATCATGGGGCCTGGGTGAGCATGGTTACCCTTCGTCCCGAGAATGATCGATCTTCCTGGGAGGAAGGATCGATCTTCCTTGGTGTGACTGGAAGGGCGCCCTCTATCTCGAGAAAGATCGATCTTCCTGGGAGGAAGGATCGATCCTTTTTGTCTCGACAGTGAGGGAGGCTCACTGTTACTTAAGTGATCGATCCTTCCCTTGGTGAGGATCGATCCTTTAGTCGCATCGAGGGTTTTCTTGGGTTTTGCCCGCGGGGCTTCGCATGTAAGCAGTTTGACGGTTTTGCCCTTGGGGCTTCTATGTTTTACTTTATTGCTTATGTTTACTGCTTTGTGGGTAACCGAGGGAGTAATGAACCCTCGGGAATGCTTAGAATAATGGGCCATGGGTTATGCCCTTTTACCGCTTTATGGTGAACCGAAGGAAGTCATGATCCTCGGGAGTGGTTAGTATAAATGGGCCGAAGGTGTGCCCTTGGTATGCTGTTTGTTACTGCTTTACATATTCTTTCCTGCCTTGCTTCCTGAGCATTAGACATGCTAGGTTAGAATGGGTGGGGGTTGACCCGTGGACTCCGGTGATCAATGACTAAGTGGTTGACGCCGTTACCCCGGTAAGGGTGTCCTACAAGTATCGTCCGGCCCACCCTGTGTCAAGGATTGTCGGAGGTAGCCCAGTCCTTGAGCAGTGGCTATCGGAGGGACGTAGGTTGGACAGGAACCCTGGGGGGAGGGGGGAAAGACATCGATGAGATCGATGGACTCCCTGGCTAGGCTTAGTCTTGGGTCAGGAGTTAGGGGTCCTGTTGGCTCTGTGGCTTGGAGTACTGAGAGATGGTAGTCTTAACCTCGGTCGTTCCGCCAAGTGTGGAGATCCCACTTGGGGAAGGGTGTCCTACCAGTAGCGTCATGTCCACCCTGGGTCAGGGATTGTCGGAGTTGTCCACCCCTGAGCAGTGGTTGTCGGAGGGGCGTGCTTGGGACAGGAATCCTTCGGGTTAGTGACGGGATTTATGGGATCCTTGGCAAGCCTCGGTACTTGGCCTCAGAGTTGGTTCGTTGGGTTTAGCTTCTTAGCGAGAGTGGTAGAGTAGGACCCTGCTGAGCTGTTGCTCATTCCTACCTGGACTGTGGTGTTTGCAGGTGCGGGTCCTCGTTCTCCTCCGGTGCTTCCCCGTCGCCCGTCCCGTGGTAGCGCGCCGGCACCTGACCATGTCTGAGGGTCAGGATGGTTTCGTTTGTGCGTTCGCGGAGACCCCGGTGGGTAGTGTAGCTTTTTTTTGGGGACTGTTGATCCCTTGTAGCTTGTTGTACTAAACCCTGTTAACTCTTTTATTACTGTTTTGTAATAATTGTTAATAGTTGTTGTTTAGTCCTCTGCTTCCGCTTGTGCCTGTTGGCAGCTGTTTCCGCCAGCTGTCCTTTAGTCTCAACTGTTTCCGCCAGTTGAGGCTGTAGTAGTAGGTTTTCCCCCTCGCGGTCCCGGCCCGGGTGCGCTCTGCGGGTCGGGGCGCGACAATATTACTTATTCTAATATCCTTTTTCAATTAGTCTAATTTTATCAAAATCAGGATGTGGATGTGACTGATGGAAATGATGCATTGGTCATGTTCAATCCTTGTTACACTCAAGAGAGTCACACTTGGCATCTGAATATAGGTTGCATATATAGAAGTATACAATTGTATCACTTATGTTTGAAATCGAACACGTCAAAATAAAAAAATTGTTTTATCTTAGTACGTCCAGGTTCGATTTCATCCTGGCAAGTCCAAGATCATGGCTCTACATGGCTAGAGCTCAATAACCCATTTGTGTTGTTTCTTTGTTCTATGTCCTATGCAGCCTCAGACAAGTTTTCTTCACCATTCTGACTGAGATACGCTTTTTTTTCTTCAGTTAATGTAATTTGCATATGACCATTGGAGGCTTGTATGTCAACTAGTAACTCTTTGAGAACTACAATATACTTCATTGCTATTTCTTAGTAATGTTCATAAACTAGGGAAGCTCTTATTTTACTTATGTGCATTTGAATGGGAAGCTTGGCAACTTGCAAACTGTAATTAAGACTTCTATCCTCCAGGTTATTTTTGTTTCTGAGTGGCTCAACATATGCCTTTTGAGGAATGAATTGCTTCAAGAACTCACAAAGAGATGACAAAAATCTTAGCTTCTTAATACCATTTTTTCCATAGTTCTACTCAAATGGAATCTGAGTTTAGAAGACTAATGAGAACGACAGCAGCTATTCAGGTATTCAGGACTGCACAAAACAGTTTGACACAGGAATTAAGACTAAGTCAATGCAACTCCTACCTTCATGATCGTAACCATGCTTTTTGTTTGAGTCTGATGCTTCATCATGCCATTGTGATATAAAAAAAGTAGACCACACAAGCCTGCAGCCATCCTTTTGGAATCCATGTATCACAGTAGAAAAATTTGCAGCATTCAAACAGAAATGTTTCTTGCTGGGGGATCTGTCCCCTGCACCTGAACTCTAACCCCAAAAGTAATTGGGGCTGCAGCCTTCGCGCTTGACTGATAAAAAAAAAACAGAAATGTTTCTTACTTGTCTATCCAAGGAACAGAGTAAGGCAATTTTTTCACTAATTTATAACAAAACAACTATTTTGTTAAACAACTATTTTTTCTTGCTTACATATCCATGCTCACTATTACATGAGTGATACTACAAATAACAAAACAACTGTTAGCCAGAAGAACATCTCCCTACTTTTTCTCCTCTTCAGCATGACATCCAGCTTCTTCACCTCCATCTTACAAGCTTCAAGTTCAGTTAGAGCTTCGGCCTTTTTGGCTTTGCATTTTTCCATTTCAGCATCCATTCTCTGATTATTTGCCCTAAGATCCTCAATCACTGCCTCCATTTCCAGATTACTTGCGCTAAGAGCATTGATCACTTTTTTCCCACGTTCACAAATCACAGGATCATACCAGTCGAAGAAATCGCAATGCCCCTGATGCTGCATAACCATTAACCATTAACCAGTGCTCCAAACAAAAAGCATAAAAAAACTCATCTCGCATTAGAAACATAACTTCTGGATCTTATTGAAGAATGAGGTAAGCTTTGATGATTATTGTCCTCCCACAGTGCACATAGACATGAAAAGATACAGCATAATACACAGTGCCCAGAAGATCTTAGTAAAGTTACTTTCAAGACTGAACTCTCTCAAACATTCAACCATTTAGTGAAAAAAGAAGACCTCACCATAGTTCCAAGGTCGACATAAAGAACATGCTTTAGCAACAGTTGAAAGAAGTAGGTTTGAAAAGAAAGCAATGCAATTGATGCAAAAAGGGGGCAAATCTAAAAAACTGCCCAAGAAGTAGAGGCTTAAGCAACTCCAATGTGTATCACTATTGCAAGTCAAACCAAAATAACGAAATAAGAAGAAGAAAATCAGAACCATACAATAGCATCGCAGTCTAAAGCATCCAAGGTGCACTATAAAAAATTAACCATTTCCTTATTAAGGCAAATTAGTACTTGACACCAAAGGATGAGTAGACTACTGCTGAGAGAAACCAAGAAAGAACTTACCATCGCAAAGCCATTTTTATTGGAGTTGTGAGACAAGATGTGAATGCATCAGCAGGAAATTCAGCACTCTGGGGAAGACCCAAATTTCACCATTTGCTGTAGGCTTTGGGACTCCATGCCCATTGTAATGAAATAGCACTCTCTCTGATTTAGCAAATTGGCGGCAAGCAGCACATAGCTTCTTCACTTCATCGACAGTAGGATCAAGTTGAAGCTCATAATGAGCCTGTCATATATACGAAGGTTTTAACTGCAATGGATTGTGTACCTTAAAGTTAAAAACTTCAGATTCAAGTTTCCTTACCCTCGGTTGCCATTGTTCATATTCAGCATGCAATGCTTTTCCAATTGTTTCAAGAGCCTTTGGACCAGACATACCAAATGGATCTGCAAGCCAGAAAACAAAAACAATGCTGTCCGACAAACCACTGGTATGAAATGTACCACATGACCCACTTTACCTATCCAGCACTCCATTCTTGCACAAGGAGAAAATTTTATAACATCTGGGGGATCAGCACTCATATTTAAACATAGGACAAGTGCCACACATCCAGTCTTCACCTGCAGCAGAGATTCTATAATCAAACTTAAATAGATGTCCAAATACATAGCAAAAAGATTGAGCATTAAACAATGATGTCATAAGACAATTAGAAAAATAACAGCAATATCAGCTAAGCCTGAACTAACAAAAAAAGTATAATACGCTAAAGATGAGAAACAACATTAATAAGATAAGATGTAAAACTAGAAAAGCATCACCTGAAAACTGCCAGAGGTCTTCATTTGAATTTCACTAAGATCAAAGTATGATGCATATTAAAAAAAGAAATGACATTTTTGGAAAATTAGTTACTTAAATTTTATATCCGTTTCAAGCATCATACTGATTTTACAAAAAGATAGAATCTTAAACTAATAAATGCGATGTATCCAATGACAGTGAGCTTGTAGAATTAGGCTAGAGATGACCACATCCTTTCGTATGTTACTCATTAGGGTTGGTATAAGTTTGTGTTTTTGAAAACAGGCTAATCAAATAAATATAGATCGAAAATCAGTTCCAGGCCAAAGTCATTATAGAAAAGGAGTCACCGGAGTCGATAAATCTGTGTAAATCTGTGTAATCCCAATTCTACTTGTGTTTTGTGACTTTGTTTTAGTCTCTTCCCTTCCGTTTGACCTCCAATTCTTTTATTCGAGGGACAAATTCATTAAAACCATGGAGGTATCCTCACAGACTCTTTACCAAGGACTTGTGTGCAGATGGCAAACTCAACTGACATCCAATGTGGAAGACTACATAAGATGTAATCATTGAAAGAATCATATAACAAAAGGCCACACGAGATTAGACCCAAACAAAGGGGCCATCATTTGAGAACACCCAAGGGCCGAGGAACACGAAGAATTTTAAAATACGAACATAGAAGTAACCATATATGTGGCAAAGAAAACAAAAAGGCTAGTCCCAATTCCTTTCCTGATGCATTTATTGCATGCCCCCCTTCTTTCCACTTAATGCCACCATCTTCATATGACTCCATTATTTCTTTTGAATTGAAAAGAGAAAAGGTTTGAGAGTTGCATACACCCTCCCTGTTGGTAACTCGTTTCTATCAGTCATGGTTTATTTCTCACTAGTGGAGGGAATATATTCCTAGATCATTGCATAAGCTCTCCGCCTACAATAAATCTATATTGCAAAGCAGAAGACTTTGAGATTCAAGACAAAAACATTTGTTCCCTTATGGAATAGTCTGAGAATAAAAAGGAAAGCATAGATGCAGCTAAATTGGTAAAAGGGAATGTAAGCAGAATCAGACAAATTATTTTAATGCATCATCTTACAAAAAAGCTTTCAAGAAAAATGGTTTTTAGTCTATCCAAATTAGATAAAGTACCTCATTAATTCCTAATTTTGGACAGAAAAAACGAGAGAAGATGTCAAATCCAGACTCATGAGGGACAGGGACGGTTTTAAGAGCTAAATTTTACAGCAGAAATTTCAATGTGCAGAAGGAAAAAATTTTATCCATTTAAGTCTTATCTCCCAAGCTGTTAGAATCAGCAAAGAAAAGCTAACTAAATTACCTCAATGCCTGAAAAGTAGCCAGTGATCAGTTTCGCAGGGCTGCTTCCATCAAAATTTTCTTGCACATGCAGCACCTTTGCAGAGAAGAAGAATGAATTAGATGAAAAAAACCACAGTTTGAAAAAAATTCCAATACACTAATAACAAGTTGTGTTAGAGAATAAAAAGTTCCAGAAACAAACAACTAAGTCTAGCTTGAGGAGAAGAATATGTTGGCGATTAAACCAAGGAGCCTAAGAGAAATCCTTGAGACAACAAATATACTAGGTCCAGATTGTATTTCAGAAACATTTCAATTATACTAAAAAGTTAACTACCAATGTCCTTCACACCTCTCGAACCAGAACAACCTTGCTCAAAAAGAGGAATCCATAAATAAACCTATAAAACAGGGCAATCCTGACGCATGAACCTCCATATCAATGACAAGCACCACATTCTGTTGAAACATTCAAATTGTCTTACAGTTCGACAATAGATGCGTTGACCCCAATGACGAAGATATGCTTGTGGCTTGCAATTAGGCAATTAAGTTTCTCAACAACGAATACAGCATGCTTTGTGCTGTGCTGTCTAAAGCATCACATAACTTTTCAATGTTGTAAGATATCTCCTAAGGATAGTCATACACAGGATGTTAAAAGGTGCATCCCAACTATATAAAATTAGCATTGTCATCACATAACAGAAGGCAAGTTGGGTCCTGTTAGCATCACCTGAAAACTGCCAGAGGTCTTCATTTGAATTTCACTAAGATCAAAGTATGATGCATATTAAAAAAAGAAATGACATTTTTGGAAAATTAGTTACTTAAATTTTATATCCGTTTCAAGCATCATACTGATTTTACAAAAAGATAGAATCTTAAACTAATAAATGCGATGTATCCAATGACAGTGAGCTTGTATAATTAGGCTAGAGATGACCACATCCTTTCGTATGTTACTCATTAGGGTTGGTATAAGTTTGTGTTTTTGAAAACAGGCTAATCAAATAAATATAGATGGGGATGTGCTCTTGGGGGCGGTGGGGGAGCTCCGGAGAGAGAGAGGGTGGGGAACGTGGCCTCTGTAAAATCGCGTTTGGGGGCTGCTGACGCCGGCGCCGGGGGGAGAGAGTGACGAGAGGACGAGGAGAGGGGCGGTGGGGGGAGGGAAGGAGAGGGAGAGATCGCCGCGCCGGGGAGAGAGAGGGACGAGCGGTCGGGGGTTTGGGATTTTGAAACATACCTGGTTACTTCTTGCGCGGATGCTGGAGGAGGAGAAGCGCGCGGAAGCCGACGGAGGAGGAACGCGGAGGAGGAGCGCGGAGGAGGAGCCGGAGCCGGCGCCGCCGTCGGAGCTCAAGGAGCGAGAGATCGGGACCCGGGGAGGGAGGGAGAGAGAGAGCGGGAAAAAAATTAAACGCGCGCCCAAAACTCTCTCTCCTCCGTCTGCTTAATACCTTGGTTTCAAAAGGGGCGGACACGTGGCGCGCTCTGATTGGGCCACGTGGCGCGACCTTTGCAAGACCCTTGGCTATAGCAAAATTCAAATGTGGCACATGTTGTGAAATAATATCAAACATCGATGTAGGTGATGACTTAAATGGCTGACATCAACCAATGTATGCAACCAAACAGCTCTGAAGATTATAAGTTTACGTGTTGTCTGAAGTGGCTTTCGTCTCCCCAAGTAGAGCCGGCAGAGCAGGCCCGTTTCATAAATTTCCAATCTTACTAAGTTTGCTTTCACAACTTAAAGGACGAGACATTGCATTGGGTTCGGTTGTCATAACATAACAAGGCATCTATTAATCTAAAATAAGAAAATCCCGATCGTCGTCCGCATCTATTCGTGGTTACTATTTTGGTTACATTTAGAACTTCATTTAGGGCCGTTTGGTTCGCCATATAAAATCGGGATGTATAAACCAGTCTATAACCCTAGTACCAATGCACGAGATCTTGTAGCACTTATCAATGAGGCCCTGTCAATTAGTATTATACAGAAGAAATCTATTATAGAAATTAATACATTTATATCAGCTCTTCCTAAACAAACTTGGGATTCATGATCCATTCAGGATCATAGGATCATTTTCTATTAGATAGGAAGTGTTGTTGTACAAAATGTACTTCCAAGTGTTATCGTGGAAATTTAACCGTTGACCGGTCAAATAATCAAGGTCAAAATTACCTAACACTCAAGAATAAGGAGATTGTGGTTTAGTCCAACTCCTTCAAACTATGTTCGAACAGAGGTGTCAAGTTAAATAGAAATCTGGATTGAACCTAATTAAATAATCTAATAAAATTAATTATCAGGATTAAATCTAAGTTAATCTTAATTTAATCTATTGTAAATAAGAAATCATCTAAAACTATTAATTTAATCTAGAAAGCAATAAAGATCATCCTAAATTACTAAATCAGAGAAAATATATATCTAAACCTATTACTTAACTTAATTTAGATTAAGATATGAAAACTCTTTAATTAAGTTAATCTAAAGAAAACAGTAAAGAAAACTCTAAAGAAAACGATGAAGAAAACATCATAAAATCTAATATTATATTACCTATCTAAGGACAGTAATCTAAACTACATTATGTAGAAAAGAAAAGCTAAACGTAGAGGAAACATGATAATATTATTGAATAAAACTAACTTACATGAACATGAAACATTTTAAAGGAACAGTAAGAAATCCAGACGCGAAGGTTCTGTGTTAAGTTTTGCGAGAGAGAGATTACACAGTGAAAGAAGAAGACTATTTATATTAGAGCGGTTTGATTAACTTCCGTTCAGCACCTTCTCTGTTATCTTCCATCTTTCACTCTTGAAAAGCCGGGTGTCCCACGTTCTCCGCTGTTTCTTCGTTTCTTCATATCATGGTTTGGCCGATGAAGGTTCTGTTTGGTTGATGAGCTTTCTTATTGTAGCATTATCGTCCTTTTTGGCCGATACTTTCTTCCTGCATCCATCTTCATCGTCCTTAATTGATATCTTTCTTGTCTTTAAATCATCATCGTTCGTGGCCGATGACTTCTTTCTGTGAAGATGATCATCGTCTTGAAATGATAATTTTCTTCTTTTGGCCGATGATATATTATTTATCTTAGAACATCATCGTCCAATTGCCTTTGAAAGGTTGTCGATCATATTTATTATACTGACATGTCAATCATTGATTGGTTAGCCATATTTTGGCTAACACCAAGTAATTGCCCCATAAATCCTATATCAACCTTATAAGGAGCAAAAATGGTTATGCATAACCGCCCCCTTATAAGGCTGATTTAATTCATACAGTTATATCTATTTTATAGTTCTACTATACTAATCTAATACAATCAACCTTATATAGTATCCATACTAATTCATCAATCAAATTCGATTTTTATAACCGAATCATCCATTAACCTGATGGTTACCCTACCTAAAATATTAAAAATGACGCGGAAACACATAGGAAATCTTGAATGGAAATGGAAAAGAAATGTAGCTTCAGCTCGTTCGGAATGGTAACATCTTTGGCCAAGAAGAAGGGTGATCCGTATAATCTTGACTTGGTTCTGCTTCCCCTCTTTTTTAACAATACCGAATCAGGTTCTTCTTCTACTAGCATTGGATAGAACAAACATGCTGAACAAAATATTCTTCATATAAAACTTGCTCGATTATACCTTATATAAGCTATACAAAGGATAATTTAGGAATAATTTGTAATATTATATATGTTTGATACAACATTAAATAGATGATGTATGAAATAATATGTTATGAATAGACAAAAATAAATAATATGATGGCTATGTATAAAATTATATCCTTTCAGAACTGACATAAAGTTATAAATTATCCAACATATTATATTATCCAACCTAAAATATTATACTATTCATTGTCACACCAAATAATGTATTATGATAACTTAATATTATTCATTCTAGAGAACCAGATGGGCCTTAAGGTGTTATTCTTTTTGAAATGGGTATATTTGCAAACAAGCATAGTCAACAGCAAAGCTCATTCCAAGGACATAGAAGCAAAAACAAATTTTATTGAGGGGTATGTTATCTCTCTTATCAATTTTAATTAGAAGGAAATATTTACAAGATATACCATTTAACTAATATATCTTGAATCCTTTACCCCCGTTTGGTTCGGGGTTAGGGTTAAGGAGGTTAAGGGAAATATGGGGTTAGAAAAAATGGGGATAAGAAATGGGGGTAAAAAAAATAGATAGTAATGTGGTAGGTGGAATAGTAATAACCTCGTAATCATTATTTTAGTGTTTAGTGAAAAAATAAGGATAAAGTGAGAGTAACCCCTTAACCCCATCGCCAAACAAACAAGGGCTAAGGCTCATGGAGGAAAAGATAAGTTTCTATAATAATCATCAAAGACAAAGACAGTCATTGGATGTTATAAATGGGTTCATAACATAACAAGGCATCTATTAATCTAAAATAAGAAAATCCCGATCATCGTCCGCATCTATTCGTGGTTACTATTTTGGTTACATTTAGAACTTCATTTAGAACCCGTTTGGTTCGCCATATAAAATCGGGATGTATAAACCAGTCCATAACCCTAGTACCAATGCACGAGATCTTGTAGCACTTATCAATAAGGCCCTATCAATTAGTATTATACAGAAGAAATCTATTATAGAAATTAATACAATTATATCAACTCTTCATAAACAAACTTGGGATTTGTGATCCATTCAGGATCATAGGATCATTTTCTATTAGATAAGAAGTGTTGTTGCACAAAATGTACTTCCAAGTAATTGCCCCATAAATCCTATATCAACCTTATAATGAGCAAAAATGGTTATGCATAACCGCCCTCTTATAAGGCTGATTTAATTCATACAGTTATATCTATTCTATAGTTATACTATACTAATCTAATATAATCAACCTTATATAGTATCCATACTAATTCATCAATCAAATTCGGTTTTTATAACCGAATCATCCATTAACCTGATGGTTACCCTACCTAAAATATTAAAAATGGCGTGGAAACACATAGGAACTCTTGAATGGAAATGGAAAAGAAATGTAACTTCAGCTCGTTCGGAATAGTAACATCTTTGGCCAAGAAGAAGGGTGACCCGTATCATCTTGACTTGGTTCTGCTTCCCCTCTTTTTTAACAATACCGAGTCAGGTTCTTCTTCTGCTAGCATTGGATAGAACAAACATGCTGAACAAAATATTCTTCATATAAAACCTGCTCGATTATACCTTATATAAGCTATACAAAGGATAATTTATGAATAATTTGTAATATTATATAATGTTTGATACAACATTAAATAGATGATGTATGATATAATATGTTATGAATAGAAAAAATAAAATAATACGATGGCTATGTATAAAATTATATCGTTTCAGAACTGACATAAAGTTATAAATCATCCAACATATTATATTATCCTACCTAAAATATTATACTATTCATTTTCACACCAAATAATGTATTATGATAACTTAATATTAAGTGTTATTCTTTTTGAAATGGGTATATTTGCAAACAAGCATAGTCAACATCAAAGCTCATTCCAAGGACATAGAAGCAAAAACAAATTTTATTGAGGGGTATGTTATCTCTCTTATCAATTTTAATTAGAAGGAAATATTTACAAGATATATCATTTAACTAATATATCTTGAATCCTTTACCCCCGTTTGGTTCGGGGTTAGGGTTAAGGGGGTTAAGGGAAATATGGGGTTAGAAAAAGTTGGGATAAGAAATGGGAGTAAAAAAAAAAAGCGTAATGTGATAGGTGGAATAGTAATAACATTATAATCATTGTTTTGGTGTTTAATGAAAAAATAAGGATAAAGTGGGAGTAACTTCCTTAACCCCGTCGCCAAACAAACAAGGGCTAAGGCTCATAGAGAAAATAATAAGTTTCTATAATAATCATCAAAGACAAAGACAGTCATTGGATGTTATAAATGGGTTCATAACATAACAAGGCATCTATTAATCTAAAATAAGAAAATCCCGATCATCGTCCGCATCTATTCGTGGTTACTATTTTGGTTACATTTAGAACTTCATTAGGGCCCGTTTGGTTCGCCATATAAAATCGGGATGTATAAACCAGTCCATAACCCTAGTACCAATAGACGAGATCTTGTAGCACTTATCAATGAGGCCATATCTATTAGTATTATACAAAAGAAATCTATTGTAGAAATTAATACAATTATATCCGGTCTTCATAAACAAACTTGGGATTTGCGATAGGATCATTTTCTATTAGATAAGAAGTGTTGTTGTACAAAATGTACTTCCAAGTAATTGCCCCATAAATCCTATATCAACCTTATAAGGAGCAAAAATGGTTATGCATAACCGCCCCCTTATAAGGTTGATTTAATTCATACAGTTATATCTATTTTATAATTATACTATACTAATCTAATACAATCAATCTTATATAGTATTCATACTAATTCATCAATCAGATTCGGTTTTTATAACCGAATCATCCATTAACATGATGGTTACCCTACCTAAAATATTAAAAATGGCGTGGAAACACATAGGAACTCTTGAATGGAAATGGAAAAGAAATGTAGCTTCAGCTCATTCGTAATGGTAACATCTCTGGCTAAGAAGAAGGGTGATCCGTATCATCTTGACTTGGTTCTGCTTCCCCTCTTTTTTAACAATACCGAGTCAGGTTCTTCTTCTACTAGCTTTGGATAGAACAAACATGTTAAACAAAATATTCTTCATATAAAACCTGCTCGATTATACCTTATATAAGCTATACAAAGGATAATTTAGGAATAATTTGTAATATTATATAATGTTTGATACAACATTAAATAGATGATGTATGATATAATATGTTATGAATAGACAAAAATAAATAATATGATGGCTATGTATAAAATTATATCGTTTCAGAACTGACAAAAAGTTATAAATTATCCAACATATTATATTATCCAACCTAAAATATTATATTATTCATTGTCACACCAAATAATGTATTATGATAACTTTATATTATTCATTCTAAGAACCAGATGGGCCTTAAGGTGTTATTCTTTTTGAAATGGGTATATTTGCAAACAAGCATAGTCAACGGCAAAGGTCATTCCAAGGACATAAAAGCAAAAACAAATTTTATTGAGGGGTATGTTATCTCTCTTATCAATTTTAATTAGAAGGAAATATTTACAAGATAGGTCATTTAACTAATATATCTTGAATATGATAGGTGAAATAATAATAACATCGTAATTATTATTTTAATGTTTAGTGAAAAAATAAAAATAAAGTGAGAGTACCCTTTAACCCCGTGCCAAACAAATAAGGGCCAAGGCTCATGGAAAAAAAGATAAGTTTCTATAATAATCATCAAAGACAAACACAGTCATTGGATGTATAAATGGGTTCATTGGATTCGTTTATGTTTATCCTCGATCCAAACGGGCAGTGACCGTCTTCTTTCAATCTTTCTCGTCTCTATAAATCCCTCAATAGTCAATAGATAGATCAAAGAATATAAGTTTATGATTTGATGTTTTAATAATGACTCTCAAAATCTACAACTAAAAAATAAATAAAAGTTTATAAACATATAAAAAAAAACTGTTTATTCAAAAAGAAAACTAAAAATGTTATAAACAAGAAGAAATAAAATTGATAAGAAAAGAATAAAAAAAACTTATTAAAGAAAAAGAAAACAAATGAAAAAGAAAAAGAAAACTAAAAGAATCAAAGGGCATGATAGTAAAAAGGAGGGGATAATGGGGATGTCAGAGGGGGGGTGGTGTCAGAGAGGTGAGAAGCAATTTGCATGTATAAATGGATTTATTGGATTCATGCATGCTTATCCTCGATCAAACGGTCATGCTAGTGACTGTCTTCTTTCAATCTTTCTCGTCTCTGTAAATCCCTCAATAGTCAATAGATAGATCAAAGGAGAGAGAGAGAGAGAGGGATGGGGGAGAAGTATCGGGATCTGAGGGCGGCGGTGGATAGGGTGGTGGCGGTGGACGCCCACGCCCACAACCTTGTGGCGATCGACTCCTCCGTCCCCTTCCTACGCTGCTTCTCCGAGGCCGACGGCGACGCCCTCGCCTACACCCCCCACACCCTCTCCTTCAAGGTAACATCTTTTCGATCTCTCTCTCCTCCATCGCCACTGTCTCGTTCAAGATCCTAAACCAAATCAAGAAATCTATATTTTGGAACAAGAAACTCGGATCTGTTCGACGATTCTATCTCATCTTTGTTCTTGAATCGTTGATCCACCAATCTTTGTTTCTTGTGTTCATCACGTTGGTTGATGGGCTCTCCTGACTCTTGAGATTCGAGTAGGATTCTTGATGAGAGAGGCACCGTATCGGAACGGCTTTGAAAGGTGGTGTAGCTCCTACCCGAATCCAAACCATTTTCAATCCGATAGGCGACAGCCCATCGAGTTCGGATGCGGATCCCACCTTGGATCCTATAAGTCATTTCTTTATTAATTCCCGAATTCCTTTCTATGGATTGGTTCATTGGTTGCCCATGTGGGACTGTGCGAGTGCCTGTGCTGCTGATGTGGCAGATCAGCAAAAGTTTCTCATCAACCAAATATATTTCATCTCACCTTTTTTTCCGACATCGGAGGAAAGAGAAAGAACACATGGTTTTTGCATGATAAAGTTGTGTACATAGACAAGTGGCGGTAGCTCATTACCGATTGAATTGTACCGGTAGCGAGGCACCGATTGGTTGATAGAGTCCATCGGTATCTCACTACCGATGGACGAGATGAATAATTCAATCAGTGGTGAGATACCGATTCATTGATCTAGTCCATCGGTAGATGGAGTGGACTACCGATCGACTACATAAAAGAATCCGTAGTCCACTACCGATTCGGGCATGTGCATTGCACATGCCACGTCAGCATGTACACGAATCAGCACTCTTTTGCTTATGTGAATTTTCTTTTGTTGCTGTGCACATCAGCAGCACCCTCGGACGCCACGTGGCGTGTGCATCGTGTCATGTGAACTAGTTTTCTATCACTGCAGAGAAGTCTGAGGGATATTGCCCAGCTGTACAACTGTGAGCCAACGTTGGATGCAGTGGAAGCATACAGGAAGTCATCTGGGTTGGCTTCTATTTGTTCGAAATGCTTCGAGGCTGCTAACATCTCCACAATCCTCATCGATGATGGCATCCAGTTGGACAAAATGCATGACTTGCAGTGGCACGAAGGATTTGTTCCTACTGTTGGTAGAGTGCTAAGAATTGAACACTTGGCTGAGACAATTCTCAATGAAGTAAGACTCACTGAAGTAAGGTGTTTCTCTGTTTTTGAGCTCTATTTATTGCTGTGCCCACATCTTTATTATGTAAAAACCATAAGATCACTTTCTATGTTGCTTGGGTAAATGTTCAATGTTTGACATCAAAATAATGCTAGTGAAACTGATGAAATTGATTAGTGTTGAAATCTAGATGTCCAATCACTCCTTAATAAGAAGTCATGAATGTTTGGAGTGTTTTGTAGACATGTCATATTCCTTTCATATCATCTTCTTGTCTATGTCATGATTTGAAATCCAATAACCTATTTGACCATATTTTCTTTGCTAGTTGCTTAGATAGCATTTGTTATCAACAATTCTTAACACTATTTTGTTTTCAGGAGACAGTCAATGCATCGCAGTGGACATTGGAGTCCTTCACTGAAATTTTTCTCACAAAATTAAGATCATATCCTTTGACAGCTCTATGCTTAGTCGAAACCTGTAATTTTTTTCAGTGATAACTCTTTATCGGCACAATTCCTCAGCTTATACATCACAGCCGCTGATAAAATTGTGGCAGTGAAAAGCATAGCTGCTTACAGAAGCGGTCTGCAAATTAATACAAAAGTTAGCACGAGGGAAGCCGAGGAAGGACTTCTTGAAGACTTCAATGGTGAGTTGGTTAAAAACATCTTGAGGATAACCCATTGAAGATATTTAGTAGTTCGACTCGTCTTTGCTCAATGTGATCTTGATGTTGCAAATCTCTTTTCAGCTGGAAGACCCATTCGCATCAAGAACAAAAGTTTTATAGATTTTTTATTCTCGCGCAGTTTGGAAATTGCTGTGCACTTTGATTTGCCTATGCAAATTCACACAGGGTAATTATCAGTAACTCTGCTCTTTTTGAAGCAAAGTTAGATTATTGTCTCATGATTACAAGAACTCAAACCTATATTTTTGGTGTAAGCTTGTAACAGTACCTTTTACAGTATCCTTCTAAGTGCACCATTTGTCTTTACAATTTACCCCATTTGAACGATGCCTAGGGGTGAGCAAAACCGAACCGAACCGAACTTGCAAAACTGAACCGAGCAATTTGGTTCGGTTTTTCGGTTTGGTTCGGTATTTGTAATTCGAAAAGTTCGGTTTTTATGTTCGGTTCGGTTTTTTATTTTAGATTTTGATTAAAACCGAAAAACCGTATCTTTTGGTTAAATAATCATATTTTATATTTTAGAGTTAAAAACCTGCATATATATTTTTGTTTTTTTGGTTTGGTTCGGTAATTACATGAATTCGGTTTGGTTCGGTTTTTGCACTAATTCGGTTCGGTTGAGTTTTTTATTTTTGTGACCGAAAAAAATTCGGTTTTTCGAATGCTCACCCCTAGCAATGCCATCTTACTGCAAGATTACCTATTGAGCATTTTGCAAGTAGATCTAACTGCAAATGGTTCTCACTTTTTACTAAAATTTCAGTTTTGGCGACAATGACTTGGATTTAAGGGAGGCCAACCCCCTTCATCTTCGCACTCTTCTCGAGGACTGGAGATTTTCTAAATGTCGGATAGTTCTTCTACATGCCTCTTACCCATTTTCGAAAGAAGCATCATATCTTGCTTCAGTTTACCCGCAGGTTTGGATATTAAAGCACAGAAATCAATTTCAATCTCCATTTATTTTCGCAGCTAATATGTCACTACAAATAGGTCTACCTTGATTTTGGATTGGCGGTGCCAAAGCTTAGTGTCCAGGGAATGATTTCTTCTGTCAAAGAACTTTTAGAGCTGGCACCTATTAAAAAGGTGACTTGCTTCGTATCCTGACAAGTTATTTATTTAAAAAGGTGTTGCTGGTTGTATAAAGTTGCTAATGTGGGTTACAGAATGACAAGATTGATATAGAACACTTCAGTCAGGTTGCTTTATTTTGCAGTTTATTATCACTGGGCAATTTACTCTCTTGCTGAACTATAAACGACTATGATCTCTTTCTTTGGTCTTGCATAGTTGATCAATGTGACATGATGAAAGCTTTGGAGGTGGATCACAAGTAGTCTCTTAGTGGAAGGGATCTGGTATGATGGTTAAGATGTAGCCCGAGTTAAGCTAAATAATAGCAACCTTTTCTCCATGTACCTTGATTCAACTTTGACCATCTTCTTTCGTTGTCCTGATATACCCTTATCACCATGATCTATCAGTAATTCCTTTTAGGAGTTGTGTATAGTGGAAATCTTGCCTGAATTTGCTCACGATCTTTGAGTTTTTTATCCTTTATGGACCTCTTGGTCCTTCACTACCAGCACAGTGCTTTCTCTGTTTTCTCTCTCAACCTCTTCCTGCATTGTGCTTGCACACGTTCGACTCCAGTTCTAAGATGTGATTAAGATGGTCATTAGCTTCTTGTGAATTCCACACCATGATTAGTATACCGATTGATTTGACTGTCTACTTTACTGTCTGGTTACTGCATCACATTCTTCTCGTGCTGTTAGAATGCTATTCACTTGTTCCTGCCTTGTTGAAAATGTCATAAATGACTAACAATGGTCATCCAAAATAGGTCAAAAACCGTCAGCTTTTTATTCCTACATTTTCCTCTTCCATGTAGATGCACCTTAGCTTGAGAGGTAGCAGCCAAAGAATAACGCTAATGAAATGAACCTAATATTTGTGTTGATTGGGCTTAAAATCAATGCTGCTAAGAGCTTTCTGTCTTTCATTGGGTAATTTGTTCTTCATAATATCCTGAAGTAGAAGATACAAAACAAGATCCCCTGACTATTAAAGCAGAGTGTCATGACATACGTCCAACATGAGGTTATCTCACCACATGTCCTCAAATCAATACTTCTCTCTTACCATGTCTAAATGAAAAGGTAGTCATTCATCTCTACTTGCATTCCTTTGTTTCGTGGTTGATCCGTTCTCCAAATCAATTGTTATCAGTGCCTTGCTAGAATATTGATTATTGATTTGTTTGCTTATACACCCTACATAAATTGTTCTGCTCTTAGGCAAGAGATATTAGGACTCTTACCTGGCCTCTAGCCCATTGCAAACATGATGGAGACTTTGATTGTTGTTCTTCAATGAAGGGGACCATTCAACTTAGATATTGAAATCCATCTTGGATTCTTGGCATTTTTTGTGGATTTTGCTTTTCTTCGTGTATTAAAGGAACATTTTTCTTTTCATTTTCTGATATGTGACTATTTCTCTGATGACACTATGGGTTACAGGTGATGTTCAGTTCCGATGGCTATGCATTCCCTGAAACTTATTATCTGGGTATGTCAAAAGAACCAAATCCATCCATTGAGATAATTTTTATCCACAGCTGAACTGATTCCTGTGAAGTTAACTGCTTGAAATTGCTCCTATGCGATTTGATTGACATGAGCTCTCTGAAAGGGTTTAATTCTCAAATTCTATGCACTATTGAAATGTAGAAATATTTGCAGCCCCCTCATGTCGGTTAAAGTATTGTCTTACAAGATAAATTTGCTTCTTTAAAAAACAGTTTTTATGGTGTAGGTGCAAAGAGAGCACGCGAAGTTGTTTTCTCTGTTTTGTCAAATACATGTGAGGATGGTGATCTTTCCGTTCCTGAGGCTCTAGAAGCGGTTGACGACATCTTTAGACGAAATTCAATGCAATTTTATAAGCTTAATGATGCAGTTGGCAATACTGATCATCAAAGTTATAAGCTAAATCGTGCATTTGGCTGCACTGATCATCGAAGTTATAAGATAAATGGTGCTTTTGGCTGCACTGATCACACATGTTCTGTTTTTCCTGATGACACATCCAGAAAAGCCATATCGCATGACAATATAGTGCTTGTACGCATTATCTGGGTTGATGCCTCAGGCCAACATCGATGTAGAGTGAGTTCAAACCTTTTCTTTTACAGAAGAGAGCTTTCTTGCATGTCTTTGTCATGATAATTTTCAATCCCATTATCAAATTGCTCCTTTTTTCTTCAATAGAATTGATTATTCTCTTACATGCGAACTGAACAAACCATATCTCCTGTAACGAGCAACAAAAGAAAACTACAAGTGCATTGATATCGCTGCAAATGTTATGCCTTTTATATGCACCTAAGTACTTGCTAACAATTAGGACTGGAGTTCAAATATTCAATGCCATAAGCTAAATCTTTCGATTGTGCAGGTTGTACCCACAAGTCGCTTTTATGAGGTCGTAAAGAACACTGGTGTTGGCCTTACTATGGCATCAATGGGAATGAGCTCATCTTGCGATGGTCCAGCAGATGGGACAAACTTAACTGCCGTGGGGGAGATCAGATTGATTCCTGATTTGTCAACAAAGCGCAAAATACCATGGTATGAGTTTCTCTCTTCAAGTTGTTTCTTCATGTCCATATTCCCAACCAAGCAGCAGGATTATATTGTTATAATTAGTGTTCCTCTTCTGGTTTCTGAAAGAGAACAAATCCAGAATTTCTCTTTCTGAAAGTAGCTGTCAGCTTCAAGATTATTATATAAATGATAAACACATTGGAGATATTGGCATCTGATAAAGCTCTTCACCATTGATGCTCTTCCATGTTCTATCCCCTTAAAATTTTTCAGTCAGTCCCTTGTATCTTATGGGATGATATGGTTGTGTATACAAGCAGATTTCATCAGTCAACTTACATATATTTTCTTCTGGATATCATCATCGCTGTATTAGATATCATGCGTACACGTCATGAATATCATAATTCTGAATTGCTTTTCCTAATAGGTCAATACATGAAGAAATGGTATTGGCAGACATGCAAATAAAACCAGGTGAAGCTTGGGAATACTGTCCAAGAGATGCTTTGCGAAGGGTTGCAAGAATTTTGAAAGATGAATTCAACCTTGTATGATGTCGAATTCATTAGTCTGTATAAAAAACCTCTTATTGTCTTGTAGATAAAAAAAAGTTTCAAATGTAGGTGATGAATGCTGGTTTTGAAAATGAGTTCTATCTTCTCAAGAATGTTGTAAGGTGTGTTTAAGATTTCCCCATCAACTTTCATTTAAGTGCTCAAGCAATTGCTCTCATTGTTTACACTTTGCATAACGAACTTGTGCAGAGAAGGGAAAGACGAATGGATCCCGTTTGATATGACTTCCTACTGCGCCACATCAGCATTTGATGCTGCATCCCCTATTCTGCGAGAATTGGATTCGGCGCTGGAGTCTTTGGATATTTCATATGAGCAGGTGCGATAGTTTTTGCTAATGAACAGCATTTTGCTCTTTCTCGTGTAACTTGATAACACAGGGCACTTGATAAGCTCTTCGAGTAAGGTGAGAACAACACCATCTCAGTTTTAGAAGATTCGATTTCACTTTTCCGTTGGCAGAATTATAGCAAAGGAAAAAAAACTCCCTGTCAGATATCTGATATCCTTTAGTTCCCTTGTTTGCTCTGTTTGGATTCCATAATCTCTGATTGCATGACTTAACTGGTATAGCAGTTATTTTACTCCTGAAAACTTGACTATGCTTGTTTGCATGAGTTTTATGTTAGACCTTGTTGCTAAAAATTTCTTAAGGCTTAGCATTCTGTTATATGCGTTCTCAAATTACTTTTTCATATGCACATTCTTCAGTTTATTTGTGGTAAAACTGCCTGCTTGCTTTTGACAGCATATAAGAAAAGTTACATTTGGCCGTCAGTCCTTTATCTGACTGTATAACTTAAACTTTTCCACTTTCTCTACCAGAGTTGAATGAGCAACTGTTATGTCACTTCCATTTTATTATTGGGTCTATCACAACAGGTTCATGCTGAATCTGGGAAAGGCCAGTTTGAGATAGCATTAAAGCATTCAATCTGTACAGTTGCAGCTGACAAAGTGATTTACACTCGTGAGGCTATTAAAGCTGCTGCAAGAAAGCATAAGCTACTAGCTACCTTTGTTCCCAAGTAAGCATGATTATGTATTTTATTGACCGAGTGTCCTATTTTGAGACATACACTTTCCATAAGGTAAATATTTTGTTGACCAAGTGACCTATTTTGAGACATACACTTTCCATAAGGCAAACTAGTGTTGAGTCTCTCATCCTACCAGCAGGAAAACCTAATAACAATTTTGGAAAAAAAATAACACTAAGATTGCAAAAGGCAATAGTAAAACCTGTTGTCACACCTTAAAAAAAGAAAGAAAGAAAAGGAGCAGTTTGTCACAAGGAGCATCCGATCTCCTAGCTAACTCAAACCTAAATGCACCATATACTGAGTGCTCTTCTATAAAACCTAGCCTACAAAGTTTGACCAATTGCAGCTCTGGTGCGCTTTAACTAGCCTGAAGTCTTTCACAGCTGAAGGACACCTGAGCTGCCTGATAGCAGCCATTCCTTAAGTGACCACAACTGCTTCAGTGCTTCTCACACGACCACCTAATTTCCTGAGGTCTATAGTAGGATGTTGCCAATATACTGCATCCTGCCTGCTCTACTGCTAGATAAGATGTAAGCATTTCTAGTCTTGGATGTTATCCAAGATCCCAAAAATTTGTTAGTAAAAAAAAAAAATCATATTAATCCTTCCCCACCCAAGCTGGCCCAAAGCCAATATGAATGTCATAGAAAATCATAAGCCAGAGTTCTGCAGAGAATATGATGACCCATATTTCATTCTAAACTAGTTTGTATTGAGAACCTAGCAAAATCTTCTTTTTGAAGAAAGTAGTGAGGAACCATATCGAATAGTTCGTCTACCTGCTTTAATGAGCAATTTGCTTATGTGTGTGCTTGGTTTTTCTCAGCTTCTAATAACTTATGGAATTTGAAATGCGGATTCGGATTTTATTGATCTTATTTGGCTTGGTATTGTTTGTTTAGGTATAGCTTAGATGATATTGGTTCTGGATGTCATGTACATCTAAGTTTGTGGGAAGAAGGAAAGAATGTCTTTATGGGGTCCGAGGCATCAAAAACTTGCTATGGAATGTCAGATATTGGCGAGCAGTTCATGGCAGGAGTTTTATACCATCTTCCTTCAATCCTAGCATTTACAGCTCCACTTCCAAACAGGTGAGCTTCCATCTTGTGGAAAACTTTATTACCTTGAGGCTTGAGCCCTTCCAGAAGATGAATTTTAAGACTCCATGTGTTATAAACAGCATATTTGTGTAACATGCTATTCCAGCGGATCGTTTTATGTTTAGGTTTTTTAGTATATTTCCTTAAATGGTTCACGAATTCATTCAATGTCAAGCAAGGTTCTGTTTGATCATTGTTTCTTACTGGGATAAGTAGGCTAAAGGAGGGATACTATATCTGTTGGATAGGAAGAGAAGATCGATTTTGCTGGGAATATTGTTGTGGTTACATACTTGAATAGTGAAAAATGGATTAATTGATTGGATGTTGTTAGAGTGCATTTTGTTCTTCATGCTTACATATTTTACCTTTCACCGATGTCATTTACTTTTGCAATGGCAAAAATCTTGTAGTTTGTTTATGGATTCAGAATATGTTTGCATACTTCTGTCTGTAGCTATGATCGGATCCAACCGAATACTTGGAGTGGAGCTTACCAATGTTGGGGAAAAGAAAACAGAGAAGCTGCATTGAGGACTGCCTGCCCACCTGGTGTGGCAGCTGAGCTTGTAAGCAACTTTGAGATCAAGTCCTTTGATGGGTGTGCAAATCCTCATTTAGGTTTAGCTTCAATTATGGCCTCTGGGATTGATGGTCTGCGAAGGAAACTAAGCTTACCCAAGCCTATTGGTATGCTTAGACCTTACTTTTTAAACTATACAAAGTCCTTTTTACTAACCATTTTACTACTATTTGTGGATACCTATGGAATACATATTTCTTTTTTGATGGATTTGTCACGTGAACTGTAAATAATCTATCAGTTTTACACTGAATTTTTCTTCTCCTCCTTGAATTTATCAGTCCTTGATCGGATATATCCGAGTAATAAATATGCTATCGGTTGGTGCCATTACTTGTCTGCAGAAACAAATCCCTCAAGTCATGATTCAGAACTGAGAAGGCTGCCAAAAGAGCTGCGGGAATCCATAGAAGCTCTTGGTGGAGATACAATATTGAAGGATTTAATTGGGGACAAACTTGTAACTGCTGTTATTGCTGTTCGCCAGGTAAGCTAGAACGAGCATAATGATGGTTCTTTAATTAAAGTTATATCAAATTCCCAAAACAACAGCAATTTGCAGGAAAAGAAATCATGTTTTAAGAACAATATTTCACTAGTGTTTGCTGAAGCTACTTGCTAATGCCCCCCATTGATTGCTGATTGACTAAGTAAAAAATCAATTTGTCCACAACAAACAGTGAAATTGCTGCATAGTTTGGTGCAGAGATTTCATAATCATCTGCAGAAGCTTGGTGTTTGTAAAAAATAGCATTTTGATACCATCGACATGTCAGGGCATCATACTATTAATTTTCATGAGCTAAGCTTCACTGAACTTGCACCCCATATTTTTTTTCTTGCAGGCAGAAATCAACTACTATGAAGCTAACAGGGATGCATACAAGCAGCTTATCCACCGGTACTAGAACTGTAACTGCCTGGACCACAAACACGCTATAGATCTCCTCTCTTTTTTTGTTACTGATCATGATTCATAGCAATAAGCTGGGGCTTTGATCTCCTATGTATCCTTTGGTTAGTCTGGTTAGTTAGTTATTAATTAATGTATACGAGATATGGGAAGGACAGTACGTGTAGCAGGGCAGGAGGGAAAGGGTAGAAGCAATGATCATCATCTAGAAACCAAGTTATCAAGAATAACGAATAGTGATGCTATTTCTTGTTTGCATGTAACTTTATGAGAAATTACACCTCCTCTAAATCTTGAGGCATTGTCTTGTCTTGAATCATGGAGATCATTATGGTAATAATGGATCTTCTATTGCGTGTGTGTATATATATATATATATATATATATTAGGTGGGCATGTGTCAGGTGACACGGGTAATCACTCACCGTCATTACTCCTAACTACCCACCCTCACTGTCCTCTCTCTTTTCCCCTTTTTATGACTCAGCTGTCACGTGTTCTCTTATCTTTTTATCTCTTTATGATTCAGTTGTCATGTGTGAGAAAATAGACGCATCAGATTGTGACTTATAAAAACTAATCTTATATAATCGATAGCAATAGCTTAAAAAGTTGTTTATTAAAATTTTCTAGGTTTACCATCCGTACTATTAACTTTCTCTTCGATGGTTCCATCATGTATCAATGCATAGTTGTGTAGTAATTACGTCACGAGTTTATCGGATAACTAAATATACTAAGGCGAAAGCTTGATAAACAAAAGCCGTGATTTAGCGGCGGACGAGAAGAATGTCGCCGCTGACACAATAGCGAAAGTCTCAATCCATCAGATATGCACCTATCCACTTGATAGCACTTGATAGGATCCATCAGTTTCAATCCATTAGATCTTTCCTTAAATCGTTGCCTCCCCATCTGTCACTTAAGATCACATTAACATACGCAAGACAAGAGGAGAAGAAGATGGAGGATAAAAAGAGGGAATTAATTTGCTATAAAATACAACATCCTATAGATATAGCGGCAGTACCAACGCCTTTCGCCAGCACTTTATATCGACGGGCGAAAAAAAGGAGAGAAAAAAAAACAGGCCTTTAGCGGTGAAATTAGCGGCGGCCACAAAAAATATCGCCGCTAAAACTATAGCGGTACGGCGGCTAAATGCATTGGATCTGAATCTTCTATTGCTTGCACAGCAAATTTAACTTAACCATCGGTATCGCTCGTGCTGCTAAGCTCGCCGGAAAGCTGCACTAGCACCATCGGAGCTCCCGCTTCCGGCCGGTGTATGGGACGAGCTTTGGAGTTGCCGCCGGGAAGGGCGCGAGCCTAGCTACCTGCAGCCTGAGCCATTGCGTACGTATTTGCGTGGCATTACCATTAGCAAGCTCACAAACTGGATTTCAGGAATTATCAGCAAACTGGCAATTGCAAGTAGGTCTGACGGCTGATACTACCAAGTATTGGAGAAATGTGGCCAAAGGCAATTCTTGTGTATCATGATGTGACTTACTCCTATTAAAGGATATTCTCAGGTGACTAATCTCTCCACCTTCCTGTATTATTGCAACTGGCAGAGGAATTGAGAAGCCAAGAAGTGCCAGAGTTAATTTCCAATAGCCATGGAAATCTCAATCTCCCTCCCTCTCTCTCTCTCTTGCGTTGAGTATATGTGCATGGATCTATCCACTTGATGGGGTCGATCAGTTCTAATCTAGTAAGATCTTTCCCTAAATGGATTTCGACGTCCTTATCTGGTTGCTTAACATCACATATGCGAGAGGAAATGAAAGATAAAAACAGGGAAATTATTTAACTTTGATATATACACGATCCAACATCCTATACATTTAGCGGCGGCCATATGTGCGCAGCGCCACTATTGTTTTAGCGGCGATGGTTTCAGTACGCGCCGCTATTCTCGCCGCAAAAGTTCAGGACAAATTGATTTTAGCGGCGAATATAGCGGCGCTAACCAAGACTGTCGCCGCGCGCATGCGGCCGCCGCTGAATCCATACCGCTAAACGTATTGGATCTGGATCTTCTAATGTCTATATAGCAAATTTAACTCCCCTATTTTTAACCATCTCGAAAGATGTTTATAGAAGTTTTTAAGGATCACTTATGGAGATCTTCGATTGCGTATATTCACGACATCAGGGGCATCAAAGGCGGCCAACAAAACGCCGCTAAAAGCGCCACAAAGCGCCGTTAGTTGTCTATTTTAAGCAAAGTTTTACACCGAAGTCAGTGGATGTTATACAAAGTTATATACAAAGCTTTGGCAGGCATGGAAATGAATGCCTCGAAATCAAGTGGCCACTTCTCTCCTACAGTTCCTGAGATCCGAAGGAGAACTATTGGCTTGATTTTGGGGTTGGAGGAAGCATCGGGGCCCTGGACCTATCTAAGGGCGCCAATTGGTGCTGGTAGGGTAAAGGCCGAGGACTTCTCGGAGGTGTTAGACAAGATGGTGGCTCGGGTTCTGTCGTGGCAAGGGAGGCTTATTTCTGATGCGGGCAGGTTAGTGTTGTTGAAGTCATCACTTCAATCAATTTCAGCTTTCGTCATGGCTAACACACATGTCCCTTCTTCGATTATCGTAAAGATGGAGAGGATCTGCCGGGAATTCCTTTGGCGTGGTAGAAAGGGCGGCCTAAATAGGGTGGTTTGGAGGGATGTTTGCCTTCCCAAGGAGGCCGACGGACTAGGGGTGAGGGATCTGGGGACTTGGCAGCAGGCTTTGAAGATGAGCAGGGTGGCGCAGTTCTTTGATGAGGGCTCCAACGTGTGGAAGGAACTGGCTAAAGCTAAGTACCGTTGGAGGGGCTCGCTACCGTCATCTATTGCTCGAGCTTCCCTTTCATCTCACTGGCGACATATTTGCATGGCGGCGGAGGAGGTCAGGATGGGATTAGTATGGTCGGTGGGTGTAGATAGCTCTGTTTCAGTTGGTCGTGACTTATGGTGCTCTGAGATTTCCCTAGCTCGTTGGCCTACCCTCATCAATATGGAGGCGTTTGATGGCATGGTTGTTGGCGATTTGATGAGGGGTGGTGCATGGAACATGGAAAGAATCTCTGAGCTTTGCCATCCGACGTTGACGAGTGTCTTGTTGGCTGCCGATATCAACCTGCAAGGTGACGTGGGGTGTTGGGAGTACAATCCTTCAGGGAAGGTTTCTTCCTTATCCGCATATTCATTCCTTCTACAGGAGGGGATTGTTGCCCGTTCTATTGAGTTGGAGGACTGCTGGACCAACATCTGGAGGATGAAGGTTGGCCCGAGGGTGAAGTTCTTTATCTGGCGAGTGCTCAAAGGGAAACTTGCAGTTCGTGAGCTTCTTTGGCAAATCCGCTTGAATTCGGATCGTTGTTGCCCGAGGTGCAGCTATGAACCGGAAACTATCTCTAATGCCCTTTTTGGATGTCGCTTCTTCCGGGAGGTGTTTGATCAGATTATCTTGGAGAAAGAGGGTGTGTGTACTCCGACTTGGGACCCTGGTGGCTTGCTGGACTTCATGGTGGGTTCCGTTGGAGGGGAGAGGGCGAGGTTACAACGAACTTACTTGGTTGTAGGTTGTTGGATGGTTTGGCGTGACAGGAACGAACTGGTCTTTGATGGGAGGGGTGGTTCTGCTATGGCGGTGGCTTGCAAGATGATGAGATTGGTTAAAGAGATGTACGGGCAAAAGCTGGAGGTGGAGTATCATGTTGCACGGCGAACGGGCATTCAGATTGTGCGTGCAGACGCCTCAGTTGATCTTAGTTCTGGCTTGGCGGCGTTTGGGGTGGCCGGAGGCTCCAGTGATGGTGGAGTAGAATGGGTCGTTGGTGCACCGTTTGGAGTGAGGTCGGTACTCAAGGGAGAGTTGATTGCAATTAATCAAGCGTTGATGGAGGCGAGATCTCGTGGTATCATGAGTCTGGTTCTTGAGTCGGACTCTTTTGATGCGATCCGGATTTTCAATGGGGTGAGACTTTGGCCCAAAGAAGTAGATTGTCTAGCAAAAGATGTTTGGCTTAATGCCACTGACTTCGATCACATTTTGTTTCTTCATATCTCGAGGGAATGTAATTTTAGAGCAGATAATATCGCTCGCTTTTGTTGTCGTTCTAGGTCCTCTTTTCTTTGGACCTATGATGATGGCTTGGATGTCCTAAATAGTCTGATGTAATTGGATTCCTTAGCCTCTTGGCTCATCTCATCAAAAGAAAAAGAAGTAAGTGGATGTTGTGGTGATAAGGGAGCAAGGGACAATAAGAATTATGAAGTTGAACATGTAGCTTAATTAAGTCTTAAGATGATGTTGTTTTTTAAGGGATGATCATGAATGCATCAAGTATTTCATACTGTTACGATCTGCTAAGATATAAGTGGAGACTCGGTTGAGGTATCGGATTTTACTGTGTTTTTGGCCAGAATAGCAAGTGGAATTTAAGGTTTTATATTTTGGAACCCACGTCCGCCAATACGGATTGTTGTTATCATGTTATGGGTTATCAGCTTCCATGCACATTTGCTAGGTACGAGAATGTTGAAATTCTAGATATGAAATTGTAAAGCAAGATGACAAGAACTTACTCGTTAGCCTTCAATCGACTGATCTATTTCACATGATTCAAGTAGATATTTGTTACGAGAACAATGATCAATAATTCACAGCCCAAATTCCTTATTTCTTAGTTCTTCTCCACCGGATCTCTTCTTCTTTCCGTCTTGCATACTCTTTTTTTTCTACCGACAAATGAACCTTTACAGAGTCCCCAAACGATTCCATTAGTGAGTAGTTATGGTAACTGCAACTAACCGTTTGATTAACTGAATGTGGATTAGACTCTTTAATTGGGTCTGGCCATCATTGACGACCATAACCTATTTATAAACCAACAGAGAAGAAAGAGAGATGACAGAGAGAATAGGAGGCGAGGGGAGATCTAGATAGAGGGATGAGAAAGATTTAGGAGAGAGAGAGAGTAATTTAGAGATTTTGATTATATTAATTAAACCCATGTAGGATTAGTGTGGGTTTGTTTTCTACGTGCATGTACCTTATGAGAGAGAGAGGGGGGGGGGGGAGTAAGATTCAATCTTGAACTAGATAGCTTAGGGGCTGTTTGGTTGCATGTATCAGCTGATACATGCATCAGTTAATGCAGCCTTTTGATACAAACATGTGTTTGGTTGGTCAATGCATCAGCTGATGCATGTATCAGCTGATGCAAAAAGAGGTTCAGATGCTGCATCAGCAGATGCAACCAAAATGGCTGTTTCTGCTGATGCAGCTGATTCTGCTGATGCAGCATCAGCTGATGCATCACTATATAAATTAAAATATTATTTTCGGAATTAATAAATCTTTGAATAAATTCGAAAAATCAATATATGAATTCCGAAAAATCTGAAAACCCAACCAGAAAATCCGAAAATTCGTGGAAAAAAAAACTTTACACTATATGAATTAAAATATTATTTTCGGAATTAATAAAACCTTGAATAAATATGAAAAATCAATATATGAATTCCGAAAAATCTGAAAACCCAACCAGAATATCCGAAAATTCGTGAGAAAAAACTTTACACTATATGAATTAAAATATTATTTTCGGAATTAATAAAACCTTGAATAAATCCGAAAAATCAATATATGAATTCCGAAAAATCTGAAAACCCAACCAGAAAATCCGAAAATTCGTGGGAAAAAAACTTTACATGAATATATTATTTTTGCTTGTATTTTTGTTGATTTTTATTAAAAAAATTATCATAAACGAATTAAGCCCGGAAGATAAGTAAAGAATTGGACACTGTCGTTCAAGATTTGGTTGATACTTTGTAGTTAAGAGTTTGCTAAGACGATTTTAGGTTAATACTCACACCTGCTTGATCTTTTTTACTTTAATAATTAAGAAATTATTAAGTTAGCACATGCTCAATAATTTAATAAATATAGTCAAAGAAAAAATATAGCTAAATAAAAAACAGCTAAAGAAAAAAAATGATATAAAACAGCTGTATCAACTGATGCAATACATACCAACCAAACAGAAAATGAGCTAATACTACATCAGTTGATACAAGCAACCAAACAAACAGGTGATGCTAATACTGCATCAACTGATGCACTGCATCAACTGGTGCAAGCAACCAAACGCCCCCTTATGCTTTCTGCATCTCAATAACGTATCATGAAGCTAGCTCCTTTGCTGAAGTCGTTTATTCACTGTGATCTCGGCATTGAATCATGACTATCAACAAGCGTATCCAATATTCTCCCAACAAGGTTTGCAGATGAAGCTTTTGTATCTTTTCCCAAAGATAGTTAGTCTTTTTAAACTTTGCCTCAAGCTCCTAAATCTAGCTAATATCAGGCAAATTCCATACCATAATTCTCCACAAGTGACCCTTCAACTCTTGGATCTTGTTACAACTTACAAGAGGCTGCTTCTGAACCATCTCTTAAATGTGCGGAGCATTATAAGGTAAATATTTTTTTGTGTTGCAGGCAAAGGCAAGCAAACAACACAATTTATCAACGTAAAACAAAACTTTCACTTCACATAACTTTTCAATAAAAATGGCCAGAATAATATATGCACAGCTTTCTTCTTAATACAAAAAACCTAAGTCTCATCCCTGCAAACCTGTTCCAGACCATTCCCCAGTATAAACATTCCAAATACTTGTGCCTGTGAAATGTCACTGACTTCAATTAATTTCGCAAGTCCAGATCTTACGGTTTTGAATTAGAAGGTCCAAAAACACAAAACCATAAGCCAAAGCAATGGTGCAAGGAGAAATTAGCTAGTTTTTAATTCATGACAATTTAAACTTATATTGATGGTCAATTTAGGGGTACATAGCTGCCCATACATCAGTATCTTTAACACGAAAAAAAAAGGTTGACTTCTGACCATGCAATGCGGTTGAAACCTGCCCACATATGTTCTACTCCTTTGATGTTATGACCAGCAATGCCAAAGCTCCGATCAGTATATACTGCAAAACGGATGAACAGCCCAGAAGATATTATTCAAGAAATAGTTCACACGTAGAAGAGCACGAAGAAACTCGAGTACTCAACTCCAGAAGATCTAGTTCTCAGTTCTCACCCTTATGAACATCTTTTCAAAGACATGAAAAAATGGACAATGAAAATACTTATTCCAGAAAAAAGGTACAAACCTAGGAAACTAGGCATCACCAGTAAGAAATGCCAAAAGATTCATCCAAGACACCTTAAGGAAACTCCAAAGATTTAATCAAGTCCAGAGGATCTAGCTCTCACCTTTTAAGTCACAGTATCTTACTATGGATAAATATAAAGACAGAAACCAAAAACTGCAAACCTGAAAAACGATGCATTACCAGAAGAACTTTTGCTTTCGCAGGTTATTTCAACTCAGAAAAGGAAATAGTAGCATCTATTTGCTAACAATCCCGTCAAAACATTTTTTATGAATAAAAATGATACAAGAACCAACATTTAGAGGGAAAAAAAAGTATGATGCCTAATTTTTCAAGCCCCAATTATTAATGATCTTCTGTGAGACACTGAAATGTGCCTATAGATTGCTTTAATATGCAACAGATCTCACAAAGACTCGGATTTTACCAAATTGTTATGTGCTCAAGCTGCCATACCTTAATAATCGGTTTCTCGGTCATGATAATGGTAACCCAGCCCACATAAGGCAAGAAGCTATAAGCATATTAGCAATGAGAGTTAGTACAAGGAAAAAATGATAATGCTACACAAAAGCATGAATAGACGTTGCAACAGTTGGAGCATACCCTACAGCCCTCCCCATAATATGGTGCTGCTGAAGCCAAAGCTGGCCATGGGCATACAACATTCTATCATCCCCAAAGTTGTTATCCCCTGGAAAAACGGGTGCATATGTAAGTCTCTTAGTTCAAATTAGAGTTCAGGGAACAGCCGTTTGACAATTAAGAAAGTCACAAAGGACTCGGTATATACACTAGATTTAACATGGATGATGTGCAAACCTGAGTGATCCAACATTGAAAATCTTGCAGCGCATTAACTAAATCAACCAATATTTATACAGTTTTCTGTTATGACGGAAATGACAACTCCATGGCAAGCATAAAGAGGATATGTATTTAGATATGACTGCAAACAGGACTCAAGTCGCAAGGATCAGGTATCCCTTTGTCTAGAAACAAATGGCTCGCAAATTTGGTACCTTTTGTCAGAACATCAACCTCTCCAGTATCTTGTCTCTCATGAACCTGCATTCAGGATAAATGAAAATCAGAGCTTAGAAGCATCACCTAGAAAAGTATCAATTCCTAGGTCATTGGCATCTAAAACAAAAGTATATGTTTCCTTGGGGAAAACCTGCATCAGTCCATGACTCTGCACCTTTGGTGAGAAAAAGATTTACATATCTAAAAACACATATATACCTGTATATAAAAACATATACATATACACACACATACAAACATTATATATATCCCGCCCCCCCCCCCTCCCCCCCCAACCCCTCTTCTCTATCCCCCGCCACTCTCCCCCTCCCACACTAACTCCCTTCCCTCGATGTAAGATATACATAAAACAAGAGAGTTATCTTATAACCATCTTGTTTTATATATATACATACTAAGTGGGCCCCCGTGCCACCTGGCACTGGTAACCACCCGGCCACTACCCCCCCTAAAACCGAATTAAATTAAATAAGAGGTTATTGCCACATATATTCATCAGGTATCATCTCTCTCTCTCTCTCTCTCTCTCTCTCTATATATATATATATATATATATATATATATAGAACACTACAAGTAACTATCTAAATTAGCTTAACCGTTCTTAACAATTCTTTTGAATTGAAATTCTAGAAAGAGCAAAATGTTTTTTTTTTCACAATCTTAAGAAACGATTGAATGGAAAACTTTAGTTTCCCTCATGAAACCGTAATGCCCCAACCCAAACGTTTGCTCGGTTTTTTCCTAAGCCGTGCCATGAGAACTGTAACTAGCTATTGCTGTCTCTTGAATATGTCCTCGGAGACGCAGTATAAAAGTCTAAAATCCAGCTAAAGAAAGAAACCCTATCGCTCCATTGAGTTGTAAAGGAATCAAATGGTCTATTCGATCACACTTTGTAAACTGCTTGATCAAATATTTTGTTAGAACCGGCCCACACTAGTGTGTGTGTGTGAGAGAATATATATATATATATATATATATATATATATATATATAGAGAGAGAGAGAGAGAGAGCAAGGAACCTCGCAGTGGGTCATGCAAAAGTGGCCAAACAAATTTCTCTAACTTATAAGGACTAAAGGACAGTGCTTTACTATGCTAAAAGGTAGATTCACACCCTTTTGGCTTCCAATTGCCAAGGGAACTCGACCTATCACAATAATAGCATAGGGGACAAGCAGTACTAGCCCCTCGCCAGTATAGTACATAGGATGTATGGTCTGAATCTACCAGTCAGATGGAACCATTGACCCATGTCATTGCGCCACCATAAGATGCAATGATTCTAAGAGTTGACTGACGAGAAAACTTAAGCAGCAATTAGCCCGGGTCAACATATCAGAAAATACAAATCTCTTGAACTAAGTCATTTGACTTCAATTAAGCCACAATTTCCCAAGGAGTGCAATCTAACCTCAACAAAACAAATGAAAGTCTAAATCTCATGTTTGAGCTCCATTAAATATTTCTAAGATGAATACTTTCCTTCCACAGAATCTAATAGTGATACATACTATATCCAGGGAACAGCTAAAAACATGGACCTTGTATAAATTGAATCTGGTGAGCTCAATAAAAACAGATGTTGATGAAAGTAAGAAAAGTTGTCTAAAACCATTATAATTATCCATACTCCAATAGCTAAGATTTGAATAGCACATGAAGCTTATACGCAAAAGAGTAAAGTGGGAACCATGCAACACTTGAAATGGATTAAGAACCAATGGGGCAAAATGTGCACATAATTTCCAAATCAGCAAATAGATTTAGAGAGAAAGCTTGCCTTAATTACGCGATGAACAATTGGAATTTCACGTCCCTGCAAAATTTAAATAAGAACATGAGAAAAAAAGGGAGGAATTGCTTCGCAGAATGTGTAATAATTCTAAGAACTTGAAGCAACTAGACATGGATATGTCGAACCACCAAAACTCGAAAGATCTTATATTCTTATAAAAAAACTTCATTTCCATCTCCTTAGATGCTTTCTTTCAACATATTGAAACAGAAGACTCCATACAGGACTTGTAGCCAGCAAAAAGCTGACTTACAGAAGGGTTTGTTTGAGACGTGAAGTATCTATTATTGATTACTGCTAGCCATCAATGGAGCATCAAACATAAGCGCATAGTCAAACACTTATATCCTCTTTTTGAATTAGCATAAACAAGTAATTAATAATAGAAAACATAAGCGCATAGTCAAACACTTATATCCTCTTTTTGAATTAGCATAAACAAGTAATTAATAATAGAATATCAATTTGAAAAAAATCCGGAAAAAAGATCTCAATGGAATTCAACAACCATGTAAACAAACATGGACTGCAAACCCATGAATAGGAAGTTACCCACAGAGTAAATTGACCTAAACTTTACAGGTGTATCTTGAGATCAATATCTAAATTCAGTTGAACTCTTAAGAGGTAATGGCATAAGAGTATCTTGAGATTGATTCTACCAATCTACTCCTAGAGAATTGATTCTACCAATTTACTCCTAGACCCCTAACTGTCACACTACAAATGTTTGCCGTACATGCCTATAAACATTTTCAACATGTTGCCACCTCAAATAACCATGAGTGTTTCTTTCCATCTTCTACGCACTCCTTGTACTTAAAATTCTAATCTGCCAGTTCAATGGGATGCTTATCTAGATGTATCACTAACAAGCCTAAAGTATATCTCACAGCTTTCAAAGCATCAATGTTACGTGAAGAACAAGTGATCAAGAAAAACACAATGCAATTCAGCAATTAGAACCAGAGACTTTCGATCCTTTCTTAGAATCATAATGCTATTGCTAAACAATAAAATTCTTGAGACCGTAATAGAAAGAAAGCATGGGAGCAGAACACTTACATCAATATTGAATACAACTATTTCACCGGCACGAATAGGATCCTTGCTCATGTGCAGGAAAAGAATATCTCCCTACATACAAACACCATAAGTTTTTGTTATGAGATGGGGTTAAGAAAGACCTAGAATATACAGCAGTGAAGCACTTAATTGCTATACACATTCATACATGTTTACATAAACAACATAATATCCAAGTGATATGCTTCATAACAATTGAGGCACATGCAAGTAATTTACAAAATCACACAAGGTGCATATCCAAGTGATAAGCTTCGTGGCATATTTGGGCATACGTGATAGCATTATTCTTGTGTGATAGAATAGCAAAAAGCTTTGCACATCACAACAGATGAAAGACCTAAGGTTTAAGATGAGTGCAAAAGCCTTTTCATTTACTAATACAGTAGCAACAACAGACACAAAGGACATTTGATCACTTTCTTCTTGATTGTTTGCTTTCTCAACATGTCATCAATTTTGGGTGGACTTCACTTCAGACGATGTCGTCGCAATATACAAAAAAATCCAAACTACTGTAAAATTTTCTCCACAGAAGACCATGGCCGATAACTTAGATTCTCAGTTTAAGAGATCTCAACCATTTATCTTAATAAATATTTTCTACAGACATAAGAGATCACAAACCTTAATTTTAAGAGGTCTCGAGATAAGAAATGCACCATCTTCATCTTTTTACGCCATGCTTTATCACAACCTTAAGACCTCACCCTTAATTTTAAGAGATATCAACAAATGATGAAAAGAGCTCTCACCCTTATGAGATCCAAATTGATAAACTAAGTTTCTTAGCATTCCGAGTTGAGTTACCAAATTTTAATGCATTGCTTATTGGTAGGTGACATGTAATATTTACACCACATGATCCAAATTGAGCACAGCAAGCTTTAAGACATTAAAGTGTGATATATGCCTGATATTTCTGGTTGAATGCGAATTAGGTGGTCGAATTATTAGCCTTCGTTGACGACCCTATCAAAAAACATTTTCATCGTCCAAAGCACAAGGAAATTTCAAATATATAAAGGTTTTAAGTAACTTAAGCCCTAGAATAGATATGCTTTGTGCCAAATAATGGCAATAGGATACATTTACATAAAACATGTCTATTAGATTGGAATTTTGGGGGCAAAATTAAGTTCTAGAAGCATTCACATGTGAAAAAAAATCATTCACCCATGAAATCTTGGTGAATCTTTCAATTGTATTATTAGGTCGGAAGATGTCATGATCTCATGTAGATTAACTCAGACAGTATATCGACCAACCTTAGCGAGGGTTTAAACTTCTTGATTTATCACACATTATCAAATAACCTTCTTATCAATAATCAATTTGTAGAAGGTACTTATTCTATGTTTACATAGAGACGCTACGACCCTTTGCAAATGATAACAGCGCTAATAAAATCGACAGCTACTACAAGAACAAACATTTTTTGAACGCTTCCTACGTCCAAATTCAGAAATTTCCCCGAGAAATAGCAGTTCGCAAGAATGCTCACCCTCTTGAAGCCGGGCTCCATGCTTCCCGAAAGAACCACTACGACGGGGGACTCGCTCCCAGTGACACACATCAACCCTTTCCATATTATGAGCGCCGAAGTAACGATCATACCTGAAACATACGACATCCCAATGAGAGATCCGGACTCAAAAACCCTACACATTGGATTTGATCAAAAGAAAGCCCTAATCTACATAAGAGAGCTCCCCGGATTCTATTTCATACCGAGGCTAATGGCTTGGGTGACGACTTGACGGATCTGTAGGGACCGTATCGACTGGATGCCATCGCCGATAAAACCCATCTTTCAAGGCTCCGACGATTCACCGGCGCCGCTGCTAAAACCCTCGATCTCCTCTCCTCCTCCTCCCTCTTCTCGTCTGCGTTTTAACGTTCGGCTCTTCTGAGCCACCCGTTGTACGAACCACGGTAACCGACCCATCACGGGAGGCCACGTCGGACTATATAGTTCGATGTGGCGAGGCCCATACGTATTAGATCAGTTACTTTAAGGACCGTTAGATTAACATCAGACAGTGGTTACTTTAAGGAGGGGGACGCCGATCACATACTGCAATGTCCGAATCTTGAGAAAATCTTATGTCTTGAATTTTGAAGCATGAGGGAATATTGATGACATAAAGTACACGGGTCAACACACATGCTGACAGTACGAGACCAATCAAAATATAACACGTGGAAAATAAATAAATTATCACATGAGTTAATCTCATATTTCCTCATGCTTACTTGTTAAATATCATATTTTATTCTAAAATTTTCCAAAATCAATTACAGAAAAACGAGTCTACTCCGTACATCACTTCCTTTTTTTCGAACAAAAAAATTGGAGCTTGCACCATGTCAGCTTGTGTCAAGTTTTTTTTTTTTTTTTTGAAATAGTTAAGCACGACTTTGGGAGAGAGTATCGGTTGAGGGTGAGAGATGATACCAACCTTCGAACGGGTCCTCACATGACATCCAAACTGTCATATCAGACAAACTAAGGGAGATTGGTAGCTTGTGTCAAGTTTCACTTTGGTGGTGAATGACAACGTATCAGGTTTTTTAATTTTTTATTAGATGATTGCCACGTCATCAAGCTTAATTGACATCAGTTCATCTCCGCTCGAGATTTTATTAAAAATTTATTTTCATTCAATCTTGTTTGGAATCGAAACATATTTAATGACACGACAATTTATCCAGCAAAAGTAAAAAAAAAAAAAAACTGATTTATCGTTCTATGAATGGACTGAAATATTTTCTCCTCCTTTCAAAGACGTATGACCTCTTATATGCCTTGAGTACATTGAATTTGCATGGCCTATAAGAATGGAAAAATTGACTACATTGAAGTCTTTTAAATGCGAACAAGAAACCAACCTAATTATCATTCAACCCCACATAATACTCTATTTTTATTTTAACTGTCTGTTTGGATTAAGAATATGATGAATTTGTATAATAAATAACCTAAAAGTTATACAAATATCAAAGATGGTCAGGTAAGATTTGAAAAAAAAAATTATTTGAATACATAAACGGGGTTTATGTATACTTATCCTTAATCCAAACCAATCCTAACAGCATGCCACCAACGTATAATGCAACCATGCAATTGATCAAATGTAACTGTTAGTCATAAATATAGCCATTTGGGCGATCAATGACAATTTCATAAATATTGCCAATTAGCCAATAAATACTTCAGTTTTGACACAACTGAAGTATTTTGGCCATAACTTTTACATTAAGTATCCAAAATGGGTGATTCTTAAACCATTGGAAAGAGGACGAGAAGATCTACAACTTTCATGGTGATAAAATTTTCAGAATCCATCGTTCAGTATGCCAAACTGGCAGTCGAAGTGACCAATGGTAAAATAGTAAATAATGGCCGAATTGATGTCATCGTCCAAAATGGACGATGCCATCCAAATCTCAATTGTCCAACTTTCCTATCGTCCAAAATGGGCGATCATCGTCCAAATGCTAATCGGCCATTAGTGCAATCTAATGGTTTTAGCCATAACTTTCTCATCCGATGACCAAATTGGACGTTTCTGATACCTTTGAAAAGATAATTTGAAGATCTACAACTTTGATACTCAGAGTTTTGCCATATTCCAAGGTTATCATCTGAAAAAATACAGCGAAAAACAGGAGGCGTTGTTTAGTGGCGGTTCCAAAGCAGTTTAGACCAGTTATGCAGTTCTGGTGGTTTCCACTTTCAAAGCAACAATTGCAGCAACTGCAGAGTGGTTTCCTGACAGTTTTCAAATCAGTTACCAGAAACTCTATAAAAAGCCAAAAGAAAGAAGAAAAACAAGCCCCGGCTATCAAAGCAAACCAGCTTTTTATCTTTTTATGTAGCATTTTACATTTATCAATGTAGTCTTATTTATCTTAATGAAGCCTATTTCATTCCTTTTAATTTCTGCATTAATGCTTTCTTTTCTAGAAGTAGTGCTATCATAATTTCAATCATAGGAGTAGCATATTTCTATCATTCATAGGAGTAGATTTATCACTCATAGGAGTAGTTATAAGATAGATCATCACTATTATTCCCATTTTCCGCTGTCCATTTTCCATCCTCTATTTCCCATTTTTCATTTTCCATTTCCATTTTTCATTTCCATCAACTTCATCATCAACCAAAATTACTTCTTTGTACACTTCAACACCTCTGATTCGATCATTCGAAGGAGTAGAACTAAAAACCACAATCTCCTGATATTCGAATGTGAAAATAAATTTTGACCTTGATTACAGTCCTGATCAACGGTGAAATTTTCTGTTCTATCAGTAACATAATACCATACATCATGACACGTTATATATATACAAACTTATACATCTAATTAATCAGGCTGTCCCCTTAACCCATGACGTCCAATGAACCTTGCCAACCTGCCCGGCCCAGCCGGTCTGATGCATGACTTCCCACGTGCCCACGTGCAAGCACGTGTGGCCTCCTTCTGTATCGCTACCTTGTTTTATATGTGACACCTAACACCTTAACCAGCTTCCTAATTCCCGGGAAACAAAATCCCCGTGCTCGGTGCTCTTCCCACCGGTCAGGACTACGTACTGCTTCCCGCCAAATAGTAACGTACCGTTTGACTCCTTACACCCCTCTTTTATTAGAATTATAAATATAAATATGAACATAAACTACGAGTATTGCATTCCTAGATCTATGCTTTGCCCTAATATAGGGACGAAATGTAGGATTGCACGCCTAGATTTATGCCATGCCCTAATATAGGGACGAAAAATTTATTAAAATCTAAACAATGACCATGATCTACTTGAACTTGTTTATCGGGTTTTATTTGCAAATGCGATGTGTATTTCATGACTATATTGTGAAAAAAACGCTCTAAAGTTTATTAGTATTTATTCCCTCAAAAACAAAGTATTAGTATTTACATTCAACCCCTCTTATTGAGTTTTGATTGGCCAATTAATTTACTTTGGATTGAAATATAACCAGTCTTATAAGACACCGCGGAAAGAGAATAAACATTAATCTAATAACATGGGATTATTTAGTGATAGTGATATAACTCGACAAATAAAAACGTGTTATGCGCCCGTGTCCACACTAGTCACAAAATAAGAAGATTCAATAAAGATATTGGCGGTATATTTCAAAAGGTTTTTCTATATCAGCCCGTCAATATATTATGTTTTTTTTTTCAGAAATGATTTGTGCACATGTCCACGTGGCATGTGCATTTCACACTATCGGTAGTCTACTACCGATAGTGTGTATCGGTAGTGAGATACCGATAGACATGTATATGAATCGATATCGAACCTATCGGTAGTGGGGTACCGATAGGTTGTACATGCCTATCTGTAGACCACTACCGATAGACATGTACTCAGAATCGGTAATGTGAGATGCACACGTCACGTGTGCACCAATCACGACTCTTTTTTTTTTTTAAGCAAAAACCAATCACATAGGTGTTAGATGTAAATACTAATAATTTGGAGGGTTTTAAAAATGATTCCATATTTTATAATTTTGGCCCTCAAAAAATGGAGGAAATATGTGGCATAAACACTATTTTAAGGTGGACATGCAATGATCAACAACACTGGACCAGGAGGATGTGTCCTATAATAAGTACAGAAACAAGTAGCAATGAACACCAACAGCGAGATAAGATTGGCGGGTGGGACAACCAAATGCCAGCAAAGTTGGGCGTTCTGGGCGGAGTCACGCATCATCGCGTCCACTTGTCGCGCGACGGCGCGCTCCCCCGCGCGCGCGCGAGGCGGAGAGAGCGAGAGAGATGTCTCCGTGTAACAAGGGATGATCTCATGATGCCCGATGCCTTTCTTTCTCTCTCTCCTCTTCTTTATCCTCTCTCTACTTTTCTCTCATTCTTCCTCGTTTTTATCCACCACCTCTCTTTCTCTCTCTAAACAACCCCACCACCATCACTACCACCTTGGGGGGCGAGAGAGAGGTTGGTGGGCACTGGGCAGGGAGGGAGAGAGACAGAGGAGAGAGGTTTTTCTTGATGGGTTCGTCGTCGGCTTACGATTACTCGTTCAAGATACTGTTGATCGGGGACTCTGGGGTGGGGAAGAGTAGCCTCCTCGTCAGCTTCATCTCTGCTCATGTCGATGATCTCGCCCCAACCATCGGTAATTTGCTCTGCCTTCTTTCTTGATTCTTGGATGTGTTCTATGGATGCGCGGGGGAGGAATAGGGTGGTTTTGAAGCGTTATAGATCTCGGTGGAATCTGCTGTTATTATGTTGAGATCTATAGTTTTGCTTAGTGATGGCTGTGATCTGCTTGTTATTTTGCAAATAATTGATTAATCGGTTCTCATCGTGTGCGGGTAATGCAAGCAACTTTTTGGTGTCAATTTTGATGTTGAGTAGATTGAGGATGTTCTTTCTTTTTAGGGTGATGATTTGATTTCGTAAAAAATGTTGGTTCTTTTACTTGGGGTTTGCTGCTGGGTTCCTCGGCAATATATGGATTTAGAAGGACTCCGGCATCAATTCGCGCAATAGAAAGCAATTCTTACTCCATGCCAATAGAACAATGACTGTTAGATCTTGTTGGCAAAAATTGGATTGAATCAGGACTAGATTTCCGTAACAGTTTAGTGCAATAGGAATTAATACTCAACAATGCAATGGGCGTTAGTGATGAGATTGAAACCATGCTTTTGAATGCATTGGTACCGGAGTTGTCTACTTTGAATCAAATCATGAAAACATGCCCATGCCTCAAATGCCTCTTCATACCACGGGATGCTCCACAAGTTCCTTGTCAGTGGTCCCATATCTATGTAATATCGAATATAAAGAACACTAAAAGTGGGAAATGCGTGAGGAAGAGAGAGAATGAGGACCAAAGCTTTGTATGCAGAATTTTTTAGACCCTGACTTATTGAGATTTAATGCCAAGTTGTTTGCAAAGTTGAGAATGTGTGTGGTGTTATTCTGTCCAAGAATTGTTATCATGGAATTCTGTAGCAAAGGAGCATTCAAAGGAATAGGTTTAGGTTCTACTGCTTATTATTTAAGAGCATTTTCTGGTAATTTTAAAACTTTCTCCTTTTCATTTTTTGTGTTTCGTGAACAAGAGATTGTTCTTCATTTTCATTGCTGAATGCTGACGGGTGCCTGGTCTTAACCTGACGACTCTAATTTAATGAGTCCATGGGCAGCTTGAAAATGTTGGTCCAATTTGCATTGTTCTGCTTTCTCAAAATCTTTGGTGCCTTACTGAGCCTGTATATCACGAGGGCAATTAACTTGATTGTCATAAGTTATATGCTTGTTTGAATTAGCTGCATGGTATATTGGTGCTTTGTGGTCGGACTGTCAGAGATTGTATCATCAATGATGTACTCTGGAAATTGGTTTGTTGTTAATGCTCGCTGTCATGCCTTAGGAGTAGATTTCTATTGACTACCAATCATTATTGATTTAACCTGGAGAGTAGCATAAGCAAGAATTATTGTACAAGTTGCACGACATGTGCCAATATCTGGCAGGCATGTGCCAATAATCCGTATGGATCCTGTGGCATTGTGCCAGTATTCGGCACTGATCTTCTGCTATCAGCATGACGCGTTTAGGGCCTAATACATGTCTCTACAAGGGGACTGTGCCAATACATGTTTTGTTCTAGTAATTTACCGGCAGGAAACATCATGGTTGGTATGCATCAATGAAGAAGTTCCTGACCAAAAGTATATGAAGTAAACATGATTAGTAGTCGAGAATAGCAATCAAAGTGTTATTTGGAGCTACTACTACCTGAGCACATGTCATTAATGCTCTTAAGGGTCGAGGATAGCAATAAAAGTATCAATTGGAGCTTATTGACAGAGCGTTTGTAACTAGTGCTCTTGTTGATCTCTTTCATCCTAAATTAGGTTATTTGATGATTTCAGACTGGACAGAATTTTTCCTTCTTGGATCTTAATTAAGTTGTGGTGATTTTTCAAGAAATTAGTTTTCTTAAGAGTTTTAGGGCAATTTTAAGCCTTTTCAGGCTTGTTTTTTTTTTTGATGAGTTGAGTCAAAGGCTATACAATTATTTACAGAATATGGTGAAGGGCTTCAAGCCCCTCATCCGCCTGCCAAACAAAACCAGTGCCGGCAATACAACACGACCTCGCAACCCGGTCTGCTTTGACATTTGCAAACCGGGGAACATGAATCACCAAGACTGACTCAAACTCTAAGTAGAGCCTCCATACTAGCTTAGCAAGGTCTTCACCCTCCCGTTGCCACGTTCTTTGACCGGTGAGCACGTCGATGACGTCCTTCACATCAAATTCAATAAGTATCATGCGCTCTTCCCTTTCCTTCGCCCACTCCAAGGCTCGGCACACCGCTAGCATCTCGGCTTCAAAAACCGAACCAGAAGAGACCATAGCTCCTCAAACCCATCTGAGCTCCCCATCATGGCTGGTGGCTACCACACCAACCGCAGCTCATTGGTCACCCTCGACCTCGCAGGAAGCGTCGACCTGCATGACCACCATCCCACCTTCCATTGTCCGCTCTTCCCGCCCAAAAGGTGAGTTCCTCCGCTTCAAGAACTCGTCAGCCAGGCGCTTGGCTCGCCGTGCAACCGTCTCCGCCGACTCGCACTTGTCCTCAAAGATCCTGCTATTGTGTTCCTTCCAAGCCAACCAAACACCATAGCCCACAAAAACCTGTAATTGTCGGACACCTTGTTGGCTTGAGGATCGCGTGAAGACACCCACCAGGTTTTCCTCATCCCAGTCGCATGGCCAACCCCCAGGTCCTGTAACAACCAATTAACCACTCCACGGACAAAATAGCATTCAAACAGGGCGTGGCCAACTGTCTCATCCAAGCCACAACGAAGACAACTCTAAGGTGAGATGCAATGACCAGAGGGCATGGTTAACTGCTAACTTACCCCTTAAGGCCTTCCACAAGAACTGCCGGACGTGAGGCCCCACGGTTAGTCGCCATAGACAAGCCCAATTGAACCTCTCTGTTTCATCCCGTCCCCGACCGAAGCGCCGAAGAAGAAGGTGATAAGCTGACAAGGAGGTAACCCGGCCCTCACCATTTAGCTCCCACCTTGGGGTATCTCTAATCCCCACAGGCATCCCAACAACGAGGCGAACATAATCCGGATGGAAAAACTGATGTAGTAGCCTCTCATTCCACCCATCTCCTTCCTGCAAGTCTCCAACCAAGACATCTCCCATCTCGGGGCTGACAAGGCTAGGGGTATTGATGAGAGCTTCATCCATGGCCCAACAGTCCCGTAGTACATCAACACGACTTCCCCGCCCAGGGGTCCATCGAAGTCCAAGCCGGAGATCCTCAACAGTAGCACAAGTCATATGCCAATGTTTAGAAGCAGACCCACTGTTGCGCCAAGTGGGCAAGACACTAGCCCAATCGTATTTGGCCCACGCCAATCTCGACCAAATCGAGTCATGGTATGATAGGAGCACTGCCACCCTCTTCACCTTCATCGCTCTTTGCCAAATGGAGTAGTCGTGAATGCCTAGACCGCCCCACTCTTTGGGTTTACATTCATCCCACCACGCTACACTGTTGAGTCCCAAGCGCTTGCCTTGCCACAAGAAGCTACGACACAAACTCTCCAAGCTTCGAATAACGGAAGAGGGAACAGTCGCAGTATTCATGGAGTGGATGGGGATCCCTTGCAGGACCGGCTTGTTTAGAATGCCTTTTGCTACAAGGTTGTTAACTGAACTTTTTCCTCACAAAATGTATAGTGACATTGTAGCAAGGATAATAACTAGATACTTTATCTTTTACGCGGAAATTGTGTACTCCAGTTGTAGACTATACATGTAGATGATATGATACCATGCTTTTTATGTAGTCTATAGCCAACTTGTACCCTTGAGATATAAACTAGATTCATTAAGTAAGGTGATGTGAAATTCCCAATCAAGATTATTAGTTGTTATCATGAGTTTAAACCTCAGCCTAGTTGAACTTTAGATAAGCTACATTTGCCCAACAGACTTATTTGGTGTTCATCGAAAAGCATAAGCTAGAAATTTTGTTATTGGTTCTCATATGACAGAGGAATGGTTAATTGCAATGCTTTAGCATTTGTTCCTTTATTAGCTTGTACATACCTGCAGGTCAAATTAATGGCATTGGCTTTATACTTGTGGCTAGGTGTGGATTTTAAGATCAAGCAGCTCACAGTTGGTGGAAAGAAATTAAAGCTTACCATTTGGGACACAGGTAAGTTTGATATGTATAAACGTCCAGTATGTTCTCCTCCTAATTTTGTGAATGAATAATAATATCTTGGGCTACTACTACTAAGGAGAGCTATGTATCCAAGATGAAATTTTTTCCACTAGTGTAAATGGTTGGTTCTAGGCTTGTTTCCCTAGTCAGTGCATGTTAGTTGAAAACCAGCAGAAGCATGAGCGTTGTGCCACCCATGCATTGGGACCAATGTGGTATTTATGTTCAGACTAGCTGTTTAAACACATGAGCTACTTCTTTTATGTCTTCTCATAGTTTTGACAAACCTTGCTTGAATTAATTAGGAGATGGTTAAAAGAGGTGATAGGAGCACAGATACACCCACATGTGTCTAAGATATGTTGCAATTCACACGTGATGTCAAGTGCATTTACAGCTTAGTGTAAAAGCATTTAAAACAAATGGTATGCTGTCATTTTAGGACTAAGGCATGTTGTTGTCATGAAAGAGTGAAACATGTTGAATGCCTCGTATATAATTAGGTGACACATCTGAAATGAGAGCTCCGGGGGGGATGGGATTTGCTAACTGTTCTCTTTTCGAGCAGAATAAAGGTGATTACTTATTACTAGACGTTCTGATTTCTTGTGATGTTGCATCAAACGATAGAAAGCCCTGTCATTTATTATTTGAAGTTAAAAAAACCATTGGGGAATATTGTTGTATAAAGAGGAAAAAATGTTTACATGTCATAAGAGGTGAAAATGCTGCCATCTAGCAGTTTAACAATTGTAACTGTTAGAGCTAGGGGCTCATGTTCTCTTTTTGAGAGCGTAGCGAGCCAGTATGGTGTACCAGTAAGTCTGGTTATTGCTTATGAGGCAATAGAATGCTGAGCGGATAATGTTCCAAGTATTGAGAACTACTTCCATGCTTTTCCCTTCTCATTTTTATGTAAATATCTCTGCATTAACTCTATGCCATTAGACCTAATTGATCATTGGATTCTTGTGTAAATTTTACAGCTGGACAGGAGAAGTTTAGGACTCTAAATAGTTCTTACTACAGAGGTGCTCAGGGAGTCATTCTTGGTATGTTTCGTTATAAAAAAGCTGTGTTTAGTAGGTGAATAGTGGTTTTATAGTGTATGTCTTATTCTTGAACCCAAATGTTCCTCAATTCTCTTCAGGCATGATTCTTTAAAACTTGACTAATTATCAGGATAGACAGTATGCATGCGTGCTAACTTGCTTTTTAAGATGAATTTCTATTGGATCATTTTTGCTTTGCATATATTTAGGTTTAAAAGTAAGCCAGTAGTTTAGGATAGCACTTTATGTGACCAGTTAAAGGATACTGCCGAAAACATCTACTGCGGTAGAAGTATTCTGTTTTTGGATTGTGTTGCATGACAGGTGAAAGAAGATCGAGTTGGTTTATTAAAGAAGGCTTTCATATGGTTTGCTATCTTACACTCTTTTGCTAGATATCCATCTAACACCTTTTAAGGCTAATTTGACCTTCCCTAGGATGTTGGTAATTAATGCTACTCATTGAGCATTTAAGATTCCATTAGCGACATACACTAAGCATATGACTGAATTATTGACATGCACCAAGTATATGTCAAAAACATATTAACTTATTTAGGGTCAGGGAGGGAGAGAGAGAGAGGAGAGGGGACAATCTTGATATTGGAAAAACCATCAAATAATTTTTATGTATGAAAACTTTAGGGCCGGTTTTATTTGGCTGTTTTTTATTTAAAAATAGAAAACATGGTGAAAACATGTTTGGCTTGTGTTTTTGAAAATATTTTCTAGAAAACAGGATGCTCTCTAGAGAAATAAGAAAATACCAAAGCAATGTTTTTGCCTTTTTGTTAGAAAAGATAAAGAGGTGGAGATTGAAAATGCCAAACAACTTTCCAAACCAAACGCATTTTCTGCAAATTGCAAAAGAAAAATTGAAAACAGAAAATAGAAAATGAAAATCGAGAATAAAAACAGGAAACATATTCCAAATCAAACAACCCCTTAACAATTCAGACTTTTTGCCCACAGGCTTATCAAGATTTGGTTTTTTTTGTTTCATCTGTTCTATCCCATTATTGCTGCACTATTTTATTCATCCAAGTTTTTGATGTTATGTAACCATTAATCTTGCTTTTACTTCCATTTCTAGTCTATGACGTGACACGGCGAGAAAGTTTTACAAACCTCTCCGATGTGTGGGCCAAGGAAATAGAACTGTATTCCACTAATCAGGACTGTGTAAAAGTTCTTGTCGGCAATAAAGTTGACAAGGTAATTTGCATGATTTCTCTTGCTTTGTTATGAATCTTAATTTTTTGTACTATATTCTTGTAGAAGTAGCGATTGAACTGTGTATAGAAAGAATCTTTTCAAGGATGATCTGTTCTATACTTAAACTGCTTTCATGCTGTCTATTAAATGTTTGCTTGATCTTCGTGTTGAAATTTTTTATCTGACCTTTTCATCCTGTGTTCATATTCTATTGACAAGGCAGTATCTCTTGTTCTTAATCATGGTTGTTGCAGCTGTTTCTTCTGGTCAATATAGATGGCAAATTGCCACGTATTTAGTCCTCTACTCTAGAGGTCATGATCTGTTAATCATTTTATGCACAAGTGTAGGAAGCATTGATTTAAAGAAGTGGTTTCAGGCACATTACTGCAAGCAATAGTAACTGCAGGTGTAAGTAGCAAGATTGTAGAACTGCAGGGGACAATTGTGCTCACTGTTACTTGTTGTGGTGAGTACGCCTCCTCTTGTTGAGGACATCTTGGGCTTAAGAACCTGTAAACGCATAAATTCCGTAGCAGACCTTAGAAAAGGAAAAGGCAGAAAGGGAGTACAGGCTATGCCAACCAAAAGTAGAAATGCATATTCAAGATTGCGTAGTTTAGTGCTGTATTGCTAACTTTATTCTGTGTGTTTCAGGATAGTGAAAGGATGGTCACTAGGGAAGAAGGAATTGCACTGGCACAAGAATACGGATGTCTCTTTCTTGAGTGTAGTGCAAAAACACGCGCAAATGTGGAGAAATGTTTTGAAGAACTTGCTTTAAAGGTAAAATTTGAGGAAAAGCTTACTTACTTCAAAGGAATATTTTAAGTTTTGTATTTTCCGGTGAGTGTTAATATTCACTAAGTAACTGCAATACTAGATTACTAGGACTTGAACCCTTTTCACTTCAAATTCCAGATGGCAACAAAAAAGTGATCTTCCTCTAGGATGGCAAAAAGCGACCATGCATATCAATATGTATTTGAGATGGAACTATAGTTGTCATATTTTTCCAATTATTGAGTGCCACACCAGATAATAGTTACTACATTAGCAAATAGCTTATTCTATTACAAGGTAATCCTGAATGTTGGTTTGGAACTAGTGACCGTTTACTCCTTGTCACATAAAATTCTCTTTTCTTCTGTCAAGAAAGTCCCCTTCTTCATCCTCCCTGTGCTAGCTGAATTCTTTGTCTTTTAAGATAAAACAATGAGCCTTTAACCCTGGTTTTTTGGGGGACAATGTCCTCAAAATCTTACAACCACCAGAAAGTCCTCAAGAGGATTTGGACCCAGGACAACCTCACATAGGAGGTTCTTAACCAAAAACTGTTAACCACCCTTACTGAATTATTTTTGGTGGATTACCAAACTGCCGTGATAACATGTAGAACTTGGAATAGCTACGTAAACTAGACGGAAAAGCGATATTACAAATTTTAGGAAGCAAATGTTCCTTTTTATTGCTCCAAATAATCTCCCACCAGAATGATATGGGCAAAAATCTTGTACGAGATAGGATTCAGAACTTTATGTTCAGTTTCCGACAGAGGTGTACCGTTCAATTTCATTCAAGTTACAAATGTTCAGCACAATGATTCGTTGTGTGCACAATCGATGTCTTTGGATTGGCTACCTTATGAATTCTGTTCTGTATTGCTTTGCAGATACTGGAGGTTCCTAGTCTGCTGGAGGAGGGATCAGCAGTTGGAAAGAGAAACATCTTGAAGCAGAAACAGGAAAACAATTCTAACCAAGGTGGTGGGTGTTGTTCATGACTCCAAAAACATCTAGAGCTTGAAGATATCGCATCTGGCATCCCAGAATTTCCAGAGCTAGGGATTCTTGCAAGGACACACAATTTGGTGATGAAAGAATCCTGCTCTATTGTAGAGTTGTGTATCTTGCGTTTTTGTACTCGCTCTCATTGATGTGAAATAGCAATTGATGTATGGTGCTGTGTGGTCCATGAAGCTAGTCTGTATATGAATCATTCTAATTTATTGGCCGTGTTTGTTGCTTGGTGAATAGATAAGTTTGAGAAAATTGGACAAGTTTGACAATGATACAAGCATATATCTTGTAGGTTGTACCAATTAGAATTTTTGCACTGGCCCACTCGTTCTCACTTTTGCTTGACAGAGGACATGACCTTGATGCTGTTACCTTCCTTAAGGTGCAGTTTTTTGTGTGCAATATCAGCCTTATAAGAGAGGCAATGGAGAGAAAATAACTTTAGATCTAATTGTTGACATCCCTTCAATTCAAGGGCGGAGAATCACCCCCGGCGTAGATAGACCGTTATAATTACGTGCTCAGTTATGGTTTTTCTCTGAAACCGTGCGAGGGGCATAGGCCCATGCCTAGTTACTTGACCTATTCCTTTTCGCCTTGTTATTTATTTTTATTTTTTTACAAGGTTTGCCAATGGTTAGTGAAAAACAGAAATACAACAATCAGTTATAAAGTTTCAAAACCAAAAATCATTGATGCAACTGAAAGGTCATTGGTGCGTGACCAAAACGTCCGGTTAGTCAGGTTATGAGCCGATCGCTAACTCTTGACCTATTCCTTTTCGCCTAGTTACTTGACCTATTCCTTTTCGGTGACAGAACTGTTCCTCTACATTAAATGATTTGGTTTTGTTGATAAATGATTTGTGTAGAATACCAACTAAAGCCTCTTGCATTTTTCCATAGTATGTTATTGACAGTGCTATTCATCTCGCCACCCATGCTCAGGAAATATATTAGCATCTTGGCCTGGGATCCAACAAGGTCTTAATTCTTTTGGCAGTCGAACCACAAATAGTATCACGAAGCAAGTGATTGCTGACGTGGCACCGTAACCACATCAGAAAGGAATAGGAGACAATTAGATTTAGAGCACTGATTTGTGCACTTGCTGACGTGGATACACATGCCACGATCGGTAGTCAAAGTATCGATTCTTTCATTTATCTTATCGGTAGTGGATAGGATAGATGAAGATATCGGTATCTCACAGCCGATACATTTAATCGGTAGTCAAATACCGATTCTTTCATGTATCCTATCGATAATAGCTACTGATAGGTGACATGCACATGCCACCGCACGAATCTTTATTCTTAGATTTAATATATAGATCCTCGATATTTTAATAGATGAATGTGGAAGCGATAGTGGATGGCTGGGGCAAGTCATCATCCAAAACCCTTATGAAAATCCCTTTCTAGGAAGATTCCACGCATTCGCAATAAAAGTTTTTGATTGTTTTTAGGATTCTACATAGTCACGGCATGTTTGGTTGTGCAAAAAAATTTGAAATGAAATGGTCAATTCCCGAGTCAAATCTCATTTCATTATTTGATTGGCACTTAATGTCAGAAATAGAATGCTTCATTCATGACAAGTTGGGAATAAACCAATCCCATCTCCTATCTATTGTTTTAGTCATTGGTATTTCATTCCTATTCCATTTTCGGACTTCTATTTGTATATCAAACACGGTAATGTTTCATTCATATTCCCAATCCTGATATCACAAAATCACATTGGTAATGACTCATTTCACTCTTCATTCCGGCTTTCATTCCATTCCACCTTCCAATTCCATTTCGTCCTCTATTCCTTGTGGGAACCAGACGTGCCATCAGTTTTAAAACTACTGATCATTAGTCCTTATCCACTACACGTCTTGTCCTAATCTAGTATATATGAGATTTTCTATAAATCATATAATATTCACATAATAATATAATAAAGTTAAATTTATATATATATATATAAAATATTAAAGTATCATATAATATATATTAAAATTTTAATGTATATATATTAAAAATTAACTTTATTGTATCATTATATGAAAATTATAGGAATAATATATATATTATTTGAATATGAACATTATATGTATAATGTTGCATCATATAATCCCAAAGGCAAACCAAACACCAGCATTAGATGGCCGATGCATACATCGTGACCCCACGATCAGGGTGCACAAGCGATTCGCACAACCAAACACACCCTTAGTTTTACTCACAAATCCTGCTATGAATTCAGGTTTCTTAAGAAAATTTCTCTTGTATTACTCAATATATATAGCAAATTTGTTCATTAATCTGGGTTGCATTCACTGTTTCGGCATCCAACAGTGTCATTCCGGCCGGTTCTGATCTCAACATGGCAGCACAGAACCACCACCGCCACCACCATGAGCGCCATCTCCGGCAAGAACGACGACCCATTCTTCTGACTGGCAATGGGTTTAGGAGGAAAACGGAGTAAAATATAAGGAACTAAATGAAAGTTTCTAAATTAGAGGGTATATATAGTAAATTACCGTTTTCTGAAACTACATAGCATTAAAGTACAAAAACCCCTGGATCTTCTCGTGATCTCATTTGCTGGTTAGATATAGTCATTAATATCATCTACGCTAGCTTGTACATATGATATCTATCTACAAGATTCTCCAAACAAGGTGGTATATCACGACAGAGAGATATGCTTTTATGTGAGGATATTGTACGTCCCTAATGCACGCCATTGATAGCACTTATTATTGCCCTATATATATACATGCATGAACATGACCCACAGTCTCAACCCTTCTCTATCTCTCTCCATTTCACCATCCATCAACCTCCATGGCCAACTTGGCACTCTTCGCCCTCGCCCTCACCCTCCTCCACTCCCAGAGTACGTATTCAATATATGTATGTATGTATGTATGTATGTATGTATGTATGTATGTATGTATGGCTTGACTCCTCTTGTATTGTTTTAAGATGCATACGGGAGGACGTTCACCTTAGTAAACAACTGCCCCTACACTGTCTGGCCTGGCACCCTCACCGGCGGTGGCAAACCCCAGCTTGGCAGCACCGGCTTTGAGCTCGGCAACAGAGCATCGAACTCCCTTGACGCCCCTGCCGGATGGAGCGGTCGTATCTGGGCTCGCCAATCCTGCTCCACCGACGCCACCGGCAAGTTCTCCTGCAAGTCTGCCGACTGCGGTAGCGGCCAGGTTGCATGCAACGGTGCCGGCGGTGCGACCCCGGCCACCCTGATAGAGTTCACCCTGGACGGCGATGGTGGCAAGGATTTCTACGACGTTAGTCTCGTGGACGGATTCAACATCCCGATGAGTGTGGCGCCACAAGGCGGAAACGGATGCCAGAGTGCGAGCTGCCCGGCGAACATCAACTCGATATGCCCGCCGGAGCTGCAGGCGAAGGCGGACGACGGCAGCGTGGTGGGCTGCAAGAGCGCTTGTGAGGCGTTCAACACCGATGAGTACTGCTGCAGGAATGCGTACAATAATCCAAACACATGCAAGCCTTCCAACTATGCGATGACATTTAAGAATGCATGTCCTCAGGCATATAGCTATGCTTATGATGATAAGACCAGCACCTTCACTTGTACTGGTGGTGCTAATTATCTCATCACCTTTTGTCCTAGCTCCTAATTGATCAACTATTAATGTATAGTTGATGCAATATATGTTTTGGAATAAGTGAGAATATATACCAATATGACTCGATATAACTAGTTTGCAATAAGAGCAGTCATTTGTGTACATCCCCATATACACTGCACACGGGCCGTCTAGCCCACAGGGCCGGCCCAACCACTAGGCGACTCGCCTGGGGCCAGGTTAGAAGAGGGCCTCCAAATGCTGTGCTTTAATGAATTCAAACATTAATTATAACTTTAATAACATGTTTAATCTACTACATAACATTTCCAAGTTAAACAAAGTGCCTCCAGATTAAATGCCACAGAAGGTAACATGAAATTTAAGACATGCTTAATAGCTCTCAAACTCCAAATTAGAAAGTGGGGCCCATAAGGTTTATGTTGATTGTTCCAAAAGGTGCATCTGTTAAACACAGTTTTAAAAAAATAATTAAGAAATAGATGGCGATTTGTGACAAGTTTAAAGCCATTTGATCATTTAGCCTATTTTGTCATCTTTTTACTTTTCTATTAATTAATTCTCTACTCAATCTTTTTACCGTCTTACTAATTATCCTCAAAATATATGTTTCGATCTCTTGATCTCTGTTATGTTTTGAACCTATTTTCTATACTCAATACATGCATGCCCATCTCTATCTTCCCATTATTTTTTGATTTCACATTCTTGCTCATATGTTCTTTTTGAAACTTGGTAAATTGTTGCTCCACTTTATGGTATAATATAAGGAATATAAAACTTCATTAACAATTTAGAATATTTTTAAAAAATAAACATAGTAATTAGTTTATTTTATTTAGTATAAATTTTGCGAGGCCCCGGTTGATGTTTTCGTTTAGGGCCCCAATGTGCATTGAGCCGACCCTGCTAGTCCATCGGTAGTGAAGTATCAATGGATTAGATCAACCAATCAGTATCTCACTACCGATACAGTGAGGTACCGAATCTTTCATCTAATCCATCGGCACCTCACTACCGATAGACTAGTTAGTTGAATCGGTACCTGACTACCGATTCAACCATGTGTGTAATGTACATGTCACGTGGGCATGTACACAATTTTTTTTTCTTGCAATAAACATCGATCCTTATTTGCTTAATTAGCTCTATATCTTATTAACAAACATATTTTGTTAGGCATTATATTACATAAAGATATAAGTTTCTTTAATATAATGGTGACGAATAGGAGCATGCATCTAGGACTCGGCTGGAATTATATACCCGGACATTTGATACATCCACTGCATCTTCTCAAATCTTTCCACATCCTTAACCCATGGGTGCATCATAAATAAATAAATAAATATCCTCATCTTCCTCATGGTATATATGGGGGTATGAAGCTAGCTAGTCCGTATATGAATCATTCAAAATTATTGGCCGTCGATATCGACGCATGCAATGGACAGTTTGACAAAGTTGGACAAGTTTGGCGAATATGCAAGAATTTATACTAATTCCAGGCTATACCTATTAATAGCACAGGACTAGTGTTAGTGCATCTGTGCATGCCACGTTTATGTGACAAAACCTAGCTTAGAATTCCTTCCATCAATTGGTTTGTTCTTTTCTGAGAATTCAAATAGTGAAAGGGTCTATTATACGGAAAAGTCCAATAAACTAAACTAAACTTCTGAGTTTTATTGGAAGTCCTCGTCCACCAGCGTGACACATACGCACGCGTGACTTTAGCATGCATGGACGTGGATAGATATGGGATATTGATTTGGACCTTTTCCATATATGCATGGCTGGCCATTAATTGACGGATAGCTTCACCATATATGCATGAGTAACGTTCTTCCACGTTCTCTGTTTACAAACTCATCGATCAGATCAGCTTTCCTGCCCTATATATACCTCCTATAGGCTATGCCTATTAATACCGAAGGACAAGTGTTAATGCATCTGTGCATGCCACTGTGCGACAAAACCTTGCTTATATTACTATTTCCACCGTTCTAGCTTAGAATTCCATCAATTGGTTTGTTCTTTTCTGAGAATTCAAATGATGAAAGGGTCTATTATACGGAAAAGTCCAATAAACTAAAGGGATAATTGACGTTTAGGTCTATGATAAGGAAATATTTGCTCAGTATTGGCGTTTAGGCCTATGATAAGGAAATATTTACTCAGAATGCTGGATATCTTTTTCTTAAGGCATTTAGATTCTAATACACAATTTGATGACGAAAATGTCCCTCCAAGATTCCCAGCCTATCTTCCCTTTCCGGTGACTGTTCGTATTCATAGTGGAAAGTAACTACCAAAAAAATTGAAAAGTAGCTACAAAAAAACCGGAAAGTAACTACCTATACGTGTCCTCATCTGATGGACCGACGAGGACATCAACGAGGTTGCGAGGGGCAGCCCGTGATCGATGCCCACTCTCCACCGTTGCTAGTCGGATTCGACGACATCACGACGAGGAGCTTGGGATCGGATAGGGAGCTCGGGATCGGACATGGAGATCTGGATCGGCGACGGAGAGCTCGAGATCGGACGGGGATATTGGGATCGGTGACAGGGAGATCGAGATCGGTGACGGACAGAGAGATAAGGATCGGCGATGGGGAGCTCGGGATCGACAACGAACGGGGAGCTCGGGATCAACGGCAAACCGTGAGCTCAGGAACGGTGACGTGGAGCTCCGGATCGGCGACGGACAGGGAGATTGGGATCGGCGACCGGGAGCCAGGGAAGACTGGATCGGCCACTGGGAGTCGGGGAAGAAGGTGGCGACAACCTCGATCCGACGGGATTCGACTGGATCGGTGACGGGGAGCAGGAGAAGGCGACGGCGGCGTGGATGGCAACGGGGGCGCCGGGGATCGACTACGGAGGGGTGGAAAGGGGGGTATGGGTGGTAGGGTGTTACGGGTAGATATATGTATATTACAGGGGCATTTTGACACAGTAGTCATTAGGGGTGAGCAGAACCGAACCGAACCCGAAAAACCAAAATCGAACTGAATTAGTTCGGTCCATTCGGTTCGGTTCGGTTCTGGCATCTACAAAAACTTCGGTTCTCGGTTCGGTTCGGTTCTTGAAAAAAAAATTCGGTTCGGTTCGGTTCGGGTCAGAACCGAATAACCCGACTACCCATTAACTCGTTAACCTAGACTACCCACTAACCCAAACTACCCACTAACCGAAATTTCGGTTCGGTTCGGAACCGAAATTTTCGATTCGGTTCGGTTCCAAGCGAAGTTCGGTTCGGTTCCAATTATTTTGGAACCGAAAAATTCGGTTCGGTTCGGTTCCAATGGTAATTCGGTTTGGTTCGGTTCTCTAAAATCTGGACCGAAAAAAATTCGGTTCTTCGGTTCTGAACCAAGAACCGAACCAAGAACCGAATGCTCACCCCTAGCATGGCCGTGAATACATATGGGATATGGACTTGGACCTTTTCCATATATGCATGGCCATTAATTGATGCTCATGCATGAGCTCTTCCACGTTCTCTTTTTACTCATCAGATCAGCTTTCCTTTCCTGCCCTATATACCTCCTATAGGCTATAAATATGGCCACCCCTCTCCTCCATAACTCAATCTAGCTTCGTCCAGAGACTATAGCTAGCTCCTTCTCCATGGCCAACTGTGCGTTCATTTACCTCACCTTCTTCGCCATCCTCCTCCTCCCTAATGGTACGTATTATCATATGTCATTAATTTGGTTTTATTTACACAGCAATCATTCAATTTTTACTATATCTTTTCCAGTATTGATATTTTTAGGAATTCCATATATTCGACGTACATGTTATATATATAATCGAAAAAATCGTGAAAATTAATTATATAAAGATTACACTGTTTGTAGGATTTTAGAATACCTTATTACCAGATATATATATCGTTAATTAGTTGATGTGTGGTTGGAATTTTTTAAGATGCAACTGCGAGGAGTTTCAGCATTGTAAACAACTGCCCCAACACTGTATGGCCTGCCACCCTTGCCGGTGGTGGAAAACCCCAGCTTGCCAGCACCGGCTTCGAGCTCCCTACTGGAGCATCAAACTCCCTTGACGCTCCTGCCGGATGGAGCGGTCGTATCTGGGGTCGCCAAGCCTGCTCCACCGACGCCTCCGGCAGGTTCTCCTGCAAGTCAGCCGACTGCGGCAGCGGCCAGGTTGCATGCAACGGCGCCGGTGGTGCGCCACCGGCCACTCTGGCAGAGTTCACCCTCGACGGTGACGGTGGCAAGGATTTCTACGACGTTAGTCTCGTTGACGGATTCAACATCCCGATGACTGTGGCGCCACAAGGTGGGAATGGATGCTCCAGTGCGAGCTGCCCGGCAAACATCAACTCGATGTGTCCTTCGGAGCTGCAGGCTAAGGCCGATGACGGCAGCGTCGTGGGCTGCAAGAGCGCTTGCGAGGCGTTCAACACCGATGAGTACTGCTGCAGGAATGCGTACAATAGTCCAGACGCATGCAAGCCTTCCAACTATGCGATGATGTTTAAGAATGCATGCCCTCAGGCTTATAGCTATGCTTATGATGATAAGACCAGCACCTTCACTTGCACTGGCGGTGCAAATTATGTCATCACCTTCTGTCCTTGATCAACTATTTATACATAGTTGATACAAGTATTATCATCATGGAATAAGTGGGGACATGTTATTATGGCATGATGAAATATATATATTTATGAATAAACATTATGTCAAGTGGATTTTGTCATCGTTAAAAAGTTTTGTTTGGCAACAAATAGATAAAGCAAATTAGGGAAGCAGTATTAGCATAATTGTGGATTTATGGAACCAACCAATTTCATCTCACTCTATCATAGCCGATCGAAGATCAATTTTGCAAACCATTAAGCTTTTAGTCTTTGAAGCAAACCTAGTTGAGTGTGTTACCTCAATAGCGACATCAATGCTATCATGGATTGAAAAAAATCTAAACCCTCAAGATTTACCTTCACGAGAAAAAAAACCACGGACCCAACCCAGAAACAGATGAAAACAATCCACTAAAAAATAAGAGTATCATTTACACAAGTTGACAAAGATCCATGGTATGTACCGACTCGTCACGTACACGCTATCGTTCTCACACTTGCTCGACTCCTCGAAGCACGGTCTGTAACTCTGCTTCTCTTGATTGTTCGCCTCCGCATCCTCTCGCATTATATCGTTGGCTCGCTTCGACAGATGAACGCAAGTTGCTTCACCTTCGAAATGCACTAGAAACACTCTAGAGAAAGCTATGTCTCATTCGAGCCTGTCTCTTTCTCGCTCTCAAAGGCTCGAATGATACCTACTTTGCTGTCCAACCTGCTCTTAAATAGCATAATATCTTATGGTCAAACCTCATATCCGAGTAGTACTAGGATGCTTCCTTCTAAGTCTTCCGATTCAGTTTTTCACTTCCTCCATTCGTGAATAATCCCAATCCAAGCCAATATCTTAGAGATGTATATCATCTTAGGAAAGCCTCCAATTAAGTACCACCGACTGATTATGGATCCAATTAGGAAAGGATAAAATCAAGCTTTCCTTTATCAAGCATTCGATCTTTATTGTTTGGGAAACCAAGGCTTTACAGCAGCCAACTCCCCCGATAGTTTGCATCCAAGCATACCAAACCCAAACTTGCCTCTCCCACTTTGTTTCTTTCGTTTCTTGCGACCAATTAATCCTTCCAATCATGAATGAACGGATGCTATTAGTAATGCTGTGATCCGCTTCTTAAAATCCATATGTTATCCATATTATTTTGACGGTCTGTGAGTTCCAATCCAACGACAGTGATTGATCATTGTTAGTAACACTTTAACTCGATCAAACTTGAGCCGATTCACTTGTAATTGATCTAATTTGTCTCAAAGTCTTGTATGAATCATAATAAAAATCTAACTAATTTAAATATTAAATTAACAAAATATACCGACATATATGGAATCTAGACATGATTATTTACGATCTCCCCCTTTACAATTACATGACAAAACCATATATAAAGATAGATATGAAGATAAGAAATAAAAATAAATTGCATTCTCCCTCTCAAAATGATCCGGGATGAAATAACATATGCACATATGCTCCCCCTCAACATGTACTGTATTCCCCCATTTTTGTCACAAATTGACAAAAGGAGCAGTAGAAAGCAAAAAAAAATAGCAGAATTTTGCAATAGTTATCATAGGGGTTGTTTGGTTGCTGAAAAATGAGCTGAAGTGGAGTGATTTTTTTGGCAGTGACTTTCTTTGGAGTGACTTTCTGAGATTTTCTGAGTTCTGTTGTTTGGTCGGTGCTTGAAGTTGAGATATGGTCACCCCTAACTTTGAGCAATTTCAGGGATTTTTAATAATTTAATATTTTATTTTAATAATTTTAATTATTAAAATATTAATTTTAATATTTTAATTATTAAGATTATTTTTTAATTAAAAATATTAAAAAAAATACTATTTTGGATGATGTGGATCAATCACGAGGTGACACGTGACATGTGGGACCCACTTATTTTTAATATTTTAATTTAAAATTTAAAATTATTAATATTTTAATTTAAAGTTATTAATATTTTAATTTAAAAATTATTAAAATTATTAATATTTTAATTTAAAATTATTAATATTTTAATTTAAAATTATTAATATTTTAATTTAAAATTATTAAAATTATTAATTTTTACTTTAAAAATTATTAAAATATTAATTTTAATAATTTTTAATGTAAAATATTAATATTTTAATAATTGTTAAATAAAACATTAATATTTTAATAATTTTTAAAGTAAAATATTTTAATAATATTTAAAGTAAAATATTAATATTTTAATAATTTTTAAAGTAAAATATTAATATTTTAATATTTTAAAAGTAAAATATTAATAATTTAATAATTTTTAAATTAAAATATTAAAATATTAATAATTGTTAAATTAAAATATTAAAATTTTAATAATTTTAAATTAAAAATATTAAAATAAATACTATTTTGGATGATGTGGACCAATCAGGAGGTGACACGTGACATGTGGGACCGATTTATATTAATATTTTATTACAATACGATATTATTAATATGATTTGCCACTTCCAAGCGAGCCACTTCAACGACTTCAGACCAAAATCACCGGAAGTCAAATCCGGAAGTGAAAGTTAAATTTGCTTTGGGGTTGAAGTGGCTTGAAGTGACTTCAATCTCACTTCAACACTACCAAACAGCCGAAGTGGTTGGAGTCACTTTAGCTCTACTTCAAGCCAACCAAACATGCCCTAAGAGAAAGCTCAGAATTCATCAAACAAGCATCAAGACACTAGCATACATCTCGAAAGCAACCAATCAATGCAGACGGAAGCATTAACTAATAAAAGTAACTTAGAGCATCCACATCAGAATCTATAAAAGAGCCCTTTACTGTATTTTAGAGTAGCTACAGTAACAATGGGTAAAAAAATCAACTCCATCAGCTCTTATCCATCACTGTATTTTAAAAATGTGCTACAGTGATACTCTATATGTGGAATATCACTGTAGCAACTGTAAACTAATTTTTAATAATAAAAAACTTTTACTCTTATTTTTATTATCTTCCTATTTCTGCTCCTCACTATTTCTGTTCCTATTTCTAACGACAAGGAAGAGCTGGGGAAGAAGGAAGTACACGAGAAGAAAAAAGAGTTGGGAGAGAAGGAAGTAACCCAGAAAACCACCCCTCTTGACAAGAAGAAAGAGGTAGAAGAGAAAGAAGAAGTGCCACAGAGATACCCGACAACTTATGAGAAGAAGAAGCATCAAGAAGAGAAGGAAATGCAGCGAAAAGCTCCCAAACCTTATGAAGTGAAAGAAGAAGAAGAAAAAGAGAAAGAAGAGAAGCCCAAGAGATCTGAAAATGGCGAGAGACATCCAGTTGGGATGAGCAAGTGGGAAAGTGTCGTCTGCAAATGAATAGATGAGGAAAACTACCATGGGATGGTGGACAATTTACTGGAGAAGATCGATAAGCACAAAACAGTGATTGGTGTGGCCTTGGTGGCTTTCACTGCTGGATTTTATGTGTCCCACAAGCTCAGAGCAAGAGGAACATAAGATTGGCACTCTTAACAATACCGTAGCTTCAATATGGATCACCTGCAAAACTTCAAAGTGGGAAGGTGTAGCACTTATCTGATCTTGATGTTCTACAGAATAGAAATGCATGTATGTGGCTTTTAATAATTCTGCAAAATAATCATAGTAAAGACGTTGATGGCCTTGTAGAGGATCGTGTTCAATGAAACGTTGTCGACTAGAACCTTTGCGTGATGTTGATTCTCTTTCCTTCTCCATGATCTGCCTTTCTACTTCTAAGACTAATAGATTTTCAAATTCTTCCTCGGATGATAAGTTTGAGGATGAGTCTTTTTGAATACGATTGTAGATGGAACTCATTATGTAAATGGAAATATAGACTGATAGAGAGAGAAATGAAATTGAGAGGAAAGAAAATGAGGGAGGAAATTATTCTCATATGATATCTTCAATGTATTATATTGCAATTTATAGTGAGTGAATATGACCGTTTAGATTTCATTGTTGAAAATATAGCCGTTTAAATTTACTGTTCAAAATATAGCCGTTGAGGTTTTGAAAATTAGAAATATAGCCGTTGAAAAATGACCGTTGCTAAAATGGCCCATGTGATTTAGCTGTTGGAATATCAACATGAGTTAAGGTTTATTATATTACCATTATGAAATTTTAATATTTTTAAAAATAATATATTACTATGATATAATTAATGCAATATATTATTGTTATTGTCAAATATATTTATCAATGTATAATATGACCAATATATAATAAATAGATAATATAAAGAATGAATAAAGGTATTAATATTTAAGTACGATAGAGAATGGTTTGGAGTATCTGATGCAGAGTGATGTTGGATAGAGAAACTGTAAACTAGAGAAATGACTCTTTTTACTGTATTTTAGAGAATATGTTAGGAAGAGCTGATGTGGATGCTCTTATGCATGTAAGAAAGCCAGACACCCAGGCTCTATACACCAAACTTTTCAAGTGGCAGAACGAGATTAATATAGCATGGAGAACTACAAAACCTTAACCAAATTTTTTTTCCTGAAATTCTCAAAAATTCACTATGAAGCATGAATATATGCATAAAATAGAATTATCGCATGATTAGCAGTCAAAGATTGATGCAAAATTTCAGGTACTCGATCATGCGTAGGGATGGCAATTTGCCCCGCCCCGACGGGTCCTGCCCCACCCCGTCCCTAATGGGGCGGGTTGGGGGGACCCTAAACGGGTTCGGAATCGGGTTTGGGGAAGTGTGTAAAACCCCGATCGGGGGTCGGGGAAGGACACCCCTGTCCCGCCTCGCCCCGATTAGATGTTTATAATAATTAATATAGTGATATATTACCCCACTATAATTCGTTTTCCTAAAAAGTCTTAACCTAAGCATTTTGGACAATTTTTGTGAGTTATTATTGATACAATTCATGTTTGGATCATTTCATAGAGATACGATTTGTTTGGATTGCTTTTTAAGATGATAAGTCTTTAGTGAGTTATTAAATATAATGTATTCAATGTGCCAAAAAAATTTGGAGCGGGGTGGGGCGGGGTTCAGGTGTGCGGGTTGGGGTCGGGGTTGGGGCGGGGCGGGCCGGGGTCGGGGTTCTAGATTTGGTTGCGGGGTCGGGGTAGGGGGAGGGGGAAGGGGGACCCCACCCCGTTGCCATCCCTAATCACGCGTGAGTGTGCGCGACTAATTCACTGATACAACGCTTCAATCAACATCCAAGAGGAGTGAAAATCAACATACCGACCAGGGGGGGATCATAGATTATGATGATGACTTCTCTAAGGGTCTATTTGGCGCGCGGTATCCGTGGTACCCGAAAGCGAGATTTGCCTTAGGCGGATCCCGATTTTTGAGACCTGCTCGGGATCCGTCGCGGGATCCAAACGCATGGATCCCACGGATTGGAATCCATGCGTCCCCGGATCCCACGGATTCACCGAATCCGGGGCGCGCCAAACAAACCCTAAAAGAGACTCCAAACTCAAACCCAATCCATTAAAAAGAGTAAAGAGGCTCCCATCGATCCTCCTGTCACTGTGACGGCTTGACTCATGAGGAGGCAGTATTCTCCTTCTTCTTTCTTTCTTTCTTTTCCTCTTTTTTACCGCAATTTTTCGTGCAGGAAATCGAGACAATTTTGGTCCCATATAAGACTTAGGAAGCTTCTCCTTTCCCGACA
>OY986963.1:35887359-35921594 GCA_963920575.1 Narthecium ossifragum | reverse complement strand
GAAGCGGCTGCTCGAGCTCCAGAGATCGGAGCTCGGGGGAGCGCTCATAGATCTCGAAGGAGGACGCGACCGCATCAATGGCGAAGAGGGTCGTGGCATACGAGTAGGGGTGGTGGGGATGAGGAGGGGAAAGGTACCTGGAGGAGCACCTGTTCGCCAGCAGCATGGCGAGGTTCACGGTGGCGGTGGAGGTGGGGGAGGGGCAACGACAGAGGGAGAAGAGGGCGTTCAAGCCGGAAGGGGTGCGACAGGTGCGCGAGGCGGCTGCCGACGAAGCTGGAAGGGGTGCGGCGGGTGCGCGAGGTGGCTGCCGACCAAGCCGGAAGGGGTGCGGCCGGTGGGCGAGGTGGTCGCCGACGAAGCCGAGTCCACCACCGCCCTAGCCGAGGTCCTGTGGCTGTGGGGATCCACGCCATGGTCGATAGATAAGGTCGAGAGTGGTGAGTGGAGACGGAGAAGGGATAGGAAATATAGGATGGGCTCAGCCGAAAGTAACTAAGGTATGTATGATGTAGATGGGTTAAAATTCGGTTCTTCGGTTCTAAACCGAAGATTTTTTAGGAACCGGAATTGAATCGAAACCCGAACTATTTTGCTTTGCAGAACCGAACCGAACCGAGTGGACCAAGGAACCGAACCGAATGGACCGAACTAATTCGGTTCGGTTCTTCGGGCTCGGTTCGGTTTTGTTCACCCCTACTTATGGGCCCCACTTTCTAATTTGGGGTTTGAGAGCTATTAAGCATGCATTAAATTTCATGTTACTTTTTATGGCATTTAATTTGGAGGCACTTTGTTTAACTTGGGAATCGGTACTTGACTACCGATCGATTCAACCATGTGTAATGTACATGCCACGTGGACATGCACACAATTTTTTTTTCTTGCAATAAACATGGACCCTTATTTGCTAAATTAGCTCTATATCTTATTAACAAACATATTTTGTTTGGCATTATATTACATAAAGATATAAGTTTCTTTAATATATGGTGACGAATAGGAGCATGCATCTCGGACTCGGCTGGAATTATATACCCGGACATTTGATACATCCACTGCATCTTATCTTATCTTTCCACATCCTTAACCCATGGGTGCATCATAAATAAATAAATAAATATCCTCATTTTCCTCATGGTATATATGGGGGTAAGAAGCTAGTCTGTATATGAATCATTCAAAATTATTGACCGTCGATATCGACGCATGCAATGGACAGTTTGACAAAGTTGGACAAGTTTGGCGAATATGCAAGAATTTATACTAATTCCAGGCTATGCCTATTAATAGCACATGACTAGTGTTAGTGCATCTGTGCATGCCACGTTTATGTGACAAAACCTAGCTTAGAATTCCTTCCATCAATTGGTTTGTTCTTTTCTGAGAATTCAAATAGTGAAAGGGTCTATTATACGGAAAAGTCCAATAAACTAAACTAAACTTCTGAGTTTTATTGGAAGTCCTCGTCCACCAGCGTGACACATACGCACGCGTGACTTTAGCATGCATGGACGTGGATAGATATGGGATATTGATTTGGACCTTTTCCATATATGCATGGCTGGCCATTAATTGACGGATAGCTTCACCATATATGCATGAGTAACGTTCTTCCACGTTCTCTGTTTACAAACTCATCGATCAGATCAGCTTTCCTGCCCTATATATACCTCCTATAGGCTATGCCTATTAATACCGAAGGACAAGTGTTAATGCATCTGTGCATGCCACTGTGCGACAAAACCTTGCTTATATTACTATTTCCACCGTTCTAGCTTAGAATTCCATCAATTGGTTTGTTCTTTTCTGAGAATTCAAATGATGAAAGGGTCTATTATACGGAAAAGTCCAATAAACTAAAGGGATAATTGACGTTTAGGTCTATGATAAGGAAATATTTGCTCAGTATTGGCGTTTAGGCCTATGATAAGGAAATATTTACTCAGAATGCTGGATATCTTTTTCTTAAGGCATTTAGATTCTAATACACAATTTGATGACGAAAATGTCCCTCCAAGATTCCCAGCCTATCTTCCCTTCCGCAATCCACGATTAGCTACTAAAAACATGAACGCCACCCACGATACAGCTGTATCATAGCGTCGTTAATAGCCACTTACGTCATAGGGTTAGAAAGGTCATCAAAATTAATATAACCGTCTGTAACATCCATAACTGATCTTAATTGGTGCTTATACCTTAAATCAAATGATATGGTTGTACCCATCAATATGTTTCATGAGATTGGTGTAAACACCAATTATCTATTGCATTAATGATTGACTCTATTTCTTGAACAATAACCGAACCCATCACTTCACCACCATCTTCTCTTTATCTTTCCGCATCATTAATGATGTATATATCCCCATCTTCCTCATGGTATATATGGCCATATGGGGGTATGAAGCTAGTCCGTATATGAATCATTCAAAATTTTGACCGTCGATATCACTCATAAGTACATTTTGACAAAGTTGGACAAGTTTGACGAATTTGCAAGAATTTATACTAATTCCAGGCTATGCCTATTAATAGCACATGACTAGTGTTAGTGCATCTGTGCATGCCACGTTTATGTGACAAAGCCTAGCATAAATATTGCTATTTCCACCTTCAAGCTTAGAATTCCTTCCATCAATTGGTTTGTTCTTTTCTGAGAATTCAAATAGTGAAAGGGTCTATTATACGTAAAAGTCCAATAAACTAAACCAAACTTCTTCTTCGTTTTATTGGAAGTCCTCATCCACCAGCGTGACACATACGCGTGACTTTAGCATGCATGGCCGTGGATAGATATGGGATATGGACTTGGACCTTTTCCATATATGCATGGCCATTAACTGACGCTTAGCTTGACCATATATGCATGACTTACGCTCTTCCACGTTCTCTGTTTACAAACTCATCACATCAGCTTTCCTTTCATGCATGGCCGTGAGTAGATATGGGATATGGACTTGGACCTTTTCCATATATGCATGTCCATTAGTTGATGCTCATGCATGAACTCTTCCACGTTCTCTTTTTACATACTCATCTCGTGCCCTGTATACCTCCTATAGGCTATAAATATGGCCACCCCTCTCCTCCAAAACTCTATCTAGCTTCGTCCAGAGACTATAGCTAGCTCCTTCTCCATGGCCAACTGTGCGTTCATTTACCTCACCTTCTTCGCCATCCTCCTCCTCCCTAATGGTACGTATTATCATATGTCATTAATTTGGTTTTATTTACACAGTAATCATTCAATTTTTACTATCTTTTTTCCGGGAATTTCATATATTCGGCCTACATGTTATATATATAATCGAAAAAATCGTGAAAATTATATAAAGATTTCACTGTTTATAGGATTTTAGAATACCTTATTATCATATATATATACTAGTTCTATCCCATGTCACATGACAGGGTAACGACCATCCCCCCTTACCTCCTTCATAACTCCCCACTAATCCCTCCTAACTCCCCCCTCCCCTATTATTAGCCCCTCCACATCAGCAGTCACATAAGATAAACTCTACCACATAGGATGTCGGTAGGATAATAAAAGATTAATTTATAATCATGCTCTTATATAAAGATGATGTATCGCTAATTAGTTGATGTGTGGTTGGAATTTTTTAAGATGCAACTGCGAGGAGTTTCAGCATTGTAAACAACTGCCCCAACACTGTATGGCCTGCCACCCTTGCCGGTGGTGGAAAACCCCAGCTTGCCAGCACCGGCTTCGAGCTCCCTGCTGGAGCATCAAACTCCCTTGACGCTCCTGCCGGATGGAGCGGTCGTATCTGGGGTCGCCAAGCCTGCTCCACCGACGCCTCCGGCAGGTTCTCCTGCAAGTCAGCCGACTGCGGCAGCGGCCAGGTTGCATGCAACGGCGCCGGTGGTGCGCCACCGGCCACTCTGGCAGAGTTCACCCTCGACGGTGACGGTGGCAAGGATTTCTACGACGTTAGTCTCGTTGACGGATTCAACATCCCGATGACTGTGGCGCCACAAGGTGGGAATGGATGCTCCAGTGCGAGCTGCCCGGCAAACATCAACTCGATGTGTCCTTCGGAGCTGCAGGCTAAGGCCGATGACGGCAGCGTCGTGGGCTGCAAGAGCGCTTGCGAGGCGTTCAACACCGATGAGTACTGCTGCAGGAATGCGTACAATAGTCCAGACGCATGCAAGCCTTCCAACTATGCGATGATGTTTAAGAATGCATGCCCTCAGGCTTATAGCTATGCTTATGATGATAAGACCAGCACCTTCACTTGCACTGGCGGTGCAAATTATGTCATCACCTTCTGTCCTTGATCAACTATTTATACATAGTTGATACAAGTATTATCATCATGGAATAAGTGGGGACATGTTATTATGGCATGATGAAATATATATATTTATGAATAAACATTATGTCAAGTGGATTTTGTCATCGTTAAAAAGTTTTGTTTGGCAACAAATAGATAAAGCAAATTAGGGAAGCAGTATTAGCATAATTGTGGATTTATGGAACCAACCAATTTCATCTCACTCTATCATAGCCGATCGAAGATCAATTTTGCAAACCATTAAGCTTTTAGTCTTTGAAGCAAACCTAGTTGAGTGTGTTACCTCAATAGCGACATCAATGCTATCATGGATTGAAAAAAATCTAAACCCTCAAGATTTACCTTCACGAGAAAAAAAACCACGGACCCAACCCAGAAACAGATGAAAACAATCCACTAAAAAATAAGAGTATCATTTACACAAGTTGACAAGGATCCATGGTATGTACCTCAATAGCGAACGGGCGTCGTCGTCGTCCGGTGGCCGCGTGGAGGAGGACTAGGAGGTGAAGGGGCGTCCGTGGGGCGACGGGCCGTGGAGGGGGGGGGGGGGGGGGGGGCGAAGGGGCGTGGTCCGCCACTGAGCATGGTGGGCCGCGCGCAAGACCATGCGCTGAATTTGTTTTCCGAGTACATGCCATTAGGCTTATTTCATTACTTGTCCTCATCTCGTCACCTTTTGTCATAGTTGATCAACTATTTATGTACAGTTGATGCATGCAATATGTTTTAGTGCAAGGATGAAGAACTATATATAAAACGTGGACATAAGTAATTGAAAAAAGATGGATAAATCAAAATTATTGACCATCGATATCGACGCATACAATGGACAGTTTGACAAAGTTGGACAAGTTTGGCGAATATGCAAGAATTTATAGTAATTCCAGGCTATGCCTATATATTAGAGCATCTGTGCATGCCTAGCTTAGAATTCCTTCCATCAATTGGTTTGTTCTTTTCTGAGAATTCAAATAGTGAAATGGTCTATTATACGGAAAAGTCCAATAAACTAAACCAAACTTCTTCTTCGTTTTATTGGAAGTCCTCGTCCACCAGCGTGAGACATACGCGTGACTTTAGCAAGAATGGCCGTGGATAGATATGGGATATGAATAGATATGGGATGCGGCTTTCAGTAATGGCATAGCAGGGCTAGGGGTGGTATGCTTTCTCGATGGTGCGACTTCTCCGGCGTGGACCTGGGGTGCTCGTCAGATAGCCGAGTCAGTTGTGATGGCAGAATTGCTGGCGATCCGGGGGTTGGAGGAGGCTCGTCGGCGGAGTCTATGTGGGATTGTGATGGAGTCAGATTTGCTACTGGCAGTGGGGCTCATTACTGGGAGCTACGATTGGCCACGCTAGCTTGGGGGTATTTTGCAAGAAATCTGGTGGGTGACGACGCAGTCCGTGACAACGTGCTTTCTTCACATTCCCTGGAAGATGAATTCCCTGACTCATGAGATGGCGAGTTGGGCAAGGTGGTATGCGGCCATTTAAATGGGTGCATACAATTCTGGCCTTTTTTCTTCTTTGTAACTTTGATTTTCTTTTGTAACCTAGACCTTGGCTCATGTAATAATAAAAAAATATGATATGAGATATGGATTTGAACCTTTTCCATATATGCATGACCATTATACGCTTAGCTTCACCATATATGCATGATTTACGCTCTTCTACGTTCTCTGTTTACAAACTCATCACATCAGCTTTCCTTTCCTATTACCAACCTCCCTTAGCTTGTCTAGTATGACGGCTTGGGTGTAATGTGAAGGACCCGAGTTCATCGTTGGTAACCTCTCTCACCCTCAGCCGGTACTCTCTCCCTCCCCCTGCCATGCTTAACTTAAAAAAAAAAAAGAAAAAAAGAAAAAAAGCTTTCCTTTCCTGCCCTATATATACACCTCCTATAGGCTATAAATATAGCCACCCCTCTCCAGACATACATCCACTCTACAGACTATAGCTAGCTCCTTCTCCATGGCCAACTGTGCGTTCATTTTCCTCACCTTCTTCGCCATCCTCCTCCTCCCTAATGGTACGTATTATCATGTCATTAATTTGGTTTAATTTACACAGCAATCATTCAATATTTACTACATCTTTTCCGGTATTGATATTTTTAGGAATTACATATATTCGACATGTTATATATATAATCGAAAAAATCGTGAAAATTATATAAAGATTACACTGTTTATAGGATTTTAGAATACCTTATTACCAGATATATCGCTAATTAGTTGCTGTGTGGTTGGATTTTTTTAAGATGCAACTGCGAGGAGTTTCAGCATCGTAAACAACTGCCCCAACACTGTATGGCCTGCCACCCTTGCCGGTGGTGGAAAACCCCAGCTTGACAGCACCGGCTTCCAGCTCCCAGCTGGAGCGTCAAACTCCCTTGACGCTCCTGCCGGATGGAGCGGTCGTATCTGGGGTCGCCAATCCTGCTTCACCGACGCCTCCGGCAGGTTCTCCTGCAAGTCAGCCGACTGCGGCAGCGGCCAGGTAGCATGCAACGGCGCCGGTGGTTCACCACCGGCCACTCTGGCAGAGTTCACCCTCGACGGTGACGGTGGCAAGGATTTCTACGACGTTAGTCTCGTTGACGGATTCAACATCCCGATGAGTGTGGCGCCACAAGGTGGGAATGGATGCCCCAGTGCGAGCTGCCCGACAAACATCAACTCGATGTGCCCGCCGGAGCTGCAGGCTAAGGCCAATGACGGCAGCGTTTTGGGCTGCAAGAGCGCTTGCGAGGCGTTCAACACCGATGAGTACTGCTGCAGGAATGAGTACAACAATCCAGACGCATGCAAGCCTTCCAACTATGCGACGATGTTTAAGAATGCATGCCCTCAGGCATATAGCTATGCTTATGATGATAAGACCGGCACCTTCACTTGTACTGGCGGTGCAAATTATGTCATCACCTTCTGTCCTTGATCAACTATTTATACATAGTTGATACAAGTATATATTATCATCATGGAATAAGTGGGAACATATTATTATGGCACGATGAAATATATATATTTATGAATAAAAATTATGTCTAGTGGATTTTGTCATCGTTAAAAAGTTTTGTTTGGCAACAAATAGATAAAGCGAATGGGATCGAGAAGCAGTATTAGCATAATTGTGGATTTATGGAACCAACCAATTTCACAGATCGCTACTGATCGAGTGCAGAGGTTTTGTTGCATCGAAGTTTAAAGACATCAGGGCATCGGAAACTCTAATTCTTTCTTTACGCATAATAATTTGGATGTCATATATATGATGTGAATCGAAGTTTAAAGACACCAGGGCATCGGAAAGTCTAACGAACATGGTCCTCCGTCCGGTGATTCTTTGCGTTGAGAGAGAGGGGCCCGCGTGGAGGTGGGTAGGCCTAGTTGAAGTCCCGGCCCAAGAAATATTGGGCTGGGCTGAACAGTAAATCCACATAATTTAGAGTTGTAAAGAGGTGTAGAGCCTAGACTTGGCTCAGTACCGCCGCTTGTCTCAAATGGTTTTAGCGGCGGCTAAACAACAATAGCGCGCGACATTTGCCTTGGCCGCCGTTAAAATCGCCGTTAAAAGTCCTTTCTTTAGGTTTTTTTTCCCGATTTCAATTGCTACTTTGATTTATTCCTCTCTAAACAAAACCAATCATTTTAAAGGGAGTATAAAATTTGGCCTTCCAGTTTCAACCTAAGACCTCTGTTGGACTTAATTAGAATTTCGTTATTAAGTGCTGAAAACGGGGAAAAAGAGAAAACCAAAACAGAAAAGAGAACCTTTAGCAAAGATGCCAGCGGCGGCGATAACAAAATGTCGCCGGTAAAATATTGTACTTCGCCAGTCATTTGGCCGCCGTAAAAACCTTTAGCAAAGATGTTTTTCGAAGATAGTATAGATCTCTACATGACGGATCATTCTAATCCATTGGATGTGAGGGAGCTCGCACCCTCCAGAGCCACGGCGACATTGAATGACCAGCAAGATCACAGAATACCTAAAAAAATGTAAAATTAGATTTAAAAAAAAGCAGATAAAAATGTGTAGAACAAATTAGGAAAGAAAGTTAACCAGAAGCAGAGGCAGTGGCAGAGACCTCAGTTTTTTCAGCACCCGATGCTCAAGAATTCAAAATAAAATCTACCAATAAGGGATTTTAGATTGCTAAATCGATAAATACACCAACAAACCAACCCATAAAACTACCACTTCATCATCTAAAAACGTCAATAGAAAAGAGATACAAGAAAAGAGAGATTGAGAAGAAGGGAAAAGACAAACCGTGGTGGTGCGAGGCATGCCGTGGAGGTGCGACGGAGGCCGGCGCAAGGGAGAGGGAGGCCGGGGCGACGGAGAGGGAGGCCGGCGCGAGGGAGGCCGAGGCGGGCAAGGCGTCAGCAGCGGTGGCGACGTCTAGGGCACGGGCACGCGAGAGAGGGGCTCGAGCTCGAGTGGATAGGGGAGGTCGGGAGGGGGGTTAAGTAGGCTGAAATATATCATGACCGTCCGATGGGATCGGACGAGAACCGAGTTCGCTGGATAAGCCCAGCGAACCGGTTCTATCTGGATAACTGGCATATATATATATATATATATATATATATATATATATATATATATATATATATAACTCCACCCCAATAACCACCCAAAAACTCCCTCCCACTAATAGGGGTGAGCATTCGGTTCTCGGTTCGGTTCTCGGTCCAGAACCGAAGAACCGAACTTTCTTCGATCCAGTTTTTTGAGAACCGAACCGAAGTTACATGAGAACCGAACCGAAATTTTCGGTTCCAAACTAGGTAAAGAACCGAACCGAACCAAACTAGGTAAAGAACCGAACCGAACCAAAAATTTCGGTTCCAGAACCAAATCGAAATGTGAGGCCCGCTGGGTCTACCGTGGGACAAGATGCCTGCGCCTGGAGGGCGAGGCTGAGCCGGGTAGCCGGGTAAGCAATCTCACAACACCTGGGTATGGTGCAGGGTTCGATATAAGTATATAGTAAGCCCTTAATAGACACAACGCGTTTTAAAGCCGTGCTGGCAGTGACCCGCCAGAAAACTCCATGGTTAAGCGTGCTTGACCTGGAGTAGTCACACGATGGGTGACCTACTGGAAAGTTTTCCCAGATTTCTGCGGTGAGCCAAAAACGGACAATATTGTGTCGAGTGGGGCCCTCGGGTGGATTCTGGTCGGACCGGGAGCCCGCGGGCCGGGGCGTTACAGTATGGTATCAGAGCTGTTCCCAGCTGGAAATTGTGCCAGCGAGGACGCTGGGCCTCCAAGGGGGTGGATTGTGAGGCCCGCTGGGTCTACCGTGGTACAAGATGCCTGCGCTTGGAGGGCGAGGCTGAGTCGGGTAGCCGGGTAAGCAATCCCACAACACCTGGGTATGCCGTGCTGGCAGTGATCTGCCAGAAAACTCCATGGTTAAGCGTGCTTGACCTGGAGTAGTCACACGATGGGTGACCTACTAGGAAGTTTTCCCATATTTCTGCGGTGAGCCAAAAGCGGACAATATTGTGTCAGGTGGGGTCCTCGGGTGGATCCTGGTCGGACCGAGAGCTTGCGGGCAGGGGCCCAGTGGAGGGCCAGGGCGTTACACGAAATTTGCGGTTCCGGAACCAAACTATGGTAAAATAGTCTCCACCACCTACGTAGCCACCCATCGCCGGCTCCACCTTATCCGACGAAGCACTCCAACTCCGGCCATCTCCTTCCCCTATCCCAAGTTCTCACTCCTTCGACCACCACCCAACCATAGGAGGATCTTGGAGGTCGAGCTCGGGACGGAGTCGGAGCTTCGAGGGAGAGGGAGATCGTCCTGTTCGGCGGCGAGGCGAGGTTGGAATGGGGTGAGCTCGCCATGGGCAGCGGGGATCGGGTGCGGGGTGGGTCGCCGGGTTCGATGGAGGCGATGAGGATCTTGGAGGTCGAGCTTGGGACGGCGTCGGAGCTCCGAAGGAGAGGGAGGTCGTCCGGTTCGGCGGCGAGGCGAGGTCGGAATGGGGTGAGCTCGCTGTGGGCAGCGGGGATCGGATGCGGGGTGGGTCACCGGGTTCGATGGAGGCGATGAGGATCATGGAGGTCGAGCTTGGGACGGCGTCGGAGCTCCGAGGGAGAGGGAGGTCGTCCGGTTCGGCAGCGAGGCAAGGTCAGAATGGGGTGAGCTCGTCGTGGGCAGCGGGGTTCGGGTGCGGGGTGGATCGCCGGGTTCGATGGAGGCGATGGCCGATGGGTTCACAGGGATCGGGTATTCGGGTGCTTGAACGCATAGAATAGGGGAGGGTGGCTGACTGCTGACCGGGTTAGCCAATATGGACAATTGGAGAGCCGGTTAGTTAGACCGGCTGAGACTTAGAGCATAAACCAGTATAAAAAGTTCGGTTCTTCGGTTCTGACCCGAACTGAACCGAATTTTTTTAAAAGAACCGAACCCGAACCGAACCCGAACTTTTCATTCATGCAAAGAACCGAACCAAACCGAAAAACCAAAAAAACCGAACCGAATGGACCGAACTAATTCGATTCAGTTCGGTTCTTCGGGTTCGGTTCGGTTCTGCTCGCCCCTACCCACTAAATCCCCCTCAACCTACACTTGGCAGGGTAACCACCAACCCTACCCCAATAACCACCTAATAACTCCCTTCCACTAAACCCCATCATGCCACATAGGCTCCACCTAATAACTTTCCTTCAATCGTTTACTACTTCCTATGTTCAAAAGACCAAAATGCCCCTCCTCCTTCCTCACAAGCCGCTCGACATCTCCCATCGATCCCGACATCCGGCCATCTTCCCGATCTCCTCCGCCACCCCAAGCTCCTCCGCCACCCTCATATCCACCGCCACCTCCCTGAGCTCCTCCGCCACCCTCCCCGAGCTCTGCCGCCACCCTCCCTGAGCTCCTCCACCACCTCCGACCAGATCCGTCGAGATCCTTGTTCTCTTTCATAGTCTGCAAGAACTCATCGAAGTCGATGAACCCATCACCGTCATAGTCGGCCACCTTCACCATCCCCTCCGCCTCGCACACCACCGTGGACTTCTCATGCCCGAGGCAGAGCAGGACCTCGTCGAGCTCTAGTGGCGATATCTTGCCGTTGTCATTGGAGTCTATCAGCTGAAAGACATGCTTCAGTTGGGTGGAAAACTCCATCGCCCCAAACTCCTCTGCCACCTCCTCGAGCTCCTCCACCACCCTCCCCCATCTCCTTCGTCGCCTTCGGCCAAATCCGGCACGATCCAAGACCTCCGGCATCCTAAAGACCTACCGATGAGCTTGATCGCCGTTGGATCGACTCCCCACACTCGACCAACCTCTCCTTCGATCTCCCCGGCCGCCGATCGTCCCTCCTCGCCGGCGATCAAGCTCCGGTGACTCTAAGCCGTCGAAAAAAATAAAACAAAAAACGGTGGAGGGAGAAAGTAACGGGGAGAGAGAAAACAATGGGGAAAATGAAGAAAAATTCAGGAAAATTGGAAAACAAAATAGTGGAAAAAGAAGGAAAAATAGGATAAAATAAGTTAAATATGCAGAAAAATCGGAATTTTTTTCACAAATTACTTTCCACCAAAGTTACTTACCAAAAATTACTCTCCGAAAAGTTACTTTCCACAAATAATGTGGAAAAATCAGCTTAAATAAGAAAAATAAGGGGAAAATTGAGAAAATAGTAAGGAAATTTCACTTTTTATTTTTATGAAAATTGCTTTACTTTGTACAAATTACTTTCCACCAAAGTTACTTTCCACAAATTCAAGTCGGATATTGGCATAAGTTACTTTCCACTAGTTACTTTCCATTCTGAAAAATAACATGTAATCAATGTAGATAGTAATGTAATAATGGGGAAAGTAACTCAAGTTACTTTCCTCTAGTTAATTCGGAAAGTAACTCACATACTTTTCATGATTTTATCATCAAGACTCTTGTTACTTTCCACTAATTACTTTCCACTAGTTTCATTAGTTACTTTCCAAAATTCAAGTTGGATATTGACATAAGTTTCTTTAGTTTCATTAGTGACTTTTATAAGTTAATTTCCATTAATTACTTTCCACACATTTTTTTCTACTAATTAATTTACACTAGTTACTTTCCACAATTTTCGTAGTTAGTACTTACTTCCCACAATTCTCGTATTTACTTTCCACAATTCTAATGACAATTTTGGTAGTTACTTTCCACAATTTTTATAGTTGCTTTCCATCCGTTACTTTTCATGAGTTACTTTCCATTAGTTTCATTAGTTACTTTCCAGAATTCAAATTGGATATTTTCATGTATTTCAGACCTATTTTTTCAGGCACCAAATGCACAACAGTTATTTTCTACTATTAGTTACAATCACTAATTACTTTTCACAAATAATCTATTGACTACTTTCGATCTCCTCCTAAACCTCACGTATTTTCCACCTATTTTCCACCATTTTTTCCAACATATTTTCCTATTTAACTGTCTTTTCCGTTATTTTTCACCCATTCTTCTATTTTTTTCGGCATTTTCTCACTCCTCTCACCTCTTCTCCTTTGCCGACGCCATCTCCCCACGAGCTCGTCTACTGCCCTCCCATCCTCCGTTGCCCTCCCGTCATGCGCCGATCGAGCTCCCATCGTTGCCCCGAGCTCCCATCAAAGTTGCATCGTACTCCGCCGAGCTCCTCCTCCACCGCCCTCCCATCATCGCCCCGAGTTCCCATCAAAGTTGCATCGTACTCTGCCGAGCTCCTCCTGCGCCGCCCCCCCATCGTCCCCCCCCCCCCCCGAGCCCTCCTCCACCGCCCTCTCATCATGGCCCGAGCTTCCGTCAAGGTTGCATCATACCTCCGCCGAGATCCTCCTCCACTGCAATCCCATCGTCGCCCCGAGCTCCTCCTCCACAGCCCTCCCATCGTCGCCCCGAGCTCCTCCTCCGCCGCCCTCCCGTTGTTGCCCCGCCCTCCCATCGTACCTCCCCGAGCTCCTCCTCTGCCACCCTCCCATCGTCGCCCCGAGCTCCTCCTCTGCCACCCTCCCATCGTCGCCCCGAGCTCCTCCTTCGCCGCCCTCCCGTCGTCGCCCCACCCTCCCATCATCGCCCTCCCATCGTACCTCCCCAAGCTCCTCTTTCGCCGCCCTCCCGTCTTCACCCCGCCCTCCCATCGTACCTCCTCGAGCCCTCCTTCGCCACCCTCTCATCGTACCCCCCGAGCCCTCCTCCGCCGCCCTCCCATCGGGGCCCCGAGCTCCCATCGTCGCCCCCAGCTCCTCCCACCCCGCCGCCGTTCCATCCTCCACTGCTCTGCCGATCCTTGACATCGCCAGAACGACGCCGACCTCCACTTCCTCTAACTGGACAGCAGCCGCCCATCTTAGATCTATCTCCTCCGTTGTCGAACAACCTAAACCAAGCCGCTGGATCAAATCCCATGGCGCAAATGACCATTCCTCCACCGATCCGATGACCTACCAGCCTTCCTCACCGACGATCATCCTACGGCGAGTCCTCAGCCATCAAATGATCGAGAGAAAGGGTATTTTAATCATAAAATTTTTAAAACCAAGTGTATTTGTCGGTTTGAAGACTAAATGCCTTAAGGAAAATGTATTCAGATCTGTAGCTAAATATTTTCTCCCCATGGGACTAAGCACCAATTATTCGTAAATTAATTAGCACTATTTTCATTGAATGTATTATTCTTAGGCATAGTTTATATATATATTACATACATATATACGTGTTTCTTTAATTAATATATTGTTAAATTAAAGAATAGGATGATAGGTATTAGGGCGGACCATTTGCATTAAGGGGGAAGGGGCTCCAGCACCATATATAGAACTTATCATGTTAAAAAAACACTAGTCATAAGATTTAAGCCCTTAACACCATTTTAGACTTTAAAAGACACATATACCCCTTCGTAACCGACTTCTAAAAGGCCCGCACTATCGACGGCCGCAATCAACAGTTCAAGTTCCCAGGCTAACATCCCCCTTCTCCAACGACGGCGGCATTTAAAATTTCAACTTCCAAGGAGAAAATTTCGGGCGAAGATTCCAAATAAGGAACTACCTATTTCGCAAAAACTTCGAAGAAGATTTCCTACCATCTCGGTTGATCTACTCAGGTTTCAAAAAAAAATAGCAGAGATCGACTACCAAGGAAGGCCTAGAAGCTACATCTCGTGACTTTCAGACGAAGCTTCTCGAATCAGAAGCACGAAATGGCAAAAGATAAGGTATGTTTCGATTCTGGTTGCTTATTGACCTGTATTGATTTATCTTTTCCAGTGATTTCAACGAATGGATTACGCCTTTCTCTTTGAACAATTCGAAAACTCAACTTATAGGGTTTGGTGTTCAGGAGTATTATCATTTCCCTTCTTCACTGATATTCACGAATGGATTTTCTTTTGTTTCCTTCAATTATTTTGCCTAATGTATTGCATTATTTGATTTCTTATCACTTATAAGGTAAGAGAGAATAGAGAAGATAGAATAGAGAATTGTGAAAAAGGAATTTTGATTATAACAGAGAAGTGAGAAAAGAGAAGACAGAAAAGAGAAGGGATCAAATCGAATAGAGAATATTGATTAGATAACAAAGAAAAGGGAATTTTGAAAAGAGAATTTTGAAGAGATAAGAGAGAAGTGAGAAAATAGAAGAGAGAAAAGAGAACAATGAAATGAGAAGGAAAAAGATAGAAGAGAGAATATACTAGAGTGAAGACAAAAGAGGCAAGAGAGAAAAGCATTATATAGAATTTTGAAAAGTGAATTTTGTGAGGAGAATAGAGAAGATAGGATAGAGAATTTTGAAAAAGGAATTTTGATTATAACAGAGAAGTGAGAAAAGAGAAGACAGGAAAGAGAAGGGATAAAATGGAAAAGAGAAAAATTGAATATATAACAAAGAAAAGTGAATTTTGAAAAGAGAATTTTGAAAAGATAACAGAGAAGTGAGAAAATAGAAGAGAGAAAAGAGAACAATGAAATGAGAAGGAAAAAGATAGAAGAGAGAATATACTAGAGTGAAGACAAAAGAGGCAAGAAAGAAAAGCATTATAGAGAATTTTGAAAAGTGAATTTTGTGGGGAGAATAAAGAAGATATAATAGAGAATTTTGAAAAAGGAATTTTGATTATAACAGAGAAGTGAGAAAAGAGAAGAGTGAAAAGAGTGAAAAGAGAAAAATGAAAAGAGAATTTTGAAAAGATAACAGAGAAGTGAAAAGAGATCAAATCGAAAAGAGAAGATTGAATAGATAACAAAGAAAAGTGAATTTTGAAAAGAGAATTTTGAAAAGATAACAGAGAAGTGAGAAAATAGAAGAGTGAAAAGAGTGAAAAGAGAAAAATGAAGAGTGAAAAGAGAAAAATGAACAATGAAGAGTGAAAAGAGAAAAATGAACTAAGGAAATTGAAGACGGAAGAAAGAAGAGGGAAAAGAGAAGAGACATTATTATCGTTTCACTTTTCACAGTTATCTGTTCACTATTTAATTTCTCAATTTTCTCTTTTCTCTTTTCGTTTTTCTCTATTCGCTTTTCTCTTTTCTCTTTTCTATCTTTTCTTTTTTGGTTGCCTACCTGGATATTGTACACGATTGGATTGCATTATTCTATTATCTATCTTTCAATGATCTATTGCATTTTTAACTTGTCTCTTTTCAATTAATATTCGTTAATGTTCACGACTATACTCTTTTCTCTTTTTTTCATTCAAGTTCATGAACCAATTCTTCGCAGAAAACTGACCAATACCGGTCCACTCTCGCCACAATCACAACTGTCATGCAGAAAATCCACAACGATATAACTGCAGAGCACCTTCAAGTAATGGAGAAAACCCCATTCTATACATTGTTCATGGCATTACACGATAACAAAATTACGAAGACAGCATGTAGGAAGCATGAAGGGGACCTCACGAAATTGATTGCAAGGTTCAACAGAGACACTGGAAAGTTTTATATTGGGAAAAAGCATTGTCAGCTATACAAATCAGATGTCCAATACATATTTGGGATCGAAAATGGAAAGGAAAAATTAAGGATCCCAAAGGGAAAGAGAAAGAAATCGACATTCATGGACAGAGTCTTCCCAAAAACGAAAGACATAACAATTAGCATGCTAAATATGAGGGTTGTGGAACTTATCAGTGCGAAATCAAAAACAGCCAAGGAGGATTGTGTTAGGCTCCTTTGCCTAATATTGTTCGGCTCATTGTTCTTCAGTACAACGGGTCAAAAAGTAGCATGGGGGTTCATCGAATTTGTTGAGGACCTCAATGACATGAAAAAATATGATTGGAGTGAATTGATCCTTCATACACTCATTGAGTCTTTGAAAAAGAACGCCAACAATCCCCCTAAAGTAATTGGATGCACAGTTCTAATTTTGGTATGATAACTCTACCCATTAGCTTATGTTAGTAAAGAGTATAAAGTTTAGAATAGCTTCTAATTTATGTACACTTCTTGTTCCTTCTTTGTGCAGTATTGGTTTTGTGAACACAGCACATTGGTAAAGCCAAAAAGTACAGAACATAAGGTGCCACGATGTATAAAATGGGACCTCAATAATGACGGGGAAAATATTGTGGCAGATAGAATACCTGCATCCCAGGTGAGGACATAGGAATTTTTTTCCATAGAGTGGCTGATAAATACATTGAAAATAGGATGTCAACATTCATAAATCAGTCTACTTAGTCAAGGCTCTGTCAATGCTCACTCTCCTTAACAATTCTCTTTTCAATTCTCTCTATTTTGTTAACAGTTCAGGTCAGAAGAATTGCAATGCACAATTAATGAGACAAGGTTATATGGAAGCTTCGTTGTCAATAAAGAAGAAGAAAATGAATATGGAGAAGCTGAGGGGGAAGATAATCAATATGAGGTAGATGATGAGCATTATAAAGGAGAAGAAGGTGAAGACAGTGAAGTCGGTCACGATCTACAAGATTACACCGGAAATGAGGAGCCATATGGAGAGGAAAGTGATGATGGCAAAGACAATGTCCACACTTCAAAAACTTCATATAATGATGACGATGAAAACGTAGATCAAGAACCAAGCACTACTAGGTCACATCGTCAGGACATAGAAAAAGATGTAAGTGTTAACCACCATTTATCTCTTATCTATTTTATCCTCTTTCCTCTTTTCAGTCTTATCTTATCAAAATTCACTATTCTCTTTTCCCTATTCTCTCTTCTCTCATATACATTCTTTTCTGTATTCTATTTTTTTGCATTATATTTACTCTTTCTTATATTATCATTTTTCTTTGCTACGTTTCTCTTTTCCCTTTTCTCTTTTCCCTTTTTCCTTTTCTCTTTTCTCTTTTCTCTTTTCTCTTTTCTCTATTCACTCTTCTATGTTCTCTTTTCAAAATTCTCTTTTCAGTTCCCTATTCTGTTTCATCTTGTTTACATCATTTATTCTTCATCCAACCAGGAAACCATTGATGAACAAGCATCAAAGCAACAACAAGTAGGGTTGGAAAATGAAAGCATGAGGAAGTTCTGTGCTGAAAATGATCACTTGAGAGAAAAACTGCAAACAACCTTCATTGAGAGAGACTCAGCGAGGGTCAGAAATTTTGAACTGGCAAGGAAAGTAATGGAGGTTGAGAAACAAAGGATTGCAATGGCTGTAGTGATCAAAAATAGAGAGGAGGTGAGAGAAACAGATGATGATACACATATTGCTCAGCATATCGAGACAGAATTCGACCCATACATCAGAAAAATCGACCAACTGACAAGATTTATCATTGCAAAAGATGAAAAATTGATGGCAGCAGAAAGCAATTTATGGGCTGCAAACCAAGAAATTTCTGTGAAGAAATCTGAGATTAATGAGCTCAGGAATAACAACCTGCTCATTACATCTGAAGGAAGAGAAAAGTCTGCAAAGATCACAGAACTTGAATCTAGAATTAAGACATTAGAGGATTTATTGGCCTCACGGGATAAGGAAAGCCAAGACATAATTGAAGACACATTGAAACAGATTGAAAAGGAAAGGGCAATGCAACAAGCTGAGACTTCTATGGTGAAGAACATTAAAGAGAAGAAGCGGAAGAATAACAAAGATCCGAAATACACTTACAGTACTCAAAAAAGGGCAAAGAAACAAAGGATGAAATTGAAGAAATCATATAAATGTGGCCAGTACTTGAATGATGCCGCATACATCCGAATCAAAACAATGCTGATGAATGAAGGAACAAAGTAAACATAGTCAATTGCATACGAATTGATGGTTTATTATTCGAAAATGTTACTAACTACCATTATTTCCCAATGCAGCGCAACAATATGGCGAGACAATGTACAGCCAAACAACATTGTAATGGTGGAATGCATACTGTCCATAATAAATGATGGGTACATACCAAGCACCGTAAGTGCCAGACCAATTAAATTCCTGTATAGTTTTATATCAATCAATATTTGATCCATGGAAGTAGTCTATTGACTGCTACATTCAAATCCACTGAACAGGTTATCGATGGTTACACCGCCATACTATCCCAAAAAAAGGAGTTTGATCACAAGAGCTCCTTCATGCATAGCTCTGTCTGGGTACTAAAACTTCAGTCCATGTGACATTTTATTTTTAATATGCCAAAAGTATTGACTATATATGTCATTATGCAGACCTTGGCATTACAAAGCAGTAATGATCAGTACAGGAAGAACATTGCCAAAGGATGCAGAGATGCAAGTGCAGAAGAAAAACTAGTCTTCTTCCCAATTTGTTCAAACAAAGGGGTAGAAGGAATGCAGCCAAACCACTGGACACTATTAATGTTAGATACAGGAGAAGGTATTTGGTACTTCTACAACTCATTGCAGCCCAGGGATGGACATCAAGATGATTATCTTAATGATGCACTCAAGCTGGTAATTCATAAAGCTCAATACTACAAATTTACATTCCATATATCAAATGCGTACAATGAATGTACTTTTGACCCAACGTTTATGAATATTTTGTGATTGCAGAAGCATTTCATTGAAAACGCCTATGATAGACCAATTGACCCTGCCTTCAGCACTCAAGATTTTGAACGGCCAATTATAAGCATGAAGGATATCCCCCAACAGGGTGAATATACGTGAGTATAAAATATGCAACAGAATTGCATTTTTAACCACTAACCAATGCATCTTGTACATGTTGCTAACTCCATAATTTCCAAAACAAGCAGGACTGACTGCGGGGTGTACATTTGCTACTACATGAGGCAGCTGGCACTACACCAGCCAATAGAAAAGGAAATTAGCGCACAGGACATCAGGAGGTTCAAAGCAGAGCTAATTGAAGGCTTTGTACCATGTCAATGACACATTGTCATGTTGAAACTTGTACTTGAAGTTAAAAACACAGATTGTAATCTAGTATTTCAGTTGAATTGAAAATGTTCATAAATTTACGAATCTTCAACAGAGTGTATGTGTATTAAATTTGATGTACCATGTTGTAAATTTCAAAAGAGGAAAGTGGAATTTCAAAAGAGAAAAGATAAATGCTTACATATATGATAGATGGAGTTCAAAATAGAATAGTGAAGAGACAACAGAGAAAATAGAAGATACAAAAGAGAAGAGAGAACAGGGAAGATAGATTAGAGAATTTTGAAAATAGAAATATGTAAATAGAAGAGAGAAGATAGAAGAGATAATTTTGAAAAGAGATTTCTGAAAAGAGAAAAGAGAAATGCTTAGATATAAATAGATGGTATTCAAAATAGAAGAGTGAAGAGACAAAATGGAAAATATAAAATAGGAAAGTGAAGAGCGAAAAGAGAAAAGAGAAAAGAGGATTTTGAAAAGAGAATTCTGAAAAGAGAAAAGAGAAATCCTAAGACATAAGATAGTTGGTATTCATAATAGAAGAGTGAAGAGACAAAATTCTCTTTTCAATTTAGTAAAGAGAATTTTGAAAAGAGAATTCTGAAAACAGTAATAGATATGTAAATAAAAAAGATATTGTTGAAGAGAGAATTGTGAAAAGAGAAATCTGAACAGAGAAAAGAGAAATGCTTAGATATAAGATAGATGGTATTCAAAATAGAAGAGTGAAGAGACAAAAGAGAAAATAGAATATAGAAAAGAAAAGAGAGAACAAAGAAAAGAGAAAAGAGAATTTCGAAAAGAGAATCCTAAAAAGAGAAGATAGAAAAGATAAGAGAGAACAGAGAAAAGAGAAAAGTGAAATTTGAAAACATATAATTCTGAAAGGAGAAAGGAGAAATGCTAAATTATAAGATAGATGGTATTCAAAATAGAAGAGTGAAGAGACAAAAGAGAAAAGAGAATATAGGAAAGAGAGGAGGGAACAGAGAAAAGAGAAAAGAGAATAGTGAAAAGAGAATTATGAACAAAGAACATAGAAAATATAAACAAAATAAAGTGTAAAAACATCTGTTAATCAATGAAATTATCATCAAATCCTAGCCATCAAGTACATCATACTCTGCTTCAACGACAACAATACTTGTGATTTTATTCAACAACAATTTCAAGCGGTTCTACAATTTCAATTATACAATCAAATCAAAGATCTGCCATCCAATGCTTCAGTACAAGTTCTTCTATTATGACGACCTTCGCAACCACACCGCGTACATCTGATGCTCCTGACGGACTCACCCTTAGATTTGATCCTTTTCTTCCTTGGCCTGCCTGGAGGCCTTCTAGATAGTGGAGGAAGTATGGCTTCATCCTTAGCTGCATTCACTGGCTTGGCTAATGTTGGAATAGGGTATATTGGAAATGAATAAGACATTGCGTACGTCGATGATTGCAAATAGACATCCACAAATACATTAAGATCTCCTCCAATGCAAAGGATACAAACAACAGCATGGGAACATGGCAGCCCATTCAACTGCCATTGGTAACATGAGCAAGTCTGCCTTCTCAAATCAACTGAGACAGAAGGATTTGATTCAACTTCAAACAGCGTAGGAGTCGAATTCTTGACAAACCAAGGCCTTGCTTCATCAATAGAAGCATTAATCCTCTGATCAATTTCCGGACAAATGACGGAATTCCATTTCTTGCAAGCTGCCCTCCTATCTGCAAATAAAAACATGATGACATTAACTTGGAAAAACATTCACTGAAACTTATAACTAAAAATTCTAACGTTATTACACACACCCGCCAATTGTTGCATCAGTTTGAGCCTTATCAAGTCAACCATATTGGTGATAGGAAGATGCCTTTCGTCAATGATCCATGAATTAAAAGATTCTGCAGCAGCGGAGCTCATCTCGCCATATCGTTTACCCTTGAAAAAAGCGTTTGCCCATCTCTCCTTTGGAAGGTTCTGCAAGAACCTCTCCGCAACTTGACCACCCTCCATCAAGAATTCAGCAACCTTTGTCTCATAGAGTTCAATAGTAGGAGCATATGCACATTCGGCAAATTTGTATAACATTTTATCCTTGAAGTTTTTACTGCAACGTTTACGGCTCAAAGCATCCCTCAAATTATTCTTCAAATGATAGTAGCAATAAGCATGATAATACCTTGGAAAAACAATAGGAATAGCATTTAAGAGCCCGATATTCCTATCCGAAACAAATGTAATAATACGATGCGGAGATAAGATTGCCTTCAGACACTCCAAGAACCACAACCAATTCTCTTCATTCTCAGAATCAACAATTGCAAATGCTAGCGGATACAAACCTACAACATTAATTTAAACAATCAAATCCTCGTATGATTAGAAAAGAGAAAACAAAAAAGAGAAAACAAACTTGTAGTCAAAAAATGAAAATTTGAAATGTGACAGCTAACAAACCACAGACTACTGCTGCCATGTATATATTTTGATGCACAGTATATTACAAACAAAGAAAAAGATAATATCTTATATACCATATATATAAGATCACACCGTAATATTAAGCTAACATGTCTACAAGATAAGATGGTCTAGATACACAGCATACCCATCATACTGAAAGTACACTAGGTGAAACATTCAAAAAAACATGAAAAGGGAAAAGATAAAAGATAAAAGTGAGAAGAGACTAGTGCATACATAGAACAGGCAGTTTCGAGCATACAATATTTATCAGATGCATACACTCTCATAGTAATTTTAATTGACTAAAAATAAGGTGATCAACATACACAACATACACAACATTATGTAATTACACCAGGTGTAACATGAATATAACGCAGAAATATAGATTATCTCTAAAAGTGAAAATAGAAAGGGGAAAAGAGAAAAGAGGCAAGAGGAAAGCAAAAAGGGAAAAGAGAAAAGAGAAAATATCAACCATAAAAAAGGAAATTTAGATGTCAACAAATAAAAGGATTTAAAAGGATATACCTCTATTACCATCCTTGCCTGTTGCAGCCAGCAATTGGCCTTTGAACTTTGCCTTCAAATGAGTGCCATCAAGAAATAATAATGGACGACAATAATTGAAGCCATCAATGCATGCTTTGAATGAAACAAACAACCTCCTAAAACGAGCTGTACGCTCATCAACATCAAGCACAAAATGCGATCCAGGATTACTTGCAGTGGCTGCTTGAACATACCAAGATAAATCTCCAAATGACTCATTCTGATCACCAAAAACCCCCTTCTTTGCCTTCTCAACACCATACCATGCATGATCATAGGATATAGACAGACCATAATCAGAGTGAAACTGACGCACAACATCAATAGGACGTGTTGTTGCCTTACCACGTACCTTATCTCTAATCAAACTAGCAACCAAATTAGAGTTCATCCGCCTATGCTTCACAGTGCGAGAAGCAGAACCACAACTATGTACATTAATGAACTTTCTCACATAAAACCAACCGTTAATAGGTTCACGAGTCGCATGAACCATCCAAGCACAACCAGTTTCATCCTTCTTAAAACACACCGCTGTGACTCGTGTAGACTGGTTCCTCACAAACTTAAAGTCATATCCAGACTCTATAGTATACTTTTGCAAACATATTCGAAACTCATTCACACCACCTTCAAATTTTTGCCCAACTTCAGAAATAGCTTGATCCCACCCAACAGTCATCAAGGTCTTCTTCTCATGAAGACAAAAACTAGGCAGAAGATCACAATCCAAAACGTCAGTAAAACCACCAGAATATGAACTTCCCTCATCGGCTGGACCACCATTTCTCGTACCATTACTATCAAAAACATCGACTTCAATACGTTCAATACCTAACGAGCATGCTACAAAAAACATACCCTCTAAGTCATCATCTGAGCCAAGGATGCATCTCGAATGCTGAGGAATTGAATAATGCATTTGCATATTATCTCTTGATAGATTAGGCCATTTCCCACAAAGATAATTCACAAATCCGTCGTAAGAACAACCACTACGTACTCTCCAAATGGCAGTCTCGACACCATACTTGCACAACAACACCAAACCATCACCCATTATTATTCCTGTCCACTAACACAACATACGAAACATTATGTAATCAGAAACATGAACATAAAACACAAAAAGAAAAGCCAGATAGAGAAGACATAACACACCTATTTTGCTACGAACATAACAATAAGCACACATCATACTCATCATAGTGCAAACAAAGAAAAACGAACTGTGAAAAGAGAACAGGTAAAAGAGAATAGTGCAAACAGAGAAAAGTGAATTTTGGAAAGAGAAAAGAGAAAACAGAGAGGAGAAACGGGAATATGGAAAAGAAAATTTTGAACGTACGATGTATATAAGATCATACACTCACACTATCAACATAATTTAAGCTGACTACAGAATAAGATGATCTACAAACAAATCATACTAAGCATAGTGCACACAAAGAAAAGAGAATTGAAAGAAAGAAAAAACACAAAAGAGAATAGTGCAAACAGAGAAAAGAGAATTTTGAACATACCATATATATAAGATCATACACTTACAGTCTCAACATAATTTTAGCTGTCTACATAATAAGATCGTCTACAAACACATCATACTCATCATAGTGCAAACAGAGAAAAACGAACTGTGAAAAGAGAACATGGAAAAGAGAATAGTGCATACAGAGAAAAGAGAAATTTGAGCGTACCATGTTACCAAGCACTACACTGTCATAGATAGTTTAGATGTCTACAAATAAAAGGTTTTACCAAAAATTCCATAAAGGATTCACGACCAAAGGAATCACCACCCAATAAATCAACAAATAACGGAAAACAGAAGAAAATATATGATTAATTGTCTAAACAAACATAAGACACCTATTTTGCTATGAACATAACACTAAGCACGAAGACCTCGACATGGCTAATGATCACTCTCACGAACAGAGAATGCAAACAAGGGATCGCATGAGTAAGGAAAGACACACCAGAGAAAGCGATAGAATGAAGAAGATATACATCAAACATTACTAACCCATGAACCGCCAATACCAGACGACGATGGATTAATGGAACAATGTCGAATAACCCTAATTAGGTTTCCCAACGGGCATGAAAGAAGGAGACGACGCCGAACGACGGTCCGGATGCCGCGATCTACGCTTCGGCTTCCGCAATCCACGATTAGCTACTAAAAACATGAACGCCACCCACGATACAGCTGTATCATAGCGTCGTTAATAGCCACTTACGTCATAGGGTTAGAAAGGTCATCAAAATTAATATAACCGTCTGTAACATCCATAACTGATCTTAATTGGTGCTTATACCTTAAATCAAATGATATGGTTGTACCCATCAATATGTTTCATGAGATTGGTGTAAACACCAATTATCTATTGCATTAATGATTGACTCTATTTCTTGAACAATAACCGAACCCATCACTTCACCACCATCTTCTCTTTATCTTTCCGCATCATTAATGATGTATATATCCCCATCTTCCTCATGGTATATATGGCCATATGGGGGTATGAAGCTAGTCCGTATATGAATCATTCAAAATTTTGACCGTCGATATCACTCATAAGTACATTTTGACAAAGTTGGACAAGTTTGACGAATTTGCAAGAATTTATACTAATTCCAGGCTATGCCTATTAATAGCACAGGACTAGTGTTAGTGCATCTGTGCATGCCACGTTTATGTGACAAAACCTAGCTTAAATATTGCTATTTCCACCTTCTAGCTTAGAATTCCTTCCATCAATTGGTTTGTTCTTTTCTGAGAATTCAAATAGTGAAGGTTCTATTATACGTAAAAGTCCAATAAACTAAACCAAACTTCTTCTTCGTTTTATTGGAAGTCCTCATCCACCAGCGTGACACATACGCGTGACTTTAGCATGCATGGCCGTGGATAGATATGGGATATGGACTTGGACCTTTTCCATATATGTATGGCCATTAACTGACGCTTAGCTTGACCATATATATATATAATTTACACAATAATCATTCAATCCCAAACCGAAAAAATAGTAAATAATGATCGAATATCCAAATGTTATCGTCCAAAGTATGGCCGATTTCATCAACCAAAGTCCAATCGCTCAAATCCAATCGGCCATATTTTGGTCGATTATTTTAATAGTGGTCGTTAACTGGTTTGAATATTTTGGTCATAACCTTCTTATACGATGTTCAAATGGGTTAGTTTTTTGACTGATGAAAAGGGAATTTGAAGAACTACAACTTTCATGTTCATAGGTTTTCCAAATTTGAAGGTTATCATTGGCCAAATTGCAGTGGAAGACAAGACGCTCTATCTGATGGCAGTTTCATAAATAACTGAATATGTCGACCAAGACTCAGTTCTGACGGTTCCGGATTCAGTTCCAACGGTTCCGGATTCAGTTCTAACGGATCCAGAGCAGTTCCAGACGGTTCCAAAGCAGTTATACCATGAGCACTATAAAAGGGAAGAAGTTGAAGAAGAATAGCTCTATCCGAAATCAAGAGCTAACCAGCTTTTATCTTTATTTCCAATGTAGTCTTTTATCTTTATTTTTAATGTAGCATTACTTATGTTCATGTACCTTTAAATGTTAGGAATGAAACCAGTTCTTTATTTAAGTTTCTTACAATGAAACTTTCATTCATAAGAGTAGTTCTATCACTCATAGGAGTAGTTCTAACATATTTCATCACCCATATTTCCCATCATCCATTTCTCATCTTTTATTTTCCATTACCAACAAATCTCATCTTTCATTTTACATTACTTCTCATTGTCCATTTGTCACCATATATTTTCTCATCGTCTATTTTCCACACTTTTCATCATCCAAGCTTCAACACGTATGTTAGAACTGAGTTTGAAGAAGTTGAGCCTTTAGACGTCCTTGATTTTTGACATTTTGACTATTTTGACTTCATCGATCAACGGTAAGATTTCCTCGTCAACACCGGTACGTTTAGACATATCTTCTATTTCTTGAACAATAACCGATGGCATCAGTTCATCACCATCGTCTCTTATATATCTTTCCTCATCCTTAACCCATGGATGCATCATATGTATATATCCTCATCTTCCTCATGGTATGTATGGGGGTATGAAGCTAGTCTGTATATGAATCAATCAAAATTATTGACCGACGATATCGACGCATGCAGTGGACAGTTTGACAAAGTTGGACAAGTTTGGCGAATATGCAAGAATTTATACGAATTCCAGGCCATGCCTATTAATATCAAAGGACAAGTGTTAGTGCATCTGTGCATGCCACTGTGTGACAAAACCTTGTTGCTAAGTTGCTTATATTACTATTTCCACCTTTCTAGCTAAGAATTCCATCAATTGGTTTGTTCTTTTCAAATGGTGAAAGGGTCTATTATACGGAAAAGTCCAATAAACTAAACTAAACTTCTGAGTTTTATTGGAAGTCCTCGTCCACCAGCGTGACACATACGCACGCGTGACTTTAGCATGCATGGCCGTGGATAGATATGGGATATTGATTTGGACCTTTTCCATATATGCATGGCTGGCCATTAATTAATGCTCATGCAAGAGCTCTTCCACGTTCTCTTTTTACATACTCATCAGATCAGCTTTCCTTTCCTGCCCTATATTCCTCCTATCGGCTATAAATATGGCCACCCCTCTCCTCCATAACTCTATCTAGCTTCGTCCAGAGACTATAGCTAGCTCCTTCTCCATGGCCAACTGTGCGTTCGTTTACCTCACCTTCTTCGCCATCCTCCTCCTCCCTAATGGTACGTATTATCATATGTCATTAATTTGGTTTAATATACATAGTAATCATTCAATTTTTACTATATCTCTTCCGGTATTGATATTTTTAGGAATTTCATATATTCGACATGTTATATATATAATCGAAAAAATCGTGAAAATTAATTATATAAAGATTACACTGTTTGTAGGATTTTAGAATACCTTATTACCAGATATATATATCGTTAATTAGTTGCTGTGTGGTTGGAATTTTTTAGATGCAACTGCGAGGAGTTTCAGCATCGTAAACAACTGCCCCTACACTGTATGGCCTGCCACCCTTGCCGGTGGTGGAAAACCCCAGCTTGCCAGCACCGGCTTCGAGCTCCCTACTGGAGCATCAAACTCCCTTGACGCTCCTGCCGGATGGAGCGGTCGTATCTGGGGTCGCCAAGCCTGCTCCACCGACGCCTCCGGCAGGTTCTCCTGCAAGTCAGCCGACTGCGGCAGCGGCCAGGTAGCATGCAACGGCGCCGGTGGTGCGCCACCGGCCACTCTGGCAGAGTTCACCCTCGACGGTGACGGTGGCAAGGATTTCTACGACGTTAGTCTCGTTGACGGATTCAACCTCCCGATGACTGTGGCGCCACAAGGTGGGAATGGATGCTCCAGTGCGAGCTGCCCGGCAAACATCAACTCGATGTGCCCTTCGGAGCTGCAGGCAAAGGCCGATGACGGCAGCGTCGTGGGCTGCAAGAGCGCTTGCGAGGCGTTCAACACTGATGAGTACTGCTGCAGGAATGCGTACAATAATCCAAACACATGCAAGCCTTCCAACTATGCGATGATGTTTAAGAATGCATGCCCTCATGCTTATAGCTATGCTTATGATGATAAGACCGGCACCTTCACTTGTGCTGGCGGTGCAAATTATGTCATCACCTTCTGTCCTTGATCAACTATTTATACATAGTTGATACAAGTATTATCATCATGGAATAAGTGGGAACATATTATTATGGCATGATGACATATATATATATATATTTATGAATAAAAATTATGTCTAGTGGATTTTGTCATCGTTAAAAAGTTTTGTTTGGCAACAAATAGATAAAGCGAATTAGGGAAGCAGTATTGGCGACCACAATTAATTCTGGATTATATAGATAGTTTTAATCACATATGTATATGATGGTTGGAGTTTTGACAATTCGAAACTCGAACAATTACATATGTTATCTATACACACTCACAGCTTAAGCTTCCAACATACGTCTATATATGTTTGGCCATGTCAAGGTTCACCTTTTCGATCAGAACAATTACTGGAATCCGTCCATGTAAAACTTTCCACGAAAAATGTCTCACTCGCGGATCTGCCCTCAGACGCCAGAGGCTGCACCATTCCTCACCATCTGCCCTCAGACGCCAGAGGTGGTCCTTTGAGCTCCTAATATCTCATCCAGTTTTTGTGTATATGCACTCATCTTCTCAACTAATTGATCAGAAACATTGAGTTTTCCTTCAACTAATTTAACCTTAACCTCAAATTCAACTTTCGATAATTCAGAGTCATGGATTTCTTTTTCACATTTTTCAACTTTAGTCATGGAGTTTCTTTTCACATTTTCCAAGTTTAGCAACAAGTATCTCATTCAGGGATTTAAAGCGTTCCACTTGAGATAAAGCATTAAACAATTCAGATTCAATAGAAATGCGTGCTTTATCATAAACTTTTAACACAGTTTTCAGCCCCCGTCTGGACTTTTTAAGATCAACATATTTATCACCCAAGTCATTATAAGCAACATTCAATTTTTTATAACGAACATGTATAGTCTCATCATCTTCATTATCGGAACCATCATCAGAATCAATAGAAAAAAAAAATAACGGCATTATGAATGGCAGGAGGAAAAGTAGTGAAGTCATCATAATTAGTAAGTCTAGAACCATCACTATTTGAATCTGTATCGTCCCAAAATGGTCTTTTTTATTTTCTAAAAATCTCAAGAATTCTTCAAAAAGTAAGCTTTTATCTTCCATTGATAAATCCATTGGTTTATATGTCACAAAGATCACTTTGTATCTTCTAGCTTTAAAATCTAACAATTATAAAAAGAACTGCTCTGATACCAATTGAAAAATCTAAACCCTCAAGATTTACTCGAGATTGCGGAAGCGTATATATGAAAGAAATCAAACACGCATAAGAAATGAGATATGATATTTAACTTGAAAAAACACTCATGGGAAAAAAAAATCACGGGCCAAACACAAGATCATGCGAAAACAATCCACTAAAAAGCAAGAGTATCGTTTACACAAGTTGCCACAGATTCACTGTATAGACTCATTACGTACACGCCGTCGTCCTCGCACTCGCTCAACTCCTCAAAGCATGGTCTGCAACTTTGCTTCTCTTGATTGTTCGCATCCACACCCTCTCGCACTATATCGTCGGCTCGCTCCGACAGATGACGCACGTTGCTTCACATTTGAAATGCGCCAAAAACACTCTATAGAAAGCTCCATCTCTCTCTCTCTCAAAAGCTCGAAGGATACCTACTTTGATGTCCAACCTGCTCTTAAATAGCATAATATGGTATTGATTGAATTAGATCAATCAATCGATAGTTGTCTACCGATTGGTGTTTATTGGTAGTGGGCTACAAATTGATTCACACATATTGGTAGTGTACTACCGATTGATTGATATAATTCATCGATAATTGAAATACCGATAGATTAGATCAATAATCGGTAATGAATTGTGTACATATACACGAATCACTGCTCTATCAATAATTAATGTTATGGGGTTGAGTGGGCCATGCATGAAGATAGTCGGTTCAAGAATCATACTAATTTATGGACGTCTTTTCTTAGCTATCATACCAGCAGTTTGAGAAAATTCAACAGGATAAAACTTAGAATTTGTCTTCTAGGCTGCATTAATAAGAATTTTCCACAAATTAATTAAGGGCAAGCTCTTGATACTGTTTCCTTCTTATCATCTCAATTGATCTTATCCCTGTCTAAGACGTAGAGTTCCGCGTGGAATATTGCTCGGTCTTATGTTTGCATTACTAATCTAGAAGACAGGACTATTTTTTTTTCGTATCGATTACTCCACATGAACGACCTTCATGTTTCAACTCATGCATACTGTAATATTAATGGCTTAACTACGGCTCCATGACTGTTTCAACCTTGAAGTTTAATCCATATAACTTGTTTATAGTTGTGTATATATATATCTCTCTCTATATATAGCCTTTTTATTTTATTAACATCAATCCTTTTTATTTGATCTTTCCGTACGTAGTTTCTCAGAATGATGTAATGCGCTATGGATGAAGAGTATGATGCGTTAGCAATGACTGAATTGCCGTAACAACCTATTATCCCGACGGATATATATATATATATATATATATATATATATATATATATATATGTAGGAGCCGGTTTCACATACACAACACTTAACACAAATTTTGACACTGAATCTCATCCCTTGAAATCAAGGGTTGAGATTAAAACACAACTCCTTTCTCACCTTCCACTTAAATTCAGCTAACGGGTTGAACCCATTTAGATCCGAACCCACTTAGGAGCACACCCACCTCCAATCCTGTTAAGTCCCCTTCCCCTTCCTCCACCCTCTCTCACCCCCCATCGCTGTCCAGCCTCCACCGCCCTCGCCCGGACTCCACGCTCCGGCCTCCTGCATAATGTGATACAAATATTTTTTAATCAGATAAAATGAAATGTGGATGGATATTGGGAGGACAAAAATCCCTAAATCGAAGAAGATCTCCGCCCTTGCTTGCTGTGAGTCTCACGCAATCAATCCACCAACAGACAGATGATTTTCTCTCTTAGCAGCCCTCTCGTAGCCATTTCTTTTTCCCTTTCCTCTACATCTATACATCTCTGCATCAGCCCTCATTTTTATATTCGGATCGTTACAAAAGAAGCTTCTTAGTTTTCAACTGTCAGCGGAAGAAAACATATCTTTTTTTCCCAACCCAACAATGGTCTGTTATAGAGAGAGAGATGAAGGTTGGAGTTTTTATTAGATTTGCTTTCTTGTTCTCTTCACTCTTTCCGGCAACCATATTATTCCTATCTAAGGAGGCATCTCATTTCATACCTTTGTCTCTCATCCACACCACCGCCGCCGCAGGTGCAAGCAATCGAGGCCGGACGAGGGCGTGGCGGAGGCCGCAGGAGGCCAGAGCGTGGAGTCTGGGCGAGGGTGGTGGAGGCTGGACAGCGATGGGGGGTGAGAGAGGGTTGGGGAAGGGGAAGGGGACTTAACAGGATTGGAGGTGGGTGTGCTCCTAAGTGGGTTCGGATCTAAGTGGGTTCAACCCGTTAACTGAATTTAAGTGGAAGGTGAGAAAAGAGTTGTGTCAAAATTTGTGTTAAGTGTTGTGTCTATGGAACCGGCCCCATATATATATATATATATATAATATATTATTTTTGCTTAGATGAGCCTGAGCTGCGTACGATACAAAATAAAGTCTTTTATTATTATATAAGTGAATCTTATATGAGTCAGGCTTAATCAACTTAGTGTTAATGTTGTTAGTTGATTCCTTAACTACTTAGTCCCAAATTAATTAAAAGGTGCTGCTAGTGTTTCTCTCTCTAAATTGTACGGCCGTTTTCAAAGCAATAAGAAGAATGTTAGCTTTTCTTCATCAGCTGCTAGATCGAAGAGTGTTTTCGATTTAATTCACTCTAATATATGGGAATCTCCAATGGCATCATTGGAATGTGCAAAGTACTTTATGTCATTTATTCATAATGACTTTTACAGAAAAGTTTGGATATATATATATATATATATATATATATATATATCATGAAAAGGAAAAGTGATATATTCATGCGTTTCAAGAAATTTTCGGCTAAATGTATGAGAACTAATAATGGAATGGAATATGAATAAAATGAGTTCAAGGCTTTTTGTAGTGAGCATGGAATTGCAAAACAAGACACAGTATTGGAACACCACAGCAGAATGGCATGGTTGAGCGCATGAACCGAACTCTTATGGATCGTGCTAGGGGCATGCTAGCTTCAGCTAGGCTACATCAACATTTTTGGGCAGAGGTTGTTCATACAGCTTGCTACTTAGGGCCTGTTTGGCTCGTTGGAATGGGAGCGAATGGGAGTGAATCCGGTGAATCTCGGAATCCGCGGATTCCGAATTCCCGGATTCCGCCGTTTGGCTCACTGGTGGATTCCGAAAAATGCGTCCGCTCGCGACGAGCGGACGCCGTCCCGCGACGAGCGGACGCTGTCCCGCGACGAGCGGATGCCGTCCCGCGGATTCCATCCGGAATCCAAGCCAAACGGACCCTTAGTGAATTGCTCTCCAACTATTGCTCGTGAGAACAAAATTCCTCGAGATGTATGGTTTGAAAAGCTTGGGAATTATTTTTTTCTGTGAACTTTTGGTTGTGATATTTATATGTGGATTCCCAAAGAAGAGAGGACTAAGCTAGATGTAAGGTTCAAAAAGTGTATTTTTCTTGGCTATGAAGATGGAACAAAGGGGTATAAATTGCGGGATCTTGTTGTGCACAAGATTGTTATTAGCCGAGATGTTGTTTTCAATGAAGATTTAATGTAAAAAGACAAGTTACTGCATGACTCATGAACAAGGGAGATGTTTGATGTGGAATCATCTGAAAGATTGTTAAATATATCAAATACTAAAGAAGACAATATTCAAGAAGATGATGATAATGATGGAGAAATGCATGATGAAGAGCATGAGGATAATGAATTTGAAGCTCATGTTGATCAGGGCCGGATTCAACGACAATGAAATGTGCCTTTTATTGGTTGTGGGCCTAACATTCCACAGTATGCGCCAACAACTCCATTTGATTCGCCTTGAGCTTGGGCTTATGAGAGTCCAGGCCGGGGAGAGGGGATTGACCTCCCCGCCTGCGATGCTCTATTGCGCAGCCCCTTATATATTCACCCGTCGCTTAGTACAGGACTTTGCTCTACTTTGTGCATTAAGTGATATGTGATGCCCTTACCTTCACTCCGGAGTTTTGGTAAAAGTGGTTAGCTCTTGGATCCCGACTTACACCTTCATATCTCCAAGCTTATGAAACTGTGTATGTTTGCATTTTAGAGGAGCATGAACCTACTTCTTATCAGGAAGCTTGTGAATTTGAAAATGTTGTCCATTGGAGATCATCAATGGAAGAGGAAGATCGATGGAGGCTTTAATTTGCACAAAAATAAAACTTGGGAGTTAGTTGAACTACCTATAGGTAGAAAGGCTATTGGTTGCATATGGGTGTTCAAAGTGAAGAAAGATGAAAATGAATATATAGAAAGATATAGAGTACGACTAGTTGCAAAGGGATATGCTCAAAAATCATATATTGACTTCAATGAAATATTTTCTCCGGTTGTTCGCTTGACTACTATTCATGTAATATTGAGCATGACAGCAGTTTTGGATATGGAATTAGATCAATTAGATGTTTAAACAGTCTTTCTGCATGGAAATCTTGACGAAGAAATTTATATGACTCAACCTGAAGGTTTTGTTGAAAAAAAACAAAAGAAATATGGTTTGTTCAGCTGACCCAATCGCTTTATGGCTTAAAAACATGCACCAAGATGTTGGTACAAGCGATTTGATTCTTTCATATTGAGTTAGGGATTTATTAGATGTGAAGCTGATCATTATGCTTACTTTTTGTAGCTTTGTAAATGGAGGCTTCATGATCTTGCT
>OY986963.1:35642509-35887159 GCA_963920575.1 Narthecium ossifragum | reverse complement strand
CCTCCAGCCCACCTCCCAACGCCGGACGGAGCCTCCAGCTTCACCCGACGTCGCCTCCAGCCACCTCCCAACGCCGGACAGAGCCTTCAGCCACCCGACGCCGCCTCCAGCCACCTCCCAACGCCGGACGGAGCCTCCAGCTTCACCCGACGCCGCCTCCAGCCACCTCCCAACGCCTCCAGCCACGTCTGACGTCCCCATCCACCTCCCAGCCTCGTCCGGTGTCCCCAGCTACCTCCCAACGCCGGATCCCGACTCCAACCGCCTCCAGTCACCTCCAGCCGCCACCGGCGTCCCCAGGTCTGTTCCAGCTCCGCCACCGGTGTCCCCTCGCCACATTCCCAGGCTCCAAAACTGGGAAGCAACTACCAATTTGTAGTTACTTCGCATACAAGTTGTAGTTACTTCGCCTCCAGCCGCCACCGGCGTCCCCGGGTCCGCTCCAGCTCCGCCACCGGCGTCCCCCGCCACATTCCCCGTCTCCAAAACTGGGAAGTAACTACCAAAATTGGTAGTTACTTCGCATAAATTGTAGATACTTTCTCAAAAAATTGTAGTTACTATTCCCAAAAATAGGGTAGTAATACTGGGGAGTAACTACCAATATTTGTAGTTACTTCCCATAAATTGTAGATAATTTTCATAAATTGTAATTACTTTCCAAAAAATTTTGTAGTAATTTTTGTAGTTACTTATCAGAATTTTTTTTTTATATTAACTATTTGTAGTTACTTCCCAGGAAATTATAAAGTAATGACCAATATTTTCGGAAGTAACTACCGATTATAAGGGAAGTAACTACCATTTAACTAGGAAGTTACTACCAATTTTTTAGAAATTTTTGTAGTTACTTTCCAGAAAATTTTACTCTCTCGTTTAACTGGTAGTTACTTCCCATTTAACTGGTAGTTACTTCCCAGTTTAAACGGTAATTACTTTACAAAAAAACGGTAATTACTTCACATTTCAACTGGTAGTTACTTCCCATCCAAACTGGTAGTTACTTCCCATTTAACTGGTAGTTACTTCCCAGTTTAAGCGGTAATTACTTTACAAAAAAACTGTAATTACTTCACACTTCACATGGTAGTTACTTCCCATTCAAACTGGTATTTACTTGCCAATTAAACTGGTAATTACTTCACAATTAACTGGTAGTTACTTCCCATATAAATTGGTAGTTACTCCCCCCCAAACTGGTAGTTACTTCCCATCCAAATTGGTAGTTACTTCCCCCATTTAACTGGTAGTTACTTCCCCCATTTAATTGGTAGTTACTTCCCCCATTTTACTATTAATGCCCCCATTAATGCATGCATCCAGCCATAAAGTGGATGCATGCATGCCTTCCATGTATTGAGAATAGGTATATATATTGCCAACCACTCCATTTAATGCCAACCACCTAATTCAAAACTATTCATCAATCTCTCATTTAAAAAAATACATAAAGGGTATTTTAGAGATAAAAAAAAGTACAGCTGTCCAAAAAGGGATTAAATGACTTAAAATCTTTCAAGGAGACTATACAGCAAATAAACTCTCCAAAAGAGACTAAACACCAATTTCCCGTTTAAATAATTAAAAACAATCGAATATAGCTCAGATCAAATCAATTCAAGGCGTAGGTAAAAAGACAGAGTGAGCGGTGGCTCCTTTTACTCCACAAGCCTTATATATATATATATATATACCTTTCCCTTTCCCCCACAACTACGTGGTGAGATCTCACCACCTCCAGTCTAGGCAAACCTCACTCACCGCGTCGTCCTAACTAGAGAAAGGACTACTCCATGAGAAGGACGTGCCAAAAGCCTTGATGTCATAAGAGCAGTACGGCCTTCACGTGGCCCCCCTCATCTCCCGCCAGCGGTGGATGGCGACCGGTGGAGCCACCACGGCCGCTGGTTGCTATCCGCCACGAACAGTGGGCGGTGCAGACCGGATAAGCTCGCCGGCCAGGTATCCCCACGGCCCCCACCCCATTCTTTTTATAATTATAAGTATTCTTTGACGACTAGAATAGGGGTCTTTTGGTCTGTAGAGCTTAATTATTAGTTGTTAGTTTAAAAGAAATTATGGATATGAGGAACAGAGGAAAGCAGCTAATAGGAGTGGTTCGGCGGCGAAGAACTAGTTGATTGATAGCAATTCATGCATTATTATATGAGGAGACGTCTATGTAAGAAAAGCTACAGTAGTCAGTCATAAGTTTTAAGATATTTTTAGTGGTCTTGCTGAGACAGTTCTCACTCTAAGGCTCCATTTGGTAAGAAAATAAAATTTATTTTGAGATAAAAGTTATTTTAAATTAAGTAGTAATGATTATTTAGAATAAGGAAAAAATAAAAAAGAATAGTAGATGAAATTAAGATAATTTTTTATAAATATTTGAAGATAAAGTATGAAATAAGAGAATATTCTCCTTAAATTCGGGATACTTTTATCATAGTTTTATCGTATGTTAATTATTCCGGTATCAAAGAGGGCTAAAAAGTTACTGAATTCCTTATTTGATGTGACATGTACATGTGTGTATTAGGTGGTCTGGTCTGAAACAGCTATTGGAGAACAGTAACCTTTAAACGACTTTAATTATATACATATACGCTAAAACTCTTCCTCTCGATCCCATAATTAGTATTTGTGATACATTTTGCCACAATGGGCTCTTATCAAGAAACAAAAAGAATTAAGCAGAAATACCAAAAACAACACAGAAGAAGAGTACACATGCAGCAAACACCATGGAAATCTCCAGTTGATATGAACACGTACGTACGTCTACGTACGTACGATTGGAAAAGATGGCCCAAAGATTACGACAAGCATTCAAACATATATCCCATGATGGATCCAAATGAGAAAAAGAAAATCTCTAGCTTAGTAGCCGAGATCCAAAACACAGCTGACTCGAATCAACACAAATATAATTAATACAGATGATGAAGATGATGATGCATGATCACATCGACACAACCAAAGAGCGAGCGAGCGAGCTAGAAACCCACCCTTCTTCATGCATGCATGGGACGTACGACGACGACGACGATGATGGCACTGTGACATGTGTACTGGTCTACATGTCTCAGTACTCGGTGGTGGGGAGTTGCTCATGTGTGTTGGAGATGAAGAAGATCTCGTAGATGAACCCGGCGAGCCCGCCGCCGACGAGGGGCCCGACCCAGTACACCCAGTGGTCGCTCCACTCCCAGCTCACGAGGGATGGCCCGAACGACACCGCCGGGTTCATGGAGGCCCCGGTGAAGGCCCCGCCGACGAGGATGTTGGCGCCGACGATGAAGCCGATGGCGAGGGGGGCGATGGTGCCGAGGCTGCCCCTCTTGGGGTCGACGGCGGTGGCGTAGACCGTGTAGACCAGGCCAAACGTCATCACGATCTCGAGAACGAGGGCATTCCAGGGGGAGACGCCGGAGAGGGCGAAGCTGCCTGTGGGGAGGTTGCCGGTGGAGAGCTTGAGGAGGAGGCAGGCCACGGTGGAGCCGAGGAGCTGGGCGATCCAGTAGAGGATGCCACGGAGGAGGGTGATGTTGCCGCCCACGAAGGCGCCGAAGGTCACCGCCGGGTTGACGTGGCCACCGGAGATGTTGGCCCCCACTGAGACGGCCACGAACAGGGCGAAGGCGTGCGCCAGCGCCGCCGACACCAAGCCGGTCGGCGTGCTCTCCCCGCCGCCTGTCAGCTTACCTGCCAAAAAATTAACGAGTTAGTTGACTAATGGAAACGAGTAAAGATGGACTAAATCCCGATTCCCTGAGCTGACAAAAAAAGGAAACGGGGAAACTTACTGAAGGCCATGCCGGAGCCCTGGCCGGCGAAGACGAAGATGAGGGTGCTGATGAACTCGGCGAGCGCCGCCTTGAGGGCGCTCGAGTGCATCGCGTCGGCCGGGGTTCCGATCGCTATCCTCGAGATCGGCATTCTTAGCCTCTCTCTCTCTCTCTCTCTCTCTAAACGAAGAAAATTTTCTTCCTTTTTTTACTCAAAATTTTCCACTCTATAGCTCACTACTCTTCTCTCTCTGCACTCAACCTCCTCTCCTGTATAATATATATATACTCGCAACCCGTCCCCTCGTCCACCGGCTACTTCCGGTTGCCGGTCGCCGTCCAGCGCTCGTGATCACTTACGTACTAGCCCGGAAACAAATTATATTAGTTTTGTGGGGGTTTTTTTTTGAATATATGTGGATTTTTATTTTAGACAGCTCAGCGGAGGCCGCCAGAACGCTGACAGTGCGCCACGTGTGTCTGGTGGATTGGAGACAGGCGTCGTTGTCTGAGAGACACGTGTCTTTATGTGAATGGTGGGGTGGGGGATTTGGTGCTGGGGTTCATCGACTCTTCGTCTCTGGAAGGGTCTATGGAGATTAATTAGGAGTTGGTGTAAGGCTAATCTCAATGATTAGTGGTGGCTACTACTCAAACTCATCCATACCATACCCACTTAGCTAGCTTTATCCATAACTTAATTTAGATCTGTTTAATGCCTTAATCTCTGTAATTGTTTAGTATAAATAACTGCTAGCTAATCCATACGTGACATTTAATTATGAGCAATAATGGAGCTCATGAGGTAGCATGCTCGAAATTATTAATCACCCTTTAATCATGTCATTTAATAGGTGGTTGCATTTAGAACTCCCGTAGTGGTTTTATTCAGGTATTTTTTTTTCTTGCATGCCCCTAAAAATAGTTTATCATAACATATAATAGTGATGCATGGGGTCCTCCAGCTGCTCCATTATTTAACTTTTTAATTATTCTCTTCAGCTCTATCTGTTTGGATGTTTAAGGAGATTCCTTTCTAAGGTGTGAACTATGAAACAAAACTTTGGTGTATTGATAGAGCCAATGAGAATAAAGGTTCAATTTTGAGAATAATGGAAGGTAGAACTTACTTAGCAAAAGAAGAAGAAGAAAAAAAAATCTTTTTTCTTAGCAGATCGAGTCCAAACACACAATGCTGATAGGATCATATTCCTACTGCACTCTCATAAATGGATATGAAGAAACCCCAAAACCAAAAAAATCCACATATTTATTGTTGTCATGGATCACATGCTGCCAGTTCTTGTCCCCTATCTATCTATCTATTAGATAGATGCTTCTAGATTTATACACAGACCATCACCAATTCACCATACTCACATGTGGATACTGTATCAAGATATCATCTATTCTTAGAATATATGGCCGGTTGATGGCAACCCACATACCTGTCTTTCATTAATGGCTTGAAGTAGAGGAATGATTGAAGGCGAAGGCAAAAGATATCCACAAACTAAGCTTAGAGTCCTCTCTCATCCACCTTTGTTTTTGTTGTTGATGGAAATGAAAACAAGGGTCGTGTCTCACGAGGCCTGTTTGATTGAAAAGGGCCCAAAGGCAACTGATCCTCTAGCTTTTGAAAGTTGTAGTCCTTGCTGGATTTATTTAGAAAGCCTTTTGATTCATCTCCGATCAAAGAATTGATGAAATGGCCTCGGTTTTGAATTTGTCAAAGATAAATAAATTTGACATCCTTATGATAATTAATGATTTAACATAACGAGAGCAGAAAATGATAGGTTGAACCTAATCACCTAGATTAGGTTGAACCTAATCACCTGTAGGCAGAAGAGAGTCAGAAAAGGGCCTTTTTAGTTGCATGAAAGCTGGGAGGAAAACTGACTAGTTTATGAAAGTAGCATAATTTTTTATGTTTGGATGACAAGAACCATGATGAAAAGTGATGCCAGGACCATTTCCTCTTCTATTTTTTTTTTTTACTTTCTCTCTCAAAATATTAGAAAATAAAAATTACTTCTTTTATTACTTGGTTACATGCTCCATATATACAATCTAATCTTTACTTTCCTGAGAAAACCAAACACTAGAGAGAGTAATATCTATTTTATGAGGAGTGAATTGTAGGAATGTGAGACTTCATTGCTCATTTTTTTCTCTCAACCAAAAAGGCCAATAGACAGATCTCTTTGTTGCCAAACCTATCAATCAACACACTGCTCAGTAACATTTCCCCTGTAATATTATCTACACAGTTCAGAGGTCAGAGCATGAATTGCTTCTATCTTACATGAAGCAAGTTGTAAATGGCTTGTTATGTTCACAGGGTACAACTTTGTGGCCCGCACCACTTCATCTTTCAATGCGAGCTAACACAGGTTGGTGCCAGATCTTTGTGTTGGAGGAGATAAGGCTGAGCTGGAGAGCAAGTGATATGACTTAAATGCAGCAATAGAATCCAAAAGCAAAGCCTAGCAGTTGGAATCCAAATCTTTTCAATGATTCACCAAGAGCTAAGGATTTGGATCCACGTCTCATCCGTATATAACTATATTCGGTGTGTTCTCTAATAAATCACTTGAATTAAGGTGTGTTTAGTGAATAACGAATAACTATATTCTGCTAGTTTTTGTCTCCTTCATTTAATGCTAGTTAATTAACCGAGGCTAGACTTAGTTACTTTAGCCCAAACTCCATCTATAAAAAAAAACCAAAAATGTCCTTACATAATTTGGAATTATCACCAAAATACCCACTTAAAAGGACTAAATTCATCATTTCAAGTAAACACATTCTGAAACTTGGCCAACATTCAACTACGTACTGAGCAACCTTGGCCACCGCTGGTACCGGGTCCGGAGCCGGTTCCGCCGGACAAGGGTGGCGGTGGTGTGTCACTAGCGTTTCCGGCGGGCCAAGGTGCTCAGGTTGCTGGCATGAGGAGGAACCCTTGCGAGATGGTTTCGCCGGAGGAGCTACGGAGAATCCAAAACCTCTATCCGGACTGAGCGGTAATTCCGGAGGAAGTTCTGGAGCGAGGAAGGCAACAATGGTGGCATACCCTGTTTGGTCGGTTTATAGGTGGAAGTGTAGGCCTGGAATTTCTCCGTCGGCGGTTGGCGAGTATGTGGCGCACGCGAGATCCCTTCATCGTCACCGATAGGCTTGATGATATCTTCGTATTCAATTTTTCGAGTGCTGAGGATATGGCGCTGGTCCTTACCGGAGGGTCGTGGATTGTGGATGGTAAGACCCTCTGTCTTCTTCGTTGGAGGGACAATTTTCGGCCGACAGTGGCTGATTTTGACAAGATTTTGGTGTGGATGCGGCTACCCGGGATGCCTCAAGAGTACCTTGAGAAGGATTCGTTGGTGACGGTCGCTGCGAGGGCTGGTACTCCAGTAGCGGTAGATGTGGCAACTACCTTTGTTGACCGCAGTAAGTACGCAAGGGTTTGCGTTGAGATGCCGTTGGAGAAGCCGGTGAGGTTGGGCACGGTTGTTGGTTTGGGACAGCCGGAGGTGGACAAGGGATGTTTCACACAGCCGTTCATTTATGAGAATGTCATAATATGTGCTGCTTGTGGACGATTTGGGCATGGGGCAAGGTTTTGTGATCAGAGGAGTAGCAGAGTTGGGGTGTCCAAGGTTGGGGATGAAGTCGTGGAGGTTGATATGAGGGAAGCTTCTACGGGTGGTGCTGAGGCTGGAGGAGCTCTTCAGGGCGATTCATCTTCTCAAAAGGTAGTTGGTGACCAGAGCATGTCAAAGGGGAAAGGGGTGAACGAGGTGGGGAGTACAGAGGCTAATGGTAGATCTGCTGGTTCTTCTTCGGAGGAGAGTTTTGGTGGTGAATGGAGGACGGTGCACTCACTCCGACGATGGGGAAGGGGTCCGGTGGGTTCCTCGGGGATTGCTGGCGCTGGTGGTAGGTTCCAAGTGCTGAGGGGACTACCAGAGGACGATGGAGTAGGATATGGTATGCAGGGACAACATACACAACATACCGCTAGATAGGGACCACAGGCGCAGGTGTGGGTTAAGCGTGGAGATCTTGCCACGCGGCTCAATCTTGAGAGGGAAGAGGTGATTACACAGGCTGGCAAGCAGACGGTGATGGGTTTGCATCGGGATCCTTCGCATGGTAACGCCGTTATACAGGATGGGAAAAGTTCTGTTGGGCAAGCTGGCGGTGCACCCGTGTCGGGGAAGGTTCGAGGTCAAAGAGGGGTCATCGCACATGCTACTGATGGTAATAGGACTACTATCAAACATGATAACTGGGCTGGGTTGAGGACTACTAATAGGATCAACTTAAGGGATGTGGGCCAGGAGGATAGTTAGGCAAATGAGGTTGCAATGTTATCTCTACAGGATGTTGCCTGGTATGCGAAGCAGAATGGGCCTCCACACAGGCCTGGGCCCTTGGTTATTCCACGAGGTTATCGACCGAGCACAAGCTTTGAAGCTGGATTTGAGGAAACTGGGCATGGTCCAGGGGACCCGATGTTGGACTCTAGACAAGCTCTGTTAAGTCAGGAGGAGAAACATAAGTATGGGCAGAAAGTCTTAATGGATGCATTAATGAAAGGAAACTCCTCTCCTACACCTGAGGTTCTCAACAAATTGTCTCAATCAATGGAGGAGGATGACGAGGAGGCCAGGCCGCCGGATGTCGATCAGAGTATGGTTGATGTGTCTACAAGTGTTACTCGACTTGTGAAAGCTAAGAGGATGAGTTATGTTAGCCCTGAGGGGCCTATAGTTTCTGCATAATGTCGAAGATTGTGGTCTAGAACTGCCACGGGATTGGGCCCGTGAGAGGAATGTGTTTGGAGGAATGTGTTAGAGGGATCGGGTATGGTGGCTACAAACCTTACTCTTGATGATTGCTTTGAGATTCTTGGCAGGTCCTCATCATTGGAGCATAATTGGCTTTTAAAATCTGCTGTTGGCTATATATTGTGGAATCTTTGGAGGTCAAGATGTAGTGTTGTTGTTGGTAAGGAAGAGAGAGATCTTACCCATCTTGTTCAATCAATCAAGTGGCAAGTTAGAGAATACACAATTGCTCATAGGAAACAAGAGGCTATATAGAGGCATGAATGGCAGGGAGTCTGTATTCAAAACGATGCTTCTTTTAGCAATGGTGAAGGCCGAGTTGGACTGGGGATGGTTTGCATTGATGAGGATAATGATGTTTTGTGGACACAATCAAAGACTGACAAGGCAAGCTCTTCTCTTGAAGCTGAATTGAAAGCCATACAGTTTGCACTATATGTAGCTATGGATAGAGGTATCAAAAGCCTATTAATTGAAAGTGATTCTTTGATCGCGGTTGAGCTTGTTCATAAGGGGGCTCCTTGGGTTAATTCATGTGCGTCTATTGTCCAAGATATTTGGTGGTGTATAGGGGCATTCACTGATTTTTTGCTTGTATTCATCCCTCGTAATTTTAATGAACGAGCGGATCTAGTTACCATGAATGCCAGGTGCATGACCTCTGTTTTGTCTGGTCATGGCCTGGATGGGGAGGTGGATTAATTAGTGCGGGGTGTGTAACCCTTAGCCTTCGGGCTTAGCTGTTCAAAAAAAAAAAAAGTAAACACATTCTGGTCCTTTCACATGAAATTTGGAAGTAAATAAGTCTAATCTCAGTCACTTAGCTAACATTAACAAAGGAAGGCAAGAGAGATAATTACTTTTTTTAAAAAAGTGGATAACGGAGACATGTAGATGCTAAATCTGAAATATAAATAACTTTTTCACAATATTGAGAAGACTCGCGTCCCAAATCTTTTTCCTTAGTTTTACAACAATATAAAGGAAGACCACATGATTTCAGCCTAATTAAACAGGCCATGAACAACATCTTTCGTCTAGAATTCACCATGCAGCATATTTTTGACTGCTGATAAAGCTACACAAGCGGATGAACATTATATATGTAATGTAATGTATTCGGCATTCAAACTACCTGCCTTCATTTGGGACAATCTGAGAGAAAACTTTGCTGGCGCTCATGTCTGATTGCCAATCCCTCGTCAGAGGTGTTGTTCCATCGTCTTCATCAACCATGATCACGCTGGTGTAAGGCAGCCGCCTGACCCGTGAACCTACTACGATTCCTGAATCCATATTAATGCTACCACTATCTTCATAAGGCTCCCTTCTCACCTCTGTTTCCTGGAGCTGGAGGGCGTACTCCAAGTTCCAGAGGACATCGGCAATCGTAGGCCTATCGGCGCCAAACTCCGCCAGACACTTCTCCGCTGTCTCCCCGTACTTCCGCAGAGAATTCGTGTTTATCTTGCCGGCGAGCCTCGGATCGACAATCTTCTCGAGCTGGCCTCTCTTCTGCCATAGCAGCGCCCACTCTGCCAAGTTGACCTGCTCCGATGAGAGGTTCTGATCGATCGCCGGCCTCCCACACAGCACCTCGAAGAGCAGCACTCCGAAGGAGTACACGTCCGACCTGTCGGTGAGTTTCTGCGTCTTGAAGTACTCCGGGTCCATGTAGCCGAAGCTGCCCTTCACTACGGTGCTCACATGTGTGTCTCCTAAGGAAGGTCCCAACCTCGACAGCCCGAAATCGGAGACCTTGGCTAAGTAGTTCTCGCCGAGCAAGATGTTTGTCGACTTGATGTCTCGATGGATGATGCTATGGGAGTGGCCGGTGTGGAGGTAGTGAATCCCCTGGCAGGCGCCGATGCAAATCTCTAGCCTCTGCTTCCATGTCAAGCATGGCGAGCCTGAACCATATAAGAATTTCTTGAGAGTGCCCTTCTCCATGTACTCATAGACGAGGATCATCTCCGAGTGCTCCCCGCAGTACCCAATCAGCGACACGAGGTGCCGGTGCCTGATCTGGGATAAGAGTGTGATCTCCGTCTGGAACTCCGGATAGCCTTGCCGAGATCCAGGCATGCCTCGCTTCACTGCCACCTTCGTGCCATCCGACAATGTGCCTCTGTAGACGTTCCCGAACCCGCCGGCGCCGATCAGGAAACCGTCGTCGAAGTCGTTGGTCGCGAGCTTTATGTCATCGTAGGGGATTAGGAGATAAAGATCGACTCTTGGCGAAGGCGATTGAACCGTGGATTTACTCCCATAGCTCAAAGAGTTGGAGCCAACGCCTGGATTTGGAGATGACGAGCTCGGCGGCCGCTTTGGTTTTGGGGAAGCAGGCTTCACCGGCCGCCGCCTCTTGCATATGAATACCACCACCAGACCGATCAGTAACACTAAGAGAGCAAGACCACCTAGAACAGCGGGGATGATGATATATATATGAACTTCATGGTCCTCAGAACTGGGAACATTGCTGCTCATCATGAGCTTCATGATCTCCACGCCATTCAAAAAGGCGTCAGCAATCAAGTCCGAGGTCCTCATCGACCGGTCGATGCTAACATTCAAAAGCCCACCGGTACCGGCGTCGACGACGAAGTCCAAGTAAAAGGGCGTGTCCTGCGTCATGCCCGTCATCGATGCCGGATTCAAGTCACTGTACGCTGCAAGATCGTTGAGGTAGACGTTGAAGTAGAGCAGATTCATGTCGGCCACGAGGTCACAGAAGTGCAGCCGGACAAAGAACTGGTCTCCACTCGTCACCGGGAAGGTCCATGTGACGTTGAAGTTAAAATCGGAGTTGCTACGCCGCTGGATGTCGGAGAAGTTCATGCTCCTGGAGGTGCTGTAGACGCTCACCGGAGCGACATGTGGGGTGCAGAGGTGAGACGCCTTGTAATTGATGCTGTCCTCCGTCGTGTTTTTCTCCACCGATCTGGATAGGGATCCTGGGCTAAGGAACCTAACGTCGGTGACCCACCTCCTCCACAGCGAGTCGTTGAATGGCGTGACCAAAGAGCCGCCGACATTGACCCTGTAGATGGTCTCCAATGTTGTGTAGGGAAATCCGTCCACACTCTTGCCCGGGCCGCCGTTTAGATACGTGGGATTCGATGCGTTGATGAGACAGGCCGGCAAGCTGAAGAACTCGACGGCGTTCACGAACGCGAAAGAAGAAGAGTTTGTGGGGGAAAAGGTGATGGTGAACTGCTGCTGTTTAGAAGGGTCCACCCAGAGAAAGAACTCCTTGACGGTCGGGCCGGCGCTTTGCTCGACAGAGAAGTCGGAAAGAATCGGGGATTGGAGGGCGGTGACGTTGAAACGGGCGGAGGAGAGTTGGTAGCGGCCGGCGGAGAAGGGGAAGAAATGGAGGCGGACGGCGTGAGTCCCAGTCCCCTGCGGGGATATGATAAATTGGTAGGTGGTGGTGGACGTGAAAATCCGGGCTGTAGAGTAGACGGCGGAGATGCCGGAGGCGGCACTGGAGTTGGAGACGGTCTCGGAGTTGGAGTGGGAGACTATGAAAGGAGAGTCGGGGAAGAAGGTGTGGCCAAGATCAGGATTGCTGGAGTCCGAGGAGGATCCACAATCTAGGAAGTAAGAGTCAGCAAGGGTGAAGGTCGATACGGCGGCGGCGGCGGAGATGGAGAAGACGAGGAGTGCTGGCCATATAAGCACCATTATTAGCAGCTCCATTCCCATTATTGGTGTGGGTGTGGGTGTGGATAGTGGACTGGAATGTGTCCATGGTGGGAATGGAAGTGGAATATAAGATGCTGGGTTGGAGTGGTCACTTGACTCGTGTGGTTGACGGAATACAAGATATCTCAAAGCCCTACTCGTTTCACCTGGTCTCGTAATTTGACAAATGCGAGCACTATTGGCAAGAACCAGACACTCAACTTATTAAATCTGAACTTGTAGATGACTGTAGTTTCACCTGGTTACTTTATGTGATTGGTTGATAAATCTCATGACAACAAACCTAAAAACATTGCCAGTTGATGATAGAAAAAATCCTATTGAACACATGTTATTGTTGGATAAATCTCATCGCAAAAAAGCAAAAAGAAGAATTTCAAGATTAACATTTGGAGAACAAATAGTAATCGTTTAAAGACCTAAGAATTCATGATGAGTTGATACTGTACTGTAGCAAAATATCTGTCTTAGAATTGGTGGTCGATGGCAACCCACATACCTGTCTTCCATTTAATGTCGAATGTCTTCAAGTATATATATAAATAGAACAGACGTTCAAGGCAAAACAAAGCTTAAAGTCCTCTCATCCACTTGTTTTTTGTTGGTGGAAATGAAAAGAAGGATGGAAATTTTTTTAAAATAATCTTATTTTAATAAAATATTATTAAAATAACCCTCTCCAAAAACTATTTACCGATCTATGCCTCGTTTGGCCACGTCAGCGCCACACTGGCGTGGCCTTTCATTTTTTACTCCTGCATTGAAGACGTAACTTCGAGTTACGTCTTCAATTGGACCGTTGACCACCAAGTGCGCCGCGACCAAGTGCGGAGCCTAGAGACACGCCTAATAAAACGTATCTCCAAGTTACGTCTCCATAAGAGACGTAACTTGGAGTTACGTCTCCAATTCTAATTACCCCCGACGGCCAGCCCGCCTCCTTCCCCACCCGACACCCTTCTCCTTCTCCAAACCCCTCTACTTCTCTCGATCTCCGGTGATTTTCCGGCGATCTTCGTCGCCGGGCGTCCGCACGCGGCCAGCGGGCCCCCTCCTCCTTCCCCACCTGCCCCCCCTCCCAACCGAGCATACCTCCCTCCCCATTTACTCGTACGGCGCGATTTTCTGGCGATTTTCCGGCGTTTCTCCGGCGAAAACACCTCCAAACTTCTGGATCTTCTCCATCTTCCTCTCCAAGTGAGATTTTTCTTTAAAATTTTAACAATGTATTTGTTATGTAAGAATTAGGGTTTATATATGCAAAATTAGGGTTTTTTTATGCAAAATTGATTTTTTTTCAGAGTATAAAATTGATTTTTTTATGCAAAATTTGATATTGATTTGATTATGCTGTAATGCATCATAATTACTATGTATTGGTTGTTTGAGAATTAGGGTTTACATATGCAAAATTAGGGTTTTTTATGCAAAATTGATTTTTTTTAGAGTATAAATTTGATTTTTTATGCAAAATTTGATATAAATTTGATTATGCTGTAATGCACCATTATTACTTCATTGATCTAGAAAATGATATGCTAATATTTTTCCTAAATTTAGTTCAATTGGTTTATATGAATTCTATTTTCCATATGAATTTTTACTATTAACTTGGAATTTCCTTCTAATTGGCTCATAATTGTCATTATATTTGTATTATTTATAGTGATGGATAATGGCATTGTTCCACTATTGTGCCGGATGGACGGAAATGTGGAATTTAAGGGTAATGCGGGCGATATTGAGTACATAGGTGGCCGAATAAAACCTACTAGGATACGAAAGAAAGCAAGTTATGCAGACTTGAAGGCTTTAATGTTTGATTTAACTGGATACAATCCAAGCTATTTCGACATTCGCATAACTTGTAGATATCTTATGGGAGAAAACACGTATTGCGGTGTGGACATAAAGGATGATAGTGATACTACTGGCATTCTTAGTCTCTACCCGGTCATTCCAAGTATTCAGTTATTTTTGGTGAAAATTGGTGTCGAAGTCAACAATGATCCTCCAAGTAACACGGCATTTGGTGAATTTACACGCCTACTACAACGAGGAGACGATTCAATCGATAACGTCTCTCTTGGGTCCTATGGCGCTCCCACATTTGGTTATCAAACATCACAGTAAGTAACATATTGTGAAACATTATATGTAATGTTATATATAAGGTATGCCCTTCATTCATGAGTCACTTGTGTCACTTGTGTATGAACATGCAGGCCTTATCAGCAGGAGGACACATGGTTGACTCATGAATACACGCAATCTACTCCGGGTACATATGTGAGACCCCACACACATAATGATTTCGATGCTGGCCCATCGAGTTTTCGTAGAGGCCACCAATATGATGACAATGTCGTAAGCGATCATGATGACGCTTATATGCCTTCAACATCTCGAAGTCCCTTGCTAGATGCTGATGTTGAGGACCAAAATGATGATCATGATGATGATTGGATCGAGAATACTGCACTGAGCAATGAGCCATTGCATCATGATGAAGATATTGACGATCCAATGCCTCTTAGTCCAACACAGTATGAAGAGGAGCTACCAGATGAATTCCCAGATGATGAGTGGGTCGACCGGATGATGCGGCAAAATTCCATACCCGGGGTAATTGAAGATCCGACTCCATTCGAAGGTGAATTTTACAAGAAGCAGATATTCGAGACCAAGGCATCACTTATGCATGCTCTTCAACAGTATGAGCTTCGGAGGTTTGCAGAACATAGCACCGTTAAGTCAGGGCCAAAGGTGTTGACAGTCAAGTGCTGCAATCCTGATTGTCCTTGGCGTCTGCATGCGTCAACTTACAAAGAGTCATCTTACTTTCAGGTGAAGAGTTATAGTGGTCCACATACTTGTCGAGCAGGTCTGTTGAATACCAACCACCGCCACTGCACTGCACAATTCATATGTGGTATCATACTTGGTGCGGTAAGGACAAACACCTCGATGACTCCCAAAGATATTGTGCAAAGAATCAAAGACGACTATCATGTCAACATCAGCTATGCCAAAGCATATCATGCACGTGTACTAGCTATGCAGATTATATTTGGTGATTGGAAAGAATCATATAATATCCTGCCTTGGTATATGCAAGCAATGGTGGCAGATAACCCTGGTACTGTAGTGAAGCTTCAAACGGAGACTGTGTGCACCGGTGTTGATATATTTGAGCGTGTGTTTTGGTCGTTTCATCCTACTATCGAGGCTTTCAAACACTGTCGACCCATAATATCTATCGATGGAACACACCTATATGGAAAGTATCTTGGCACTTTATTAGTTGCGACGGCAGTGGATGGCAACGATCATTTGATATCAATAGCATTTGCCGTGGTTGAGTCTGAAAATTCCAGCAGTTGGTCATGGTTCCTTGCTCTACTTAGAGTATATGTGGTCAATGGAAGAAGAGGTATAGCTATAATTTCAGACCGACACAGAGCAATCAAAGAGGCAGTAAGGACAGAGTTCCCTCCGCCGTTAGGCTTCCAGCGATTCTGTATGAGGCACTTTGCAGACAACTTCAGAAGCAAGTTCAGGGATGATAATTTGTATAGCTTATTTTGGGCTGCAGCAAAGAAGATCCACAAGGAGGCATTTGATAAGAGCATGGATGGAATTAAAAAAGTTAAGCCAGAAGCTTATCAGTGGCTCGTTACCGCAGAGCCACCAGAAACTTGGGCGTTGTCTCATGATGATAACAAACGGTTTGGCTCAATGACCACCAATTGGTCTGAAAGTTTGAATAATGGTTTGAAAGGTGTACGAGGTTTGCCTATTAAAGCATTAGTGGCCAAGACCTTAGAAAGGATGAACGACCTCTTCAAGCGCCGTCGTCGTGAGGGCCAAGCAATGACTGGTGAGCTGACACCAGTAGTCGAAGATGTACTACGCAAGAATTGCATACTAGCCCAATCATGTCATGTGCAATCATTTGACGGTGGTGAGTACTCGGTGATAGAACGGCATGAGGTTACATTTACTGTCAAGTTATCTGGACAGGGAGGGACATGCAGCTGTGGACAATTTCATATGATGCTTTATCCATGTCCGCACGTTCTAGCCGTATGCGGTGACATATCGATCAGGGCTTCGGCATACGATTTCGTTTCACCGTTTTACTCCTCCAGCACGTACAGACAAACATATGCAACTCATTTCCATCATGTTCGTGGAGATCAACACTGGCCGGTAGTCGAAGAGTACACATTGCTTCCCCCACATGTGCGGAGGCCGGCTGGGCGTCCGAGGAGTACAAGGCTGCGGAATAGCATGGATGAAGGGAGAGGATTGCAACATGTAAGGTGCAGCCGGTGCAATCAATCGGGTCACAACAGGGCTACATGTCGCGAGCCGTTACCTAGCACAGATACACGAGTAATGATGTTTCTTTAATTATTGTACTAAATTATATTTCATTGACGACTGTACATATCTTTCATTTTGAACTATATACTAACATTTTTCTTCTACATGCAATAGGGTCGAGATGTCTCACACGAGGGCCTTTGACCCGAGGCCGTACGAGGGTGAGCCTGGTCCAATTTCTGCAGACGTACTTTGGGACCAGGATAAGCACCGCTCCACGGCGGTTTGGGATGGCCAGGTAAATGTTAAATTTGGCTAAAATTTATTGTTATTAGCTCTTCATATTTTATTGAAAAAAGCCCCCTACTAACTTTTATGTTTTACAAACAAAATGACGATGACCTCGGCCTTAAGTGTACAGAGCACTCACTGCGTTTGCAGTCTTGGCCGATTGTGGATGAGCGTCAGATAGACTTGCTTCGACGTTCAGGGTTTTATGTTGCTAGTAGACTGCTGCCGATTCGGATTGATCGGTGTTTGATCACAGCGCTAGTGGAGCGGTGGCGACCAGAGACTACTACTTTCCACTTGCGACACGGGGAGATGACGATCACACTGCAGGATGTTGGGATATTGATGGGTTTATCTGTTGATGGGGCGGTAGTTTCAGGAAGCACGGCAGGCATTTGGCACGACATATGCTTGGAGTTGCTCGGTGCTGTACCCGAGGAGGGCCGACCGGCTGTGCTTGAGTTGTCGTGGCTACGTGCTACTTTCGGGCATATTGGTCCAGACGCCACGGATCTGTTCGTATATCAGGCTACGCGCGCCTACATCCTATATGTGTTGGGTTGTTTAGTAGTACCTGACGCGAGTGGTTCCAGGGTAGGTATAATTGCGTATTCATGTTTCATTTATCGATTTATTAGATTAACTAACATAGTCTTTCAATTGTAGGTGCATATGAAGTACCTTCCTTTGTTGCATGATTTGGATATATGTGGACAGTATGCTTGGGGGGCGGCCTGCCTTGCAAATCTCTTTCGGGAGTTATGTAAAGCTTCAAAATGAGGAAAGCATGAGATCTCTGGATGCCTTTACCTGCTACAGGTGATTTGTCATTTATATATTATATATAGTTATTTTAAGTATTTTATATTATACCTAATATGAAGTTGTTATCACAGATATGGTCATGGGAGCACCTCCATATTGGACGGCCTGAACTAATGCCGCGACGACCGCTAGCTACCCAACAGCAGACCGAGGAGCGTGATATGCGTATCATTGAAGGCCCCTTGGCAATCCAGTACGAATTTTTGATTTTTTACAAATATTTTTTGAAGTTTAGTTAGCATTAACATCTAACTCTTGATATACAATGCAGGTGGACAGCACCACACAGCGGTAGAGGAAACCCGCATGGCCGTTACTTAGCCTACTACCGAGAGCAGCTGGACAGACAGTTGTCATCTCAGGTATTATTGCTCACGATCCAAGATTTTATTAACTACTTTAATGTTCATGTGATCTAACCGACTTTGTATTTTAAACTTGTAGGTTATGTGGTGTCCATATACACCGCAGCGTCTAGCACAATTACCGGCTCTCTGTACTGCGGGTTTCGCTATTTGGAGGAGTCATGTGCCGCTCATCTGTTTCGATATAGTGGAGATGCATGAGGCACCATGGGTGATGCGGCAGTTTGGGCTACGACAGGAGATACCATCCCCGGTGACCGAGAGGCTATCACGTGCAAGCCATCGGGGCAATGCTACTGCAAACTGGGTCACTACACATCACCAGTATATCACCCAATGGGAGGAGCGGCACCAGAGGGTCATTGACGGTCCAGTGGACGATGGTGAGGATGCTGAGTCATACTTGCAGTGGTACTGGGGGATCACCAGGCGGTATGTCAGTAGGCCTAGATTGGAGGACAGAATGGTCCATCAGCCGAACATACACCTTTTACGAAAGATGGTAAATATATTTTTTTTTGTTAATAATTAAATATTATATTGTGTTAATCTAATCAAATTGTCTAAACTTGCAGTATGACACCGCCGAGGACAGTTACACTGTCTGCCAAGGTCGTTCTGGGGAGGAGCTCGCCGATCGTTTTGCACCGGTATTCTACTCGATGATGGAGGATTTACGGATTTGCGGCGGAGCTCCTGTTAGTTCACAGCAGTCGCAGCCGACTACTGAGCATAGTACTTTCTATGACATGCCGGTATCTCAAGATTTACCATCATCAAATCCAGTCATGGGCACTACAGAGGAGGATCCAATCGGACATGTTGAGCATAATATCGATATCGGTGCTACGATGGGGGGAGAGGAGGCTGGACCGTCGTTGAGGAGAAAGAAGTTGTCAACGAAGAAGAAACAAAGAACTTGGAGATTTTGACGTTTGATTATTAACGATGTTTGACGTTTGATTTTGATTTATACAAGCACTGCGTTTAGATGTGAATGGGGTGGGTGTAATCATGTATTGGGTACAGAAATTGGGGTGGATGATTGGTCTGTGATGTTTGGTTTGTGATGTTTTATTTTCAAATTTTGTGTTTGGTTGAATGTTTGTACACAGAGTGTCAAATATAACCAAGTGTTGGGTTACTGTGTGTTTTATATTAAACCGTAACTTGAAGTTACGTCTCCTTGGTGGTCAACGGTCAAAGACGTAACTTGGAGTTACGTTTTAATTCTAACCCCACTAATAACACTAACACTTAGCTTTTTAAGCCGTTAGTCTTCAAATGAAGATGTAACTTGCAGTTACGTCTCTTATGGAGACGTAACTTGGAGATACGTTTTATTAGGCGTGTCTCTAGGCTCCGCACTTGGTCGCGGCGCACTTGGTGGTCAACGGTCAAAGACGTAACTCGAAGTTACGTCTTCAATTGAAGACGTAACTTGAAGTTACGTCTTTGACCGCGGGAGTAAAAAATGAAAGGCCACGCCAGCGTGGCGCTGACGTGGCCAAACGAGGCATAGATCGGTAAATAGTTTTTTGAGAGGGTTATTTTAATAATATTTTATTAAAATAAGATTATTTTAAAAAATTTTCCAAGAAGGATCGTAGCTATTTCCAACAATCTGTTACAGGCTATACGTCATGTAGGCCCGGCTTACCTGAAAATTTTGATCTCACTCATGAAGGCTTTGGTTCAAGTGGTTCCACAGGGGCTGTGAGGATAGACGAGCAACATGAAAACTTTTTTCCAATACCTACTCTGAGTTATCCCATACAGCTAGCCTCCACGCAGCTAGCCTCCACGAAGCTACGCCGCGTCTGCCGGAGGTTGCTGGTCCGCCACTCCCCTGACCTTTTTCTTCTCCAAGAGGTTGGGATTTCTACAGAGGAGCGGGATGGTTTGATAGCTACGCTTGGGGCTGGGTGGGAGGCTTACCTCGTCCCCTGTCAGGGTCGACGCTGGGGGCTACTGGCGGCTTGGAAGCTAGAGTTGGGCTGGTTTTCTTTCGCCCATATCTCGCACCAAGCCATCCATGGTATCTGGACTGACTCCCTCGGGGCGCAGATGCGGATTTCATCGATTTACGCGGTAAGGAATCGAGAGGGTAGAAGCCGTCTGTGGCAGGAGTTGTCGAGGGTGATGTGGAGGGATCGGCCACATTTGTTGATCGGGGATTTTAATGTGATTGCCTCGCCGTCAGAGAAAAAGGGCGGACGTCCGTTCTTCCTTAGCCGCAGTGTCAGGGACTTCTTATTTTTTCTCTCTTTGCTGGATTTGGGCTTTGTTGGTCCTCGGTTCACCTGGTCGAACAAGAGGCGGGGAAGGGCTAGGATAATCCAGCGATTGGATCGGGGTATCTGTAATGCTGCTTGGAAGGAATCTTTCCCTGATGCTTTCATTTGTCACATCCCGAGGTTGTCCTTTGATCACAATCCATTGTTGTTGTCGTTGAAACCTGAGATCCGTCCCCCCGGGCCCTCTCCCTTCCGCCTGCAAGATTTCTGGCTCCGTGAGAAAGAGTTTGGCTCTTTGGTGCAGCGGGTTTGGGATAGACCGCACCAAGGTTCAAGGCAATACCAATGTGCTTCCAAGCTTATTGAGATCAAGAAGACTCTGAAAAGCTGGAATAGAAGAGACGAGGCAAATTTGTTCAACACAGGTGTGCTCACGGAAAACTTGCTCGCTATTCTTTACGAGAAGGAGGAGCTGGGGATTCTTACTGAGGAGGAGGAGACTGAGTTGAGGTGCTCAGAGAACAGGCATATGGCGTCGATCCTACAACAAGAGGAATTTGTTAGCAGACGGTTCAGGAGGACGTGGGTCAAGGCGGGGGATCGGAACACAAGATTTTTTTCATGGTTTGGCCAGTCGTCGGTAGCACCGGTCCAAAGTGGCGGAGATAGTCCTTGATGGAGGTAGTATCTTGTCTACTCAGGAGGATATGGCTGCGGCCTTTGTGGAACATTTCCAGTCTCTGTGGACTGAACCAGGCGAGCGGAGTGATCTTCCTCTACCGCGGTTAGAGGATGCTAGACATGCTGACTTGCTTGCGATCGTCTCGAAAGAGGAGATTGTGGCTGCCTTGAAGGATATGGGCGCGGATAAATGCCCCGGCCTCGATGGTTTAACGGTTGAATTTTTTCTAAAATTCTGGTGTATCTTTCGGGTTGACTTCACTCACCTCATACAGAGATTTTTCAATTCGGCGATCATTCCTCCGAGCTGGAACGAGACGTTCGTCTCGCTAGTTCCTAAAGTTTCTAATCCAAGGAGAATTAAAGACTACCGTCCGATCAGCCTGTGCAATGTAAGTTACAAGATCATATCCACCATCCTCGCTAACCGTCTTCGCAGTGTCATCGGAGATCTCATTGGGATGGAGTAGTCGGCGTTCGTTCCTGGGCGAAGTATCTTCGACAATGTCTCTGCGGCACAGGAGCTTATGCATTCTTTGCACCGGGCGCCCAAGTCGAGGGCCTTGATGGCGGTAAAAGTAGACATCAGTTCTGCATATGATTCAGTAAGGTGGTCTTTCCTGCAACTAGTTATGGAGGCAATGAACTTTCCGGAGCGATGGAGGACCTGGATCGCCGCTTGCACGTCTTCCGCTAAGTTTGCAGTCATCATCAATGGAAGGGTCTCCGGCCACTTTCATGTTACCAGGGGTCTCCGCCAAGGGGACCCCATCTCCCCTTACCTCTTTTTATTGGTGCAGGAAGCCTTGGCGCAGTTACTGAAGAGGGGCATCAAAGGGGTGCGGTTCTATGGTGATAGAGAGATCTACGGTCACCTACTTTACGCCGACGACTGCTTGCTGGTGACGAAGGCGACGGCGGAGGAGGCACACCACATCAATGGGGTTCTGGAGCGGTTCTTCTTGTTATCTGAGTTGGCAATCAATCAAGCTAAGTCTGCAGTGAGGTTCTCTCCAAGTGTGGCTACTTACAGGAAGTTCAGCATCTGCCGGGTACTGAAGATGATGGAGGCCACGGTGTTCCTCAAATCTTTGGGTGTCCCAATCGATGGTGCTAGACTGAAGCCAAGGGCGTTCAATGACCTACTAGAGTCCGTTCAAAAGAAGCTTGGGGATTGGTCGTCGTTGAAGCTGGCAGGGGCAGGGCGGGTGACTCTTATAAAATCCGTGCTACAGTCTTCTCCAACCCACTTGTTTCTGGCGACACATGTTCCAATGTCCGTCATCAAGAATCTTGAGCTTTTGTCAAGAAATTTTCTATGGAATGGGAGGAAGATCGGCCGGGTCGCCTGGGAACGAGTTTGCTCTCCTACCGAGGCTGGCGGCTTAGGTCTTCGCAGGTTTAATGTGTGGCAGGAGGCCCTCCGGATGAAATGTGCGGCAAGTTTGAGGTTGGAGCCTAATTCTATTTGGGCAAGGATCTCACACTCCAAGTACCATTGGGCGGGCAACTTTCCTACGGCAAGTATCCCGGCCAGATGCTCCTCGCATTGGCATCGGATTTGCCTGGCGGCGCGCAAGCTTCAGGACGGTATCCGGTGGGTTCCAGCGGCTCTAGGCAAGGTTAGTGTGCTTCTTGATCGATGGGTTTCTTACTAGCCTCTGTTGAAGACCCCTTCCTTCGTTTCCTCTTTTCTTCCGGCGAACTTGATGGTGAACGACCTACTGGATGAGTCCGGCTGGTGGCGAGAGGAAGTGTTGCGTGCCTATTTCCACCCGGACCTCATCGAGTGTATCAGGGACTCCCATGTTATCAGGGGGGAGTATGAGGACAAGCTGGTCTGGATGTTTGCTGGGAATGGGGTTATCTCCACCAAATCGATCTATTTGTGGCTTTCTCAGAGGGAGGAATGGCACGGAGAGGAGGATGATGCGTGGTGGCTAAATCTCTGGAAAGCACCGGCCGACCCAAGGGTTAAGTCCTTCTTATGGTTGTTGTTTCATGGCAAGGTGATTACGTCGGACCTCCTTTGGGCCATCGGGTGTGCTTCTGATCCCCTCTGCCCCTTTTGTGAGTTAGACTTTGAATCACCTATTCATATCTTCTTCCTCTGCCCATTCTCGCGGGAGGTCTGGGATCGAGTTGCCTTGGGTCGGCGCTGCCCTGTCTCTGTGGAGGACTGCTGGTCTCTTTTTTCCTCGTCGGCGCGTTGTCGGATGGCAGGTGAAAAGGCTTGGGTAGGTTATACATTGTGGTGGATTTGGAAGAATCGTAATGCAAAGATCTTCAACGAGCTTCCTCTACCGGCGGATCGGCTTGCACATCTCATCTCAAGGCAAGTCAAAGAATTTAAGCTTTCTAATTTCCCTCGGGCATCTTCTATCCCTTGTATTTCGGCAGCCATCTCTGTCATCCGGAGTGATGCTGCGGTTCGAGGCAGGTCGGCGGGCCTTGCGGCAGTTTGTTTCCCGGATGGCGTTTCACCGACTTGGAGCTGGGCTGCGAGAAAGGAGGTTGCTTCCGTGGTCGAAGCGGAGATCCTGGCTATGTTTGGGGGGTTAGGGGAAGCTAAGCGCAGGAGGATCCGGAAAGTGGTTATGGATTCCGATTCACTGTTGGCGATTGGTTTCGTGTCAGGACGGATGGCCTGGCCGCATGAGCTTTCTGGACTTCTCCTTTCTATCTGAAGAGTAGCATCCCAATTCTCTTCCCTTTCTTTTGTTCATATTCCGCGTGAGTTCAACTCCGTCGCAGACGTTTTGGCGGCTGCTGCCTGGGGAAACCCTGAGGTGACCCAGATGTGAAGTGGCTGGGTTTTGGTTTTTTGTCCTTCTCCTTTGTTTTGTTTGCTCTTTTAGCCCTCGGGCTCAACTAATTAAAAAAAGAATTATCCCATACACCGTGTAGGAAGCAACATCACAGTGTCATTTGAGACGGGCTTATAACCATTTCCACATTTTTTTATGATTGTATTTTACTATCGTCACAGGATTGTCTCTTGCATGAATATGGAAATGGATTCGGTTACTGTTAGATATAAATATAGCCATTTGGGCGATTGGCAAGATCAATGGCAATTTCGTAAATATTGCCAATCAGCCAATAAATACTTCAGTTTTGACACAACTGAAGTATTTTGGCCATAACTTTTACACCAAGTGTCCAAATTGGTCGATTCTTGAACCATTGGAAAGAGGATGAGTAAATCTTCAACTTTCATGTTGACGAGATTTTCAGATTCCATCTTTCAGTATGCCAAACTGGCAGTCGAAGTGACCAGTGACAAAGAGTAAATAATGGACGAATTTGTTAATGTCATCGACCAACTTTTCTATCGTCCAAAATGGACAATGAAGTCATCGTCCAAAATGGACGATGAAGTCATCGTCCAAAATGGACGATAAAGTCCAAATGACTTAGTCCAAATTTCTATCGTCCATATTTACTAATTGGCCATTAGCGTAGTCTAAGTATTTTGGCCATAACTTTCTCATCCGATGTCCAAATTGGACGTTTCTGGTACCGTTGGAAAGATAATTTGAAGATCCACAACTTTAATGTTCAACGTTTTTCCAGATTCCAAGATTATCATCGGCAAAAATACAGCGGAAGACAGGAGGCGTTGTTTAGTGGCGGTTCCAGAGCAGTTTTAGACCAGTTATGCAGTTTTGGTGGTTTCCACTTTCAAAGCAACAGTTGCAGCAACTGCAGAGTGGTTTCCTGACAGTTTCCAAATCAGTTATCAGAAGCCCTATAAATAGCCAAGAGGGAGAAAAAAAAAGGCCCGCCATCAAAGCAAAACTGCTTTTTATCTTTTATGTACTCTTTTATATTTATTATCAATGTAGCCTTTTAAATTCAGCAATGAAGCATTTTCCTTCCTTTAAATTCCTGCATTTTCCTTCCTTTAAATTCCTGCAACGTCCTTCGCTTCTAAGAGTAGTGTTACATTAATTTCTTCCATAGGAGTAGAATTATCATATTTTCCTAGGAGTAATGCTACCATAATTCTTTATTTCTAGGAGTAGATCTACCTAAAATAAGAGTAGATTTACCATTTTACCATCACATTTTCCATCCTCCATTTCCCATTTTTCATTTTCCATTATTCCCATTTTCCATTTTCCATCTCCATTTCCCATTTTCCATTATTCCCATTTTCCATTTTCCATTCCCGAAAGCTTCAACACTTCTAATTCGATCATTCGAAGGAGAAGAACAAAAAACCACAATCTCCTGATTCTTAAATGTTCTAATAGATTTTGACTTTGATTACAGTCCCATTCAACGGTCATAATTTTTGTTCTAACTGTTACCATGTTCGCATGATTTGTTGCTACCAGTAAGTCAGCTGTGTGTTGCTTTAATTTTACTTTTCCTTAGATACCTCGTAGCTCTGCAATCATCACTACCCCCAGTACAGTTGTTACAGCACACTATTCAAACAAATTGTTTGGTCTTTGAAGCACGTCTTAAGAATGACAAGATCTTGAATCAAAATGACAGATAATAAAACCAACACAACAATTGAACTATGTCAAGAAGCTCCACTTTAAACTATCTATCATTGTGAAGAAACAAGTACTTTTTTCAATACAGAGCTTACAGTAGAGCACTTTCTTTCTTTAGTCCCTCGAAGTATGTTACCTGAACGGCACTTGCAGTCCTCAAACGAAAAAGTACCGAGGAATATCTGATCTTTAATAAGTTGACAAAATTTTTATGTAGGTTTCCAAATCGTAATTTTTAATCAAAGAAAATATTTTTCTACCTTCTTTAGCCATAATATTTTATGGGTAAAGAAAAATATCCTTCTAAACACTACGAGTAAACAATCATGCTCTGAGACAAATCATGGGTTTCATGCGTCCTGGTATACGGTGATGAGTATTGTTTCCCAATCCATTAGGTACCCTAATGTATGAGAAGAAAAATCATAAGAATAACATGGCTTTTCCTCTGCTTTAGTGAGGGGAAACCTACATAAAAATATATTAAGGATCAAAACTCGCTCAGGTTATCCTAAAGCACCGATGAGTTTGCTTGATAGGATGGCTTATCTTTTACTATTAATAATCAAAACCAGCTAAATTTCTTGAAGAGTTATGCCTACAAAGTTGCATATATTAGCAAGTAGAGATCATAGCTCTATGGAGTACAAGCTATGAAAGCATGAAATCCATTCCTGAAAACCTACACGATAAACTACACGATAAACGGCCAAACAAGTTCCAAAATAAAACCATATTAAAAAATCCTCAACATCCAAAAACCTGAGCATGACAGGTAGTGAGCACGAAGTTTCATTATCAGTAATCATATTTGAGACGTATATAAGCTCTCATGGAGGTCTGATCACAAAGAGTTGGTACTTTGATGAAAGTCATCAAAAGAAATCTCAACATACATTTTTTAGCATAATGACCAACTAAAAGTCCGTTGTAAATTGTAATGTTGCATACCTTCAAGCTAATATATAATATCGAACAGCTTCTCATTATATATCATGAGCAGATACATAATTAACCTGAAAAGATAATCAAGTCACAAGGTCATATATTTCATGTTGCTCTAACATGTTCACAGCACTAATTTAGAAAGTCACAATATCAATTCAGATCCTTCTCAGAAAAGTATCAAGAATTAAACCCTCTAGAATACAGGTGATAGGTTGGGAAAAACCATTTCCATAGTAGTATAATCAACCTATACAGGCATACCCATAATGAACAGGAGAAAGTACAGAAACTTGTGATACTCACTGTTTCGATAGGGCTTGATGCATAAGCCACAGGCACTCCATCATAAGTTCGAATTTCGCAGCCTTTCATCTGTTGAAAATGGAAGGCAGATAGACAAAAAGAATAACCTTATAAGGCCATTCAGCCCAACCCCACAAAGAAGGCAAATACAATTAATGTGCATCTCACCACAAATTAGAATTTTCACAGCCTTTCATCTATTTAAAATGGATGACACAGATCAAAAAATAACCTGAGGCCATTCAAACTAACCCAAAAAAGAATGCAAATAAAATAAAAGGACTCGGATAGTCCAACATAGTGAATAGACCAGAAGTTTCACAGGGGGTAATCTATCTGTGACTAAACATATATAAGAGATTTGCCAAGAACAACCTAGAGCTCATCCTAATTCATAATCACCAAACTCACACATACAGCCAAAGCCTTGGGAAAATGATCAACATGATAAATTCATTCCTAAGCAGGAATTTTTTTTCTTGGTCTCCTTTTATTTGTTACTATATTGATACGACATGTAATTTAATGTGTATTAAAACTATCCATTCACAAGTGGATACTGAACTGGTTATACTCATTACACCAAGAATGCATCAAGTTTTACTTGAACTAGACAGGCTTAATTATAGGGGCCAACAAGAAAGAAATCTTTAGAAAAACATATTCAACAGAAATTCCACAAAATAATGCTGAGAATGTTACAGAAGCATCTAGTGCAACACCTTATCTTACCGCATCCCCTTTGCAATTAATGCAATATATATTAATAATGGATGAATTAAATGCAACAAATGGATCAAAGACATCAAACCAATAAATGCAAAAATTCCATTATTCCTCTTTGAAATTAATGCAATATATATTAATAATGGATGAATTATATATAGGTGAAGGGGGAGGAGAAGGGGAGCAGCGAGACTGCGAGAGGGAGAGCAGGATGATGAGTAGGGACTGCCAGCTTATGGGGCTGACGTGGTTGCTGGAGAGGAACAAGACGGCCTACATCCCGACGGTGTCCGCCGTGCTGCGGGCCGTGCTCTACAGCGCGCACCCCAACCAGCAGCGGTGCAGCCCCGACCAGGAGAACATGCCGCTCGCCTTCGACTCCCTCCAGTTCCAGCGCAGCCTCGCCGACGGCGTTGGCAACTCCTCCTCCTATTCCTCGCGGTGTTCCCGTTTTGCCCTCGGTTTTTCTCTCTATTTCCTTGTTCTCACCATCTTATCTTACTTACAGTGTGGTGCTATGAGCTTGTGTCCTTTTTTGGGTCCTTTTTTTGGGTCTTCTGTATATTTTCTACTCCTCTTTTACGGGATATCACTAATTGGGTTTTAGTCTTAATACATAGACTAATGGTTTCGTTATCTATATCATTTGGACGTAGATTTTGTTCCTTCTCGTCATATTATCATGGAATGAAATGGTTGACCATTTATGTGAATTAGAGTTGCAAGCCATGACATCCTTATGATAATTAATGATTTAACATAACGAGAGCAGAAAATGATAGGTTGAACCTAATCACCTAGATTAGGTTCAACCTATAGACAGAAGAGAGTCACAAAAGGGCCTTTTTAGTTGCATGAAAGCTGGGAGGAAAACTGACTAGTTTATGAAACTAGCACACTTTTTTATGTTTGGATGACAAGAACCGTGATGAAAATAAAGTGATGGCCTTTCTTTTCATCCAGGACCATTTCCTCTTCTTTTTTTTGCTTTCTCTCTCAAAATTTAAGAAAATAAAAATTACTTCTTTTATTACTTGGTTACATGCTCCATATATACAATCTAATCTTTACTTTCCTGAGAAAATCAAACACTAGAGAGTAATATCTATTTTATTATTTTATGAGGAGTGAATTGTAGGAATGTGAGACTTCATTGCTCATTTTTTTCTCTCAACCAAAAAGGCCATGTTAGAACAGGAAACATGCATATCATGTCGTTGATCGGCGAAGGGCAAAAAAAGGTCAAAATAATCTAACATCAAGAATAAGGAGATTGTGGTTTAGTCCAACTCCTTCGAACTTTGTTCGAACAGAGGTGTCGAAGCTGTTGAGATTGGATGTAGAAAGAAATAAAATAGGTAAAATAGAGGGAAATTAAAGATGATGAACTATGGTAAATTTACTCCTATGAGTGATAGATCTACTCCTATGAATGAAATTATGGTAGTACTACTCCTACAAATGAAGAACTAGTTGCAGGAATTTAAAAGGAATAAAAGCTTCATTTCTGAATTTAAAAGGCTACATTGCAAATAGAGCTAAGTCTATTCATACATGCTAAAGATAAATAAAGTGGCTTTTACATTTGATTTCGGGAGTCCGATTTTTCTTCATCATCTGGTCTTTTATAGAGCTTCTGGTAACCACCTTGAAACCACTTGAACCATCCACTACGCTGCAACTGTTGCTTTAAAAATGGAAACCACCAGAACTACATAACTGGTCTGAACTGCTCTGGAACTGTCATTAAACAACATCTCCGGTCTTCCGTTATAATATTTGCCGATGATAACTTTGGAATCTGGAAAAACTCTGAACATGAAAGTTGTAAATCTTCAAATTATCTTTCCAACGGTACCCGAAACGTCTAATTTAGATATCAGATGAGAAAGTTATTACTGAAACAATCAGACTGCATTAATGGCCGATTAGCAAAATATGGACGATGGGAATTTGGACGATGACATCAGTCATTTTGGACGATGACATTTAGATGTCGGCCATTATTTACTATTTTACCACTGAACACTTCGACTGCCAGTTTGACATACTAAACGATAGAATCTGAAGATCTCGTCAACATGAAAGTTGTAGATCTTCTCGTCATTTTATCAACGGTTCAAGAATAAACTCATTTGGATATCGTATGAGAAAGTTATGACTGAACTACATCAGACCACGTCGACGACGATTATTAAATTAATCGGCCAAAATCTGGCCGATTGAATTTGGCCGATGGAAATTGGTCATTTGGGTTCTTAGGACGATTGGAAATTCAGCTATTATTTATCATTTTACCATTAGGTACTTTGACAGCCAGTTTGACATAGTAAACGATGGAATATGAAAATCTCGTCAACATGAAAGTTGTATATCTTTTCTTTCTCTTTCCAATCGTTCAAGAATAACCCAATTTGGATACTTGAGGTAAAAGTTATGGCCAAAATACTTCGGCTGTTTCAAAACTGAAGTATTTATTGTCCGATTGACAATATTTATGAAATTACCATTGATCTTGTTAATCGCAAAAATAACTTTTAGACATGGTTATATCTATGATTAACATGCCAATAGACAGATCTCTTTGTTGCCAAACCTATCAATCAACACACTGCTCCCTCAGTAACATTTCCCCTGTAATATTATCTACACGGCTCAGAGGTCAGAGCATGAGTTGTTTCTATCTTAAATGAAGCAAGTTGTAAATGGCTTGTTATGTTCACAGGGTACAACTTTGTGGCCCGCACCACTTCATCTTTGAATGCGAGCTAAACAGGTTGGTGCCAGATCTTTGTGTTGGAGGACATAAGGCTGAGCTGGAGAGCAAGTGATATGACTTAAATGCAGCAATAGAATCCAAAAGCAAAGCCTAGCAGTTGGAATCCAAATCTTTTCAATGATTCACCAAGAGCTATGGATTTGGATCCACGCCTCATCCGTATATAACTATATTCGGTGTGTTCTCTAATAAATCACTTGAATTAAGGTGTGTTTAGTGAACAACGAATAACTATATTCTGCTAGTTTTTGTCTCCTTCATTTAATGCTAGTTAATTAACCGAGGCTAGACTTAGTTACTTTAGCCAAACTCCATCTATAAAAAAAAACCAAAAATGTCCTTACATAATTTGGAATTATCACCAAAATACCCACTAAAAAGGACTAAATTCATCATTTCAAGTAAACACATTCTGGTCCTTTCACATGAAAATTGGAAGTAAATAAGACTAATCTCAGTCACTTAGCTAACATTAACAAAGGAAGGCAAGAGAATTATGGAAGATAATTACTTTTTTAAAAAAAGTGGATAACGTAGACATGTAGATGCTAAATCTGTAATATAAATAACTTTTTCACGATATTGAGAAGACTCGCGTCCCAAATCTTTTTCCTTAATTTTACAACAATATAAAGGAAGACCACCTGATTTCAGCCTAATTAAACAGGCCATGAACAACATCTTTCGTCTAGAATTCACCATGCAGCATATTTTTGACTGCTGATAAAGCTACACAAGCGGATGAACATTATATATATGTGTGTGTGTGTGTATTCGGCATTCAAACTACCTGCCTTCATTTGTGACAATCTGAGAGAAAACTTTGCTGGCGCTCATGTCTGATTGGCAATCCCTCGTCTCAGGTGTTGTTCCATCGTCTTCATCAACCATGATCACGCTGGTGGAAGGCAGCCGCCTGACCCGTGGACCTACTACGATTCCTGAATCCATATTAATGCTACCACTATCTTCATAAGGCTCCCTTCTCACCTCTGTTTCCTGGAGCTGGAGGGCGTACTCCAAGTTCCAGAGGACATCGGCAATCGTAGGCCTATCGGCGCCAAACTCCGCCAGACACTTCTCCGCTGTCTCCCCGTACTTCCGCAGAGAATTCGTGTTTATCTTGCCGGCGAGCCTCGGATCGACAATCTTATCGAGCTGGCCTCTCTTCTGCCATAGCAGCGCCCACTCTGCCAAGTTGACCTGCTCCGATGAGAGGTTCTGATCGATCGCCGGCCTCCCACACAGCACCTCGAAGAGCAGCACTCCGAAGGAGTACACGTCCGACTTGTCGGTGAGCTTCTGCGTCTTGAAGTACTCCGGGTCCATGTAGCCAAAGCTGCCCTTCACTACGGTGCTCACATGTGTGTCTCCTAAGGAAGGTCCCAACCTCGACAGCCCGAAATCGGAGACCTTGGCTAAGTAGTTCTCGCCGAGCAAGATGTTTGTCGACTTGATGTCTCGATGGATGATGCTATGGGAGTGGCCGGTGTGGAGGTAGTGGATCCCCTGGCAGGCGCCGATGCAAATCTCTAGCCTCTGCTTCCATGTCAAGCATGGCGAGCCTGAACCATATAAGAATTTCTTGAGAGTGCCCTTCTCCATGTACTCATAGACGAGGATCATCTCCGAGTGCTCCTCGCAGTACCCAATCAGCGACACGAGGTGCCGGTGCCTGATCTGGGATAAGAGTGTGATCTCCATCTGGAACTCCGGATAGCCTTGCCGAGATCCAGGCATGCCTCGCTTCACTGCCACCTTCGTGCCATCCGACAATGTGCCTCTGTAGACGTTCCCGAACCCGCCGGCGCCGATCAGGAAACCGTCGTCGAAGTCGTTGGTCGCGAGCTTTATGTCATCGTAGGGGATTAGGAGATAAAGATCGACTCTTGGCGAAGGCGATTGAACCGTGGATTTACTCCCATAGCTCAAAGAGTTGGAGCCAACGCCTGGATTTGGAGATGACGAGCTCGGCGGCCGCTTTGGTTTTGGGGAAGCAGGCTTCACCGGCCGCCGCCTCTTGCATATGAATACCACCACCAGACCGATCAGCAACACAAAGAGAGCAAGACCACCTAGAACAGCGAGGATGATGATATATATATGAACTTTATGGTCACTTGTCTCCTCAGAACTGGGAACATTGCTGCTCATCATGAGCTTCATGATCTCCACGCCATTCAAAAAGGCGTCAGCAATCGTGCTCGCGACCGTCATCGACCGGTCGATGCTAACATTCAAAAGCCCACCGGTACCGGCGTCGACGACGAAGTCCAAGTAAAAGGGCGTGTCCTGCGTCCCGCCCGTCATCGATGCCGGATTCAATTCACTGTACGCTGCAAGATCGTTGAGGTAGACGTTGAAGTAGAGCAGATTCATGTCGGCCACGAGGTCACAGAAGTGCAGCCGGACAAAGAACTGGTCTCCACTCGTCACCGGGAAGGTCCATGTGACGTTGAAGTTAAAATTGGGGATGCTACGCCGCTGGGCGTCGTCGATGTTCATGCTCCTGGAGGTGCTGTAGACGCCCGGCGGAGCGACATATTTGGTGCAGAGGAGAGACGCCTTGTAATTGATGCTGTCCTCCGTCGTGCTTTTCTCCACCGATCTGGATAGGGATCCTGGGCTAAGGAACCTAACGTCGGTGACCCACCTCCTCCACAGCGAGTCGTTGAATGGCGTGAACAAAGAGCCGCCGACATTGACCCTGTAGATGGTCTCCAATGTTGTGTAAAATCCGTCCACACTCTTGCCCGGGCCGCCGTTTAGATACCTGGGATTCGATGCGTTGATGAGACCGGCCGGCAAGCTGAAGAACTCGACGGCGTTCACGAACGCGAAAGAAGAAGAGCTTGTGGGGGAAAAGGTGATGGTGAACTGCTGCTGTTTAGAAGGGTCCACCCAGAGAAAGAACTCCATGACGGTCCGGCCGGCGCTTTGCTCGACAGAGAAGTCGGAAAGAATCGGGGATTGGAGGGCGGTGACGTTGAAACGGGCGGAGGAGAGTTGGTAGCGGCCGGCGGAGAAGGGGAAGAAATGGAGGCGGACGGCGTGAGTCCCAATCCCCTGCGGGGATATGATAAATTGGTATGTGGTGGTGGACGTGAAAATCCGGGCTGTAGAGTAGACGGCGGAGATGCCGGAGGCGGCACTGGAGTTGGAGACGGTCTCGGAGTTGGAGTGGGAGTCTATGAAAGGAGAGTCGGGGACGAAGGTGTGGACAAGATCAGGATCGCTGGAGTTCGAGGAGGATCCACAATCTAGGAAGTAAGAGTCAGCAGGGGTGAAGGTCGATACGGCGTCGGCGGCGGCGGAGATGGAGAAGACGAGGAGGAGTGCTGGCCATATAAGCACCATTATTAGCAGCTCCATTCCCATTATTGGTGTGGGTGTGGGTGTGGATAGTGGACTGGAATGTGTCCATGGTGGGAATGGAAGTGGAATATAAGATGCTGGGTTGGAGTGGTCACTTGACTCGTGTGGTTGACGGAATCCCGCTATAGCCTATAGGCGCTCGGACTCTGACGCACAATTCCATGGTGGAGAAACCTTTGGACCCCCCCCAACGATTCGGACTTTTTTCTTTGCATGGATTAGGACAGAAATTCTCCATAAATATCAAAAGCATATCCGTTTGGCAGTTTGGAGAGAGGGAATTTGTTGGCTTAATTATTTTTTGACATGTTTTTATGTTGGCCTTTCTTTTTAAAAACGGATATTAGGAGTCCCTATATTGATTGTGAATCATCTCAATATCGTCCTTCAACCCGGTTTAATTTAATTATTTTCATGAAAACAATGCCGATAATATCATATCCCTACTACACTACACCCCTCAACTGACAGCTGGAAAAAAGCTCCAAAGGAATGAAACTGATATCCTATTATCGGGCTCAGAACCGAGCTAATATCGAGTGGCTTTCAAGCTTCGGGCTAATTTATATGAACAAATTCCAAATCCAACGGATAGGAGCAAACCCAAATCCAAAAAAGCCACATATTTATTGCTGTCGTGGGCCACATGCTGCTAGTTCTTGTCCCTATTAGATTAGATAGATGCATGCTGCTAGATTTCTCTCTCGCGTGTGTGTATATATATATATATATATATATATATATTATAATGAGTTGAGCCTCAATCGACTGGCTAGCGGACTACAAAACATGATCCAGCGCCAGTCGACCATCCTCCAATGGCCAAACAAAACACACTCTCAACCGAAGCTAAAAGGCCGAGAACCGGCTACAGGACAGACTCAACTGGAGGGTGTCCAGTAGAGGAGGAACCCTCCCTACTACTACAAACTAACTACAGGAAAACAACTCGTCTGTTACACAAACCATCACCATACTCACATGTTGATACTGTACTGTAGCAAAATATCTATCTTAGAATATGTGGTTGATGGCAACCCACATACCTGGTTGAGTGGTTTCCATGTCGAATGTCTTGAAGTATATGTAAAGAGAACAATTCAAGGCAAAACAACGCTTAAAGTCCTCTCATCCACTTGTTTTTTGTTGATGGAAATCAAAATAAGGACCTCCTCCTCTTCTGAAAGTAATAGTCTTGCTGGTTTTTTAGCCCTCGGCCTCAATTAATAATAATAATAATAATAATAATAATAATAAACAAAAATCTCCAATCAAAGAATTCCAAGTTGATGAAATGGCCTCGGTTTCGAATTTGATGAAAATAACTAGACTTAAGACACCTTTGTGATAATTGATTATTTAACATAATCTCAGAGCAGAAAAGTGGTTTGAAACCGAACATTGGTTCCATCAACCAGTTCCTGAGACATGATTGGGCATGTCAAAACACAATATGAAGGATTAATTTTGCCCCTCTCCTATATTAGTTGAACTTTTGGGACATCAGCTCCTTGAAGGATGTGAGTTTGGTCCTTAAGTCAGGATCCTCTTTCCTAATCAAGGTTATGATTAATACAATAGAAATGATTAATCTTGTATCCCTCTGCAAGATAGAAACCTCATCATGAATGTCAAAGAACTTGACACAAATCTCCCAGAAAAACATAACAACTAGTAGTTCCAAAAGGTCAAAAAGGATCAAAGCTAGCAGTATCAGCAAACATATAGCATTGCATAAAGGCTTAAAACTGTCGTCGTCGTCGTCATCATTAGATTTCTAAGGTGATATCATCAACAATATCATCGAAATTAGAGAGTTCATAACAACCAGCTAACTAACTCAAAGTTCATATGCTCTCCTGATACATAATTATCAACTGTGTAACCTCTGCTATTATCAGCTATGTAACTTCTTCACAGAGGAATTCACTATGAGTAGATATAGACATAATACATGTCACTTTTTATTCACTAGTTTTTCATGTGTGATAGCCATTGATATCATGAAATAACCAAGCTGTCAATTGACATAGGGCAGGTCAACATACCAATATTCAAAATGTGATCCAAGAGATTTGGTTCGCAGATCTTTAGGACACTGCTCCATTGCTCCGAACTTCAACAAAAACCGACGTAGTTCTGTGGGGTATAATGAAGCGTCCAGAGGAGGGTTCATATGATGATCTCTTCACAAGTTCATCTGTTGAATTCAACTGCATCATGTTTACAAAACAAAATAGTCATTTAGAGCCATAATGTTTTGTCCTGAATTAATGCATGATCAGGTGATGACAACTTCAACCTATTACCTGTACCGGATGCAACCTAAGAGTTCTTTCCTTCAATGAAGGAATTGGTATTATTACTTCCGTTGGACTTGCATTGAAGACAACGACAATGTAGGAGTAGCTGATGAAATAGAATAAATCATTCATGCATGCATGATATTCTTAATGTGTACTCCTCTATATTAAGAATGAAAATAGCGTTCAAAGGAAGGGGATATTTGTTATTTTACTTACAGGGAATCTAGTTGAGCGATGCCAGGCATTCCTTCATGTCCATCTTCAATACTCATAACAATGGCGCCTGGAGCCCAGGAGGGTCCAACATTATGGAAACGTACCCTCTCCTAATAGAGATGGTAATTTAGCACTTCCAGTACATATATGATCAAGGATCACTACTTAGCATGTGATGGTATCCTTTGGAATACAAGCATTCATCCGAAGCCAACAGAAGCAATACGCACATAATTCATTGACAATAGATTTTGTAGGCAGCGGCTCACAACAGTCTTGAATTTCACATTAAATGCATCGAAACAGCCATGTTACTATATACTACTAAAAAAGGTGCCAGGGATTATGAAATAGCACAATATACTTCCTAGTAGTTGATATTCCTCCATGATTATAAAAGTAGACACCATCTTGGTGAAATAATTAATGTAGGGTATCTCGAACAGTCTTTCCCACGATGATGCATTAAGCTTTTTCTGTGATCTTTAAAGATCCACGGCACTGTATAGAGACAATGGGAAATATATTTGCATAGCAAGATAATAAGAAAATACATGCTGCCAATAACGTTCTAATGTATTTGGGCCTCCTGATACTCTTTTGGCTCAAACATCTGATTGAATCAAAAGGCCGCTTTTTACGAAAACTATATTTGCTTCTTTAATCTTCTCGGATCACTTCAGGATGATTTTGACAGCCTTATGTTAAAGAAGACTGCGTTCTTAGTAGCTATTTCGAACAATCTGTTACAGGTTATACGTCATGTAGGCCTGGCTTACCTGAAAATTTTGATCTCACTCATGAAGGCTTTGGTTCAAGTGGTTCCACAGGGGCTGTGAGGATAGACGAGCAACATGAAAACTTTTGTCCAATACCTACTCTGAATTATCCCATACACCGTGTAGGAAGCAACATCACAGTGTCATTTGAGACGGGCTTATAACCATTTCCACATTTTTTATGATTGTATTTTACTATCGTCACAGGATTGTCTCTTGCATGAATATGGAAATGGATTCGGTTACCATGTTCGCATGATTTGTTGCTACCAGTAAGTCAGCTGTGGGTTGCTTTAATTTTACTTTTCCTTAGGTAGCTCGTAGCTCTGCAATCATCACTACCCCTAGTACTGTTGTTACAGCACACTATTCAAACAAATTGTTTGGTCTTTGAAGCACGTCTTAAGAATGACAAGATCTTGAATCAAAATGACTGATAATAAAACCAACACAACAATTGAACTATGTCAAGAAGCTTCACTTTAAACTATCTATCATTGTGAAGAAACAAGTACTTTTTTCAATACAATGCTTATAGTAGAGCACTTTCTTTAGTTCCTCAAAGTATGTTACCTGAACAGCACTTGCAGTCCTCAAACGGAAAAGTACCGAGGAATATCTGATCTTTAATAAGTTGACAAAATTTTGAACTGCGGCAAGTATGTGTTGTTTTTGAGGTTTGAAGGATGGATTGGCCAATCGTGGTTTTATCCTGAAAGCAACATAAAAAACTTGAATGTCTGAAAATATCAACATAGTTACATTAAAGCAGGAAAGGAAATATCAAACAAACATTGTCTACAATCTACTAGTGCTACTATTGATGTCAAAATGATTATTGACAACTAAAAGGTTTTCAACTGGTACAATCATTAGGTAAAATACAGTAAAGTGATGATGGAATATATGTTGCTTGAAGTACTTACAGAGGCCAGTTCTTCTCATTCTTCTCTTTGGGAGGAAGACCGACACCCCAATTGTTAGACTCATAACTGAAGTCAAGCCTATAATGTAAGGAGATCAATCTCATTGGAAAGTGATATAAAACAGCTTATCAATGTTACAACCACAGAATATATCTTATGACCGACTTGACACTATAGACTTAAAGCTCATGTACTTTAATATCAAACAAGGGACAAACCAATTAGACGCAAATTTAAGCGCAAAGATAAACAAGAAAAAGGAAAAATCCATAGGAACCATCACATTCCCTGTGGAAAAATTGAGTCATTTAAGATGAAAACAGTGCAAACCTGTTGAACCAATCACCAGAATTATATGAGTCACGATCAAGCGACTTCGATCGCAACATCTCATCTCCGGAATGGAAAAACGGTATTCCCTGACAAGGAGGCAGCATCAATGGGATGTGTATGTTCCTTTTACGTTCAAGTCATGAGTGAAAATCACAATGCTGCTAAGAGGACTTTAGCCTAGGGTCTATCCACTCATGCATGCACACTTATGGACATACACAACCATTTAGAAATGTATATCACTTTACAATTATATCATTTTGATTCTGCATGAGTTTTTTGCTTTCTCACTCAGTAAGAGGACCAAGTACTATGATTGTTTGATTTCGTTGCCTTCAGTGTTCACTTTAAAGTAAAAAAGACTTGGTATTGAGTGTCTTTCAATTCTTTTGGGCTTGCCAGAAACAATAGCGTATCTCATGCTTGCTAGCTACCGGCACCAGATATTTCGGCTGAAACTGAAATCATTGCACCCATTAACCAGAAATTTTCAGGCGACTTATCAGGTAGCCAGAGACTTGGTTGAGTCTGACTCCATCTGACCCAAGTCAAGTCAGATTTGGCTCAAGTGACAAAATGTCACAACATGTTCTCAAAGTAAAACTAGATCCACAGCCACCTTTACTAGTTTGCTTCAATAGTCAAAAGATGATCTTCATATCAGAAGCAAATAACACCATACTAGCAAAACACCTCACTGTACTTTCCTCAATGATGTTCTTCTGAATGCCGCCTTGCTTTTCATTCCAAAACGTAATTTTTAATCAAAGAAAATATTTTTATACCTTCTTTAGCCATAATATTTTATGGGTAAAGAAAAATATCCTTCTAAACACTACGAGTAAATAATCATGCTCTGAGACAAATCATGGGTTTCATGCGTCCTGGTATACGGTGATGAGTATTGTTTCCCAATCCATTAGGTACCCTAATGTATGAGAAGAAAAATCATAAGAATAGCCTGGCTTTTCCTCTGCTTTAGTGAGGGGAAACCTACATAAAAATATATTAAGGATCAAAACTCGCTCAGGTTATCCTAAAGCACCGATGAGTTTGCTTGATAGGATGGCTTATCTTTTACTATTAATAATCAAAACCAGCTAAATTTCTTGAAGAGTTATGCCTACAAAGTTGCATATATTAGCAAGTAGAGATCATAGCTCTATGGAGTACTAGCTATGAAGGCATGTTTAAGTACAAACCTGTGAAAGCACAATCATACTTGTAGCCAAATGATTTATTCTACATCTCTCCTCTACAGAGATGTCAACAGGAGTCTGCACATAAATAATGACAAGAAAGCAGGTCATTACATGATCAGAGAGTGACAAAAGCATTGAGATGCAGGTTTCTGCAATAAAATGGGTCTAAACTGAAAAATGATAGCCATGAGGCTCACTTACCTGGTTCATAAATGATTTAATCACATAAAGCGTTTACTGGAAAAAAATTGTGGTCCCATGTATATGGTCATGGACCCATGATAGAGCACAAAGAAAAGATATTATAGAAAGAGATGAATTGGAATAGAACACCACAACTAGAAAACCACAGAGACAAAAATCACAGCATCCTAGACTAAGGAGTTGATTTGGAATAACATATTTCTGGTGGAAGTGCCCTAAAGGCTGCAGTGTTTGCTTCTAAAAAGGTGAAAAATGGTTAAATAATTTTCTTCAATCTACCTTAAGTATCAATTTTGCTTATGAAATCCATTCCTGAAAACCTACATGATAAACGGCCAAACAAGTTCCAAAATAAAACCATATAATAAAAGCCTCAACATCCAAAAACCTGAGCATGACAGGTAGTGAGCACGAAGTTTCATTAGCAGTAATCATATTTGAGACGTATATAAGCTCTCATGGAGGTCTGATCACAAAGAGTTGGTACTTTGATGAAAGTCATCAAAAGAAATCTCAAGGCTCACTTTTCGGGACATACATTTTTTAGCATAATGACCAAATAAAAGTCCGTTGTAATGTTACTTACCTTCAAGCTAATAATATCGAACAGTGTCTCATTATCATGAGCAGATACATAATTAACCTGAAAAGATAATCAAGTCACAAGGTCATATATTTCATGTTGCTCTAACATGTTCACAGCACTAATTTAGAAAGTCACAATATCAATTCAGATCCTTCTCAGAAAAGTATCAAGAATTAAACCCTCTAGAATACAGGTGATAGGTTGGGAAAAACCATTTCCATAGTAGTATAATCAACCTATACAGGCATACCCATAATGAACAGGAGAAAGTACAGAAACTTGTGATACTCACTGTTTCGATAGGGCTTGATGCATAAGCCACAGGCACTCCATCATAAGTTCGAATTTCACAGCCTTTCATCTGTTTAAAATGAAGGCAGATATACAAAAAGAATAACCTAAGGCCATTCAGCCCAACCCCACAAAGAAGGCAAATACAATTAATGTGCATCTCACCACAAATTAGAATTTTCACAGCCTTTCATCTATTTAAAATGGATGGCACAGATCAAAAAATAACCTGAGGCCATTCAAACTAACCCAAAAAAGAATGCAAATAAAATAAAAGGACTCGGATAGTCCAACATAGTGAATAGACCAGAAGTTTCACAGGGGGTAATCTATTTGTGACTAAACATATATAAGAGATTTGCCAAGAACAACCTAGAGCTCATCCTAATTCATAATCACCAAACTCACACATACAGCCAAAGCCTTGGGAAAATGATCAACATGATAAATTCATTCCTAAGCAGGAAATTTTTTTCTTGGTCTCCTTTTATTTGTTACTATATTGATACGACATGTAATTTAATGTGTATTAAAACTATCCATTATCCTTCACAAGTGGATACTGAACTGGTTATACTCATTACACCAAGAATGCATCAAGTTTTACTTGAACTAGACAGGCTTAATTATAGGGGCCAACAAGAAAGAAATCTTTAGAAAAACATATTCAACAGAAATTCCACAAAATAATGCTGAGAATGTAACAGAAGCATCTAGTGCAACACCTTATCTTACCGCATCCCCTTTGCAATTAATGCAATATATATTAATAATGGATGAATTAAATGCAACAAATGGATCAAAGACATCAAACCAATAAATGCAAACATTCCATTATTCCTCTTTGAAATTAATGCAATATATATTAATAATGGATGAATTATATATGGGTGAAGGGGGAGGAGAAGGGGAGCAGCGAGAGGGAGAGCAGGATGATGAGTAGGGACTGCCAGCTTATGGGGCTGACGTGGTTGCGGGAGAGGAACAAGACGGCCTACATCCCGACGGTGTCCGCCGTGCTGCGGGCCGTGCTCTACAGCGCGCACCCCAACCAGCAGCGGTGCAGCCCCGACCAGGAGAACATCCCGCTCGCCGTCGACTCCCTCCAGTTCCAGCGCAGCCACGCTGACGGCGTTGGCAACTCCTCCTCCTATTCCTCGCGGTGTTCCCGTTTTGCCCTCGGCTTTTCTCTCTATTTCCTTGTTCTCACCATCTAATCTTACTACAGTGTGGTGCTATGAGCTTGTGTCCTTTTTTGGGTCCTTTTTTTGGGTCTTCTGTATATTTTCTACTCCTCTTTTACGGGATATCACTAATTGGGTTTTAGTCTTAATACATAGACTAATGGTTTCGTTATCTATATCATTTGGACGTAGATTTTGTTCCTTCTCGTCATATTATCATGGAATGAAATGGTTGACCAATTATGTGAATTAGAGTTGCAAGCCATGACATCCTTATGATAATTAATAATTTAACATAACGAGAGCAGAAAATGATAGGTTGAACCTAATCACCTAGATTAGGTTCAACCTAATCACCTGGATTAGGTTCAACCTATAGACAGAAGAGAGTCACAAAAGGGCCTTTTTAGTTGCATGAAAGCTGGGAGGAAAACTGACTAGTTTATGAAACTAGCACACTTTTTTATGTTTGGATGACAACCTAGAGCTCATCCTAATTCATAATCACCAAACTCACACATACAGCCAAAGCCTTGGGAAAATGATCAACATGAAAAATTCATTCCTAAGCAGGAATTTTTTTTCTTGGTCTCCTTTTATTTGCTACTATATTGATACGACATGTAATTTAATGTGTATTAAAACTATCCATTATCCTTCACAAGTGGATACTGAACTAGTTATACTCATTACACCAAGAATGCGTCAAGTTCTACTTGAACTAGACAGACTTATAGGGGCCAACAAGAAAGAAATCTTTAGAAAAACATATTCAACAGAAATTCCACAAAATAATGCTGAGAATGTAACAGAAGCATCTAGTGCAACACCTTATCTTACCGCATCCCCTTTGTTATTAGTTAGGACAATGTCTCTCAAGTTAGCAGCTAATCCAACCTGAAATGATGCTGAACATATCAATAAGAATAGTCAAACTTAAACAAATGACATATAATGGGAAATCTATTAGGCAACATGCGGTAGCCATTTTATTAAGCACCATGAAAGCCAAAAATCATCTATCCTAACATGGAAGATCAAGTGAATAATTTTAACCAAATTGACAGTTTTGCATCAAAACTCTCGACGAATCTACCCAAAGTTATGTTGCCTGGATATTAGCATAGGTGTTCCGTGGGATCTCCAACGACAAATGTAGGATTCTGCATATACGCATGAGCCACCCTATGCTCCTAGGACAAAAACCAACTTGGTTCCAGCCTTTGCTAAAATGTGCAGTGCCATCCAAAACAGAATCCAAATCACTCATCTTGATTTGTGTGCGTTAACTCAAGTCATTAGTATAAATTTAAAAAACCAGGTGCCTTTTGGTGGAAACTCTCCACATCTTAGTTGATTTAATCCATAATCAGAGAGTTTCCAAATTTTTCTATCGTCATTTCAGATGGCGTTAGCAAAGATGGGTGGCTTGGATCACCATTGCAGACAATTCACTGCATATTTGGGCAAGTAGGAAAAATCAAACTGGTTTTTCGACACTACATTTATGTTCTCAAAGCACAATTAGCTTGGCTACGCTTAGTTGCCAAATGCATAGTGGCTTGTCAGAAACAATGTTCCATGCCGTCTTCATAGATTATCTTTATGCGCACTGAGATCACCAGTATCTTACGTGACTTGATCTACGAACAAAAGTCCAAAATTTTCGATCTTTTCTTTCTAAGCACTCTAGATGATTAAATCAAGATTAGTGGCTTGGATGACCATGAATTGCTCATGCAAGTAGATATGATTATATAGGTGACAAGCAACTTTATTGTGCCCAATTGCCAAAATAGACCGCAGATCATCCAAAACTGGCGTTAAAAATGCTGACTTCACACCAAGAAACGAGTGAAATTGCTTTCAACTGATTTATAATCTTTTGGCCGTGCATTATATTTTTCTTCCTGTGTCCACAAATATTGTTGATATCATGCATGACTTGATTTATGACCAAGGAGCCAACAAATTTTTTTCACTTTGAGCTTTCAGGCATTGTATACCATGTAAATCAAGATAACAAGCATGAACCGCTGTCTCAGGGAACAGAACATACGTGCTGGCAGTGAACACAAAAAATTCAATGGAGCCATAGAATGATAAAAACAATCCCACACACCCACATGTAACATGCCCTTACAGGGTGCTTATTTGGATTAGCCCATCAAGTTTGCCAACTAACATGATTTCTTCTATAATTTATTTCCCTCAATACGTACTCAAATCAAGCTCATTTAGTGTACATAACCACTCAAATGATGCCTATACGTGCTTGAACCCAATTCTTATAGTATCAATTATCAAGATTCAGAATACACTATCCTCAAGCTTAAGAACTTTTCAAGCAGAAGGAGCTTGAATATCAAGTTTTCTCTTATCATTGGACAAAACCATTCAAATGATGCCTTTAGATATCATGTTTGCCCACCTCATGTGTTTTCTTCTCTAGTTTGTTTACTTCAATACATCCTTATATCAAGCTCCTTGGGGGCGCAAAACCAATTTAACAATGCCGTCATGATATGCTTTTGAACCCAATTCATATGGTATCAAAGACAAGATTCAGAATTCTCTCCTCAAGCTTAAGGCCTCTTCACGCAGAAGAACCCGAAAAAATGTACTAGTGTCAATGTTGCCAATGTCTAGAGATGTACAACACTAGATCCTCCTCTCTAGAAAGAACCTGGGAACAAAGTATTAACGTGATACTGGAAAACCTAAATGCATAGAAAATAACAGTAAGTGCCCAAAAGGAAACCTTAAAGACAGAAAGCAACAACCTGTATGTGGTCCGTAGATCCCGACAGCATCCTATCCATAACAGATTTATCACCATGGTCATGTCCATTAGGCTGCAAAAATGATTCAGAACACAGTTCAGAAGTTTATGTTTATTCAGGTAAGTTGTCGGCGACAGGCTTCAACTTATCTGAATAAACATAAACAAGAAAAACCAAAACATAGACACCACTGATAAGATGAACAATTTCAATTGGGCTTATCAATAAACATCCTACTACTACTTCTACAATCCACAGTCAAGTCGACATCTCTCGAAAAAAAATATGTAAAATAAAGACTAATATCTACCTGCAATGATAAGCCAGTCACAAAACCTTGTTGGAGTGGATGACCAAAAGGAGATCCACCAATAACTGCATCCCGTATTCGATCATTAAAGCTGAGAATTCCAAGAACAAGCTACTGATAAGGATAACAACCTAGAGACGGTGATACAAAAAACTCCATTAAAGTTAGTCAAATCAACGGAAGATGCCTAACAGGTTTAAAAAAAACAAATTTCTAAACAGATTCAGGTTTCTTCAATTTGAGCTTTTTATTTGGCTTAAGCATTTCAAGTAAGCATTCTCCACTTCTTCATACGTGTCTAACTGTCTGTTAGTAGATCTTTAGTTACAGAACTATGCTATTTTTATGGTGCTATTTTTGTATCTTAACACTCTTGTATTTACATAAGCTTTACCGGAATCAGAAATATAATCTAAATTTTGCTACTTGAAATCAGGGTCTTTTTGCAGAAAACATTATCAGGCGAACAATGGAGGGCTTTAAGAAACCATCTCAACCGCATGACTTCTCGTACATGAATAGCCCATCTGGTGCCTCATCACACATTCTATTCATTCAGAGTTGTCATCTAATTTCTTCAGCCAGACACTACTTTACATGCCCCACTCAGCCACGTAAGCATGGCCCCATGCGGTCTCCTGCACGTCTCAACAGGCCCCATGAGATCTCCTATGTACCTCATTGTCTCTAAATCTTCATAGTTGTTTGGTTTAGTTATCTTCATAGTAGTTCAGTCTAGTTTATCTTCATATTTGTCATATCTAGTTTATATTCTTGTTGGGTTCTAGTTTTCATCCTTATCTTATCTCTCATAAAAATCGTGGGAAGAGTCCTATTTAAGTTGAGATGCTTAATGGCCATGTTTGGTTGCAAAAAGTGTAAGACAGAAATGACTTTTGGAAACTTAATTCCTATGAGGTACTTCTTGAGAAGTGGACGTTATCATGGGAAGTGGACGTTATCATGCTAATGTACCATTTTATACAACTTCACATTCAAATCAATACAGAAGTAAATTTGTTAAAGTATTTCTGTTTGATCAAAGATGTCGATCTTGAAAAGGTAATCAACCTTATAAGAGAGGATGGTTATTAGATAACCCAGGCCCTTTATATCCAACAGTGGAGAGATTTTAATCCTAGGGTGGAAATCTAATCTTCAGATCGTGGGAGAGTGCCGAATGGGGAGGAGTAACCTTGCCATGTGGCATGGGCCCCACCTAGTATAAATGTGATGTGAAATGAAAAGAAATTTTTGCATAAATACCGCTCGAAAAAGGCCTAATTACGTAATGAACCTCATAAATTCATGAATTGCATAATCAAGGGTGCGTATGTAATTTACGATTTAATTATGGTATTTAAGTAGGACTTTTGGAGGCATATTACACAAAAAGAATCAACTAAGAAAAAAAAGCCCTAATATCCATACATGATATTCTAAGGAAAGGGTATTTCTGTAATTATGACATCGAAAATCTGACAGTAGCATAATCATGCAATTTGATATAGATGGCGTTCACATCATTATGAAAATAACCATCATACCACGGGCAAGTATTTTCAAATAGTCATACAACTGAAGACAAATTTGCAATTATCAATGGATTCGGGGTCATGTGCAGTAGTAACCAAGGATTGCCGTGCCGACCGGCAACCTCGGTGCCGGTCGGCAAATATCAAGCCGGTAGGATACCGGCTCAATATCTTGAACCGGCTCAAACTCAGTAGGTTTCGGCCTTGAGCCGACCGGCACCGGCCGGTGCCGGTCGATACACCAGTTTGCCGGTCAGCAAATGGTTGGTGCCGGTCGGCAACAGGGAGGGGAGGAGGGGAGGGGAGTGGCCGAATCAGAGGATGGGAGGGGAGAGGAAAGGAGAGAGGAGAGAGGAGAAGGGAGGAGGGAGGGGAGGCCGCCGCACGCCGCACGCCGCCGCACGCAGGAAGGAGGGAGGAGGGAGGGGAGGACGCCGCACGCAGGAAGGAGGGAGGAGGGAGGGGAGGCCGCCGCATGCAAGGAGGGAGGGGAGGGACGGGGAGGCCGCCGCACGAGAGGAGGCTTTGCTTAGTGGCTAAGCAGCCTTAGCCTACATATAGGGCCTTAACCTATATATAGGCTAAGGCTTATAGGCTAAGGCTTAGTGGCTAAGCAGCCTTAGCCTATATATAGGGGAGGCTGCCTATATGTTTATGGCTTTAATAGGTTGGCTAGTTGGCGTATATATATATTATAATATTTATTTAATTAAATAAAAAAATATTTAAAATCCTGAATACCAGATCTAATCAATGTGCTAAAAGCAATTTGAATGTTTCATTTTCAGCTCAATATCTTTTCTGCAATTACTTCTCATTCATCTATTGCGTGCTTTTTTGGTGAAATGAATAGATCGATGATTTCCATATAATATATCACTTTTATTTAGTAATGAAATCAAAGACTTGTCATCCGTTGGCATTTTGTTTAATTCGTCGCGGATAACCAAGGATCATGCTAATTATGATGAGGTAACTTTTGAGGATTAGCCTATCCGTTTCATGGAACTCATCAGAGAGTTTGATGAGCAGCATTCATCACATTCCACATTCCCATAGTTTTTATTGTTTATGCAATTTATTAGGGAGGTCACACTCCATCGACCTTTAAACCCGGAGGATCGATATAGTTGGTGGAGAACATGAGAATGTACAAATCATAGTCTGTTGATGAATGTTGCAATGATATAATGAATGATATAATAAATAGTTCATTATCGACCTCTATATCTATTCTTTCTCATTTTGAGTGCTCAAAGATCCCAAAAGATCTCCAAATCAATGTAGAACATCATATATCTGGTCAAAACTCCATGCCAAACAATAAATATGGTGTGCCAAACATCTAAAAGTCCGTGCCGGACTGTGCCGGTGGCAAGTGCCGAGCCGGCCAGGGACCGGCTCGGCGCGTGCCAGCGGAACGGCAATCCTTGGTAGTAACTAACAAGTAATGCTTTGAGAGGAAGAGGGATAAAGCTAAAAAGGGGGGAGTGAAACTTCTAAAAGGTAAGAAGTGAAACTTCTAGGGAAATACTACCCTTTATACTTCTAGCAACCAAACAATAGAAGCTGAGGACTTCCCAGGAAGTGCTACTTTCATCTTCCACTTCCTCCAACCAAACATGCCCAATAAAGAATGTAACAAAGAGTCTATCCATATTGTGTTACTAATTCAGGAGGTTTGGCATCCCCTCGAAGAACTCTCATTTGCCCTTAATGAACACATTTGCCAATCTACCTACGCTCCACTGCACAGAGCATTACCCTACACCAAGAAGATTGAACCCACTTAGTTTGGTCTTTTATCCAGCACTAACAGATGCTCCAAGAAGGATGCTGGAACCGACTAACCTCTTAGTTTGGTCTTTTATCCAGCACTAACAGATGCTCCAAGAAGGATGCTGGAACCGACTAACCTCTCATGAGCACATGTTCTGTTTTTTGCCTGCTATAATCCAGTTTTTAATTTGATGATCCCAGTAGGCCTGAACAACATTTCTTACTTGCCCTCATTTTCACCACCAATCAGAGAAACTATCTTTTAAGCAACGGCAATTTATTCCAAATCTTTTAAGCGACATCAATGTAACTATCTTTTAAGCAACAGCATGCACTGTGCCGATTGTAGATTCAAAGGCAAGGTATCATGTTTCGGATGAAACCAGTTTGAAAACCCAATCTGTTATTTTAAAGCTATCTTTACACAAGTTACCCGGTATTTAATGGGTTTGAGGCGAAACCCGTTAACAGACCCGTTATTCTGTCTTTATTACAAGTGGCTCAGGGCGGCTCCATGCTCACCCAGTACCGAGAGGCACCGAGACCTAATCTTTTGTGCCTGAGTCAACTTCAAAAGCCGAGCCAGTCTTCCACCATCTCGACAAAGCTGGCCAGCACGCACAGTGCCAGTCAGCAATGCTATCCTTCATAGGACCACTATGAATGGGTGCTCATTTCAAGCAAAGGCACATCTTTGCAACATAAGAGCTTGCTCCCAAACCTAGAATGTCAATTTGCACATCGAGGGGCCTACTTCATTTGCTTCATACGTGAAAGCTCAAACTGTGTCTAATCTATCTTTAACTAGGAACAGTTCAGCACAAAAGGAAAGATAAAAGGTCTCAACATTGGAACCCTCCGAAGGAGTACAAATCAAAGAGAGACCCAATTGCAAATGCCCTTGATTTGTGTACTCATTGAAGTCCTAACAATCCATCAGAAATGTTAAACAGGTCTAGATCTCCCTTTTCCACAATTAAGGGACTGAAATCCACAATGCAAAGCAAGCAAGCAAGAATTATTCATTGTTTATTGTTCTTTGACTAGACTAAACATATAAGACTTCTTAAATTCAAGCACTCTATCTCTTTCTCTTGCAGTATTTAGTTGTAATACTTACAAATGATTGAAATGAAACAGTAATATAATACAGAAGAACTCACCTCCCAATGCCAGTGCCACTAATATTAAATTGTGATGCATTTACGCCACGCTTATTTTTTTCAACTTCACCAAAATCCCATCCTTCACCATAACTAAGATAAGAAGTAGATGAAAAGAAAAGGACAAGGTAGTAATCAAAAGAGATTGGAGCCATGGACATAATAAAAATAACTGATAAAAACAGTCCAAAGGACAGTCTACAAATACCCTTACATGTAGATCTTTGAGCCATCTACTCCATGCGTCTCCCTAGAAAGGCTCTGAAGAGCAGATTTTGCTTTTACCTGCAACCAAAATAAAACACAAATTTCTATTTAGGAAGTCTAAACAGGAATATGCTCAATACAATGCATATTGTGTAACATACTGGCATCCTACAATCTTATCGGACTAAGTGTGAATCCAAGGATTATTACGCCGGTGGAGGCTGAACAACGTGCCGATGGCACATACATGCCTATACATCCCACAAACCCTGTACCAACAGCATAGAACAAGAAGAGGAAGGAAATATACTCAGCACGGACCACATGCTGAACATATTGTATCTTGCTGGAAACTTATCCTCATGATAAGTGTCGGTCGGCAACTCGGCATGTTGCATGCCGACAGAAACTGAATTCCGAAGTATACCCCCAATTGCTAATAGCAAATTCCACCAACTTTCTTTGGAAACAAAAACAAGACCGTAATCGGAATTTAAGTATTAGAAATTTTCAACCAAAGTGTGAAGTTGAAGAGAATTATCCCAGAAATTGCGAAGGGGATACCGCAGGCTGCATCTTAAGATGTGTGGTGAACAAACAAAAAACAGTCGTTATACAGACGACTGTTTTAAGTATTAGAAATTTTCAACCAAAGTGTGAAGTTGAAGAGAATTATCCCAGAAATTGCGAGGGAGATACCACAGGCTGCATCTTAAGATGTGTGGTGAACAAACAAAAAACAGTCGTCTGTATAACCAGCTTGAATTATACTGTTGATCAACTTAAAGGTTTCCATTCAAGACCAGCCATTTGAAAGCAACATCATACAGTAAAACACCCAATATTGACACTAGAGAGCAAAAACTGTTAACATGATGCACTATCTAAGGTGTATTTTGCAGGCTAAAATAAATCTTTGCCTCAAAAGTTGAAAGCGTCTGTGATCACGTAGCTAACCACGTTGAACTCTATCCAGGATTGAAAGTGAATAACACTATAAATGAAACCCAATCATTAGTAGTCACATCACAACTCATAGAATAAGTACAAAAGTCAGAAGGTCATTTTCTGACAGACTATTTAAGGTGACTGGGGCAGATTAGAAGAGTTACACAAAAGAAGATAATCGGTCATTTACTGCCCAGAAAAAACTTGTATAATAATTGAAGTATCATATCCAACATATTACATTGTACAAATTAGAAATAGTTTCTTGAAGTATCAGATTTACTCGTCTTAAAGGATGACAACCAAGACACAGTTGATGACAAAGTTAAAAAGCAGTTGAGGACATACCATTGTACTCTTCATTATGTGTCCCATTAAATCAAACCGAAACCCATCAACCTATTACACCAATCAAAAAATCAATTCAAATTCAATGTTGAACTACTACTGCAAATGTACTATCTGTAGATATCTCAAGTGCGAAAAATATGATGATTCAATGCCTGAAAATATTTATTACAGCATAAAAAAAGAAAGCGGCTAATTCGATTCTAATTTAGCTGCTAATGAGGTGCTGGAATAACTCGTACCTAAAACAAGTTCAAATAAAGCTTTAAGCAGACATACAGTCAAGTAAAACCCTCCAACCACAAACAGCAAGGCCTAGAAGGTACATGACACACAATTAGAAGGAAAAACATCTAGGCGTTCACAAAACAAAAGTATCACAAGTCAGATTTGCAGTCTTCACAATCCAAAAGGACATTTTATAAGCAATGTGTCTGATGGATAGCAAATGTACGTTGATTTGGTAAATTGGATGCAAAACTACAGTAGCCTGCAGAACAACATTATTTGAGCCCGAAATTTCATCAACTAACCAGAGTACCAGACTACTGCAGTTATTACCAGACAGAATATCTAGAGAACATTACTTAATATAAGTGATGCCAATCCTTTCTTGCGCAAGATACATAGGCAAAAAATACAAAGATAAAATGCACAGACAATATACAAAGCTGCAAAACTCATACTGCGCATACAATGCTAGTTGAGAGTGATAGAAACTTGAATAGAGAATGATTTTAAGAATAAGCTACTTGCTTTATAGGCTAGTATAAGGTCTAACAATAAATATGGTAAAGAAAGCGAAAACGAGTTGAAGTTCTAGAGCTAAAATTATTACAGGATACTAGAAAGTAGAAACAAAGCAAAAACCCAACTCAATCAAAGAAGGGATTGAAATCAATCAACATCCGTTGCAGCATGCATAGGCTAAACATTTGGAGTGGGGAGATCATGATATGCAAGCATGCATGTGCACAATGCACTATCTACAAACTGTTTTTCTTATACAGGAATAGTTTCTTAGATAATCTTTGCACAATCTATTTCAAATAGGTCAGTCACAATTGAGATCCTCATAGGGGTGCATAAGCACGAGTGCAATAATAACATCATCACCCAAACTTCAGGTTAGCATCCACCATTTCTTTGTCCCATCAACCATCACCATCCCAACTACATTGCTGGAGTTATTGTTTCCAACATCACATATAACTTTGTAACATTCCAAAAGTTCCATGATGCAAGGCTTTTATCATAATTTTCCATGCATTTAGCACCTTAATATCTACAATTGCAACCCTATTGAACAAGACAAATAACTCCTATTATAGAAATCAGATGGAATTACAAATTTCACATAGCACAGATTTACCTTGTAAGAAACCGCCCAACATAAAAGATCATCAAGAATTAGCCGCTCTACCATAAGGTGCTCGCTAGCAGTATTATTTACACAAGCGCTATTCTCAATGAATCCATCAGTATTCCTTCGGACATAGTATCCAGGAACCACCTACAAAGCAACAAGTTACATTGCAAGCGTTCGAGATATAGATCTTTAAAAGTTACGAAGTATCGAAAACAGGAAACACATCTAATGAAGCTAAGTATTCACCTATAGACAATGTTTTCAGCATAGATATTAGCGTATCAAATTATACTTCCAGCCGGCCTTTGAGGTCATTCAATGACAATAGTCACAATGCATGATGTCGAATGCATCACTACACATCCTCTTCTTTTTTTCAAATTAGTCGCACTCAACATCATCGTCACCCCCATCCTCCAAGACTCAATGTAACAGGCTCAGTTGTGAAATGCAACTATGTGCTGGGAAGGATCCCCACGACATGAAAGAAGTTTAAAGCTGTCAGTCTAACATCACTCCTATACAGGATATTGTTTAATGGCCAAAAAGCACTTTAGTACCCTGTAGTTTCAAAATTTTGCAGTTTAGTACCTTCAACTTTAAAAATTATATAATTGTACCCCTAACTTTCAAAATGATGTAGTTTAGTCCCGCCATCCAATGCCATTACTCTAATTTGACGGCAAACCAGTCACTGTGCTCAATTTTGACTGGTATTCTTCAATTTTGACTGGTTTTTGCTGATGTGGGCTGGTTTTCGCTGACGTGGGGAAGTGGAAGAGAGAGATACGAGAGGGAGAGAGAGAGCACCTGCCGGAGATGGAGATCGGCATCCAAAGAAGCCGTAGCGGCTTAGATATGGCGTCCCCCAAGCTCCCACAGCCGGCGTCTTGCTTCGCCGGCCACCACTAGTACTCGGTCCCCGAGCACGGTGACCCCCGTCGACGACGCGAAAGCTGAGCACATGGCGCTCTTCGTCGAGGATCTCGAGGAGCTCGCAACTCGTTGCCGCCGGCAGCCTCAAGACGACGTGGACCTCGTGGAGGGTGCCGTGGGGTATTGCAGGGGCGTGGGGTCGGCGTGACGGAAGGGCGAGGCGTCGGCGGCGATGCAGAGGAGCGATGGTGAGGCGGCCGTGGGAGTCGATGGAACGGGCAAAGAGGAGGAGCAGACTTGGAGGGTGAGGACGGCGGTGAAGACCCACGCCGAGAAATAGGTGCCGAAACGGGATGAAAAGGATGGCTTAGGAGGATGGCTTGGGAGGATGGCTTGGGCTTCTTCTCTCTCCTCTGTTTTCTTCCCCTCTCCTCTGTTTTCTTCCCCTTCCTCTGTTTTCTTCCCCGTTCTCTCTTCCTCTCCCGACGATGCTAGAGCGGGTTCTCCACGACGATGCCGACGACGTCCGAGCGGGTCCTCGTCCTCCACGAAACCCATCCTTCATCGTCGGGGTCCTCGTCTGCCACCAGCCACGCATGAGACGACGACGACGAGGAGGACGACCCCAAGCGGGTTCTCCACGACGATGACGATGATGTCGGCGTCCTTGTCTGCCACCGGCCACGCATGGGACGAGGAGGACGAACCCGAGCGGGTTCTCCACGACGACGACATCGAGGCTGGTTCTCCACGACGATGACACCGGCGTGATGGAAGGGCAAGGCGTCGGCGGCGATGCGGAGGAGTGATGGTGAGGCGGCCGTGGGAGTCGATGGAACGGGCAAAGAGGAGGAGCAGACTTGGAGAGCGAGGACGGCGGTGAAGACCCACGCCAAAAAATAGGTGCCGAAACGGGATGAAAAGGATGGCTTGGGCTTCTTGACCGGGTGGACCTCCGTCGCCGGAGGATGGCTTGGGCTTCTTCCCTCTCCTCTGTTTTCTTCCCCTTCCTCTGCTAAACGTGTCCAAGTCAAGTTCATTGATTTCTAACTATTTCTAGGAAGCTTTCTCTCTTTCACATAGAGTGTAGGCTCTGATACCAATTGTTGGAATTGTATTAAGACTGATGCATATAAATGTGATGCAGTTTTCTATAAACCTTGAAACCAGTCTTATGCTATTGGAACTGTCTCAGTTATTATGCTTCTTGGAAATAGTTAGCAATCAATGCAATGTATTTCTCAAGTAAGTCTATTTGTATGACTGTTAATCTTCATGTAAGGGGGAGAACCTGAAGAATAAAAAATAAAAAAAAAGGAAAGAGAGAAAGCTTTTTTTGGTTGAAAGTTCTCATACTCTGTTTTTCATAGAATTTTTCATACAATTCCAACAATTGGTATCATAGCTGTTCAAATCTGTGACGGGCGTCATGGCTGCTTCTGGTTCCTCTACTGCTGCTATTCCTATATTTTCTGGTGAGAACTATGATTATTGGAGTATCAAGATGAAGACTCTTTTTCTGTCACTTGATCTTTGGGATGTTGTTGAAAGTGGAGTTTCTACACCTGCTAATGGCAATGATGCAGAGAAATCCCCTGATTCAACCCAAAGCAAGTTAGACAAGCAAAAAGATGCAAAGGCATTATTCACTCTGCAGCAAGCTGTAAGTGAATCCATCTTTCCAAGGTTGATGAGAGCCACAACTTCAAAGCAAGCATGGGATATTTTGCAGCAAGAATTTCAAGGAAATACCAAAGTCAAGACAATCAAGCTTCAAGGGTTGCGTAGAGAACTTGAAAATCTCAAGATGAAAGAATCTGAGAATGCAAATGATTATTGCTCCAGACTCATTGAGGTTGTAAATCAGATGCGTGCTTATGGAGAAGACATATCTGATGAAAGAATTGTTCAGAGGATGCTGCTTAGCTTGATAGAAAAATATGATCATGTGGTTGCTGCAATCGAAGAAACTAGGGATCTTTCAACCTTAACTGTCAGCGAGTTAATGGGCTCATTACATGCTCATGAACAAAGGATTGACAGAAGGAATGAAAGCTCTCTTGAAAATGCATTCCAGCTGAAGATCAACATGAAGAATCAAAAGCAAAAGGACTCAAAAAAGAAGTTCAAAGGCCCAGCAAAAGGAGGAGAAAGCTCTCATAAAAAGGTTGATGCTAAAGGTGACTTTCCACCTTGTGGAATCTGCAAAAAGACCAATCATTTAGAGAAGGACTGCTATCATCGTGGGAAGCCTCAGTGTACAAACTGCAAGAAATTTGGCCATGAAGAGAAGGATTGTCGGTTCAAAAACAAGAATCAACAAGCCAACTTTGTAGAAGACAAGGAGGAGCATTTGTTCTTTGCTTGTCAAGCAGTTGCTGAACAGAAGAAGGAATGGTTTCTTGACAGTGGCTGCAGCAATCACATGACACCAGATGCAAGCTTGTTTTCAAAGATTGATAGAAATTTTAATGTAAAAATCAAGCTGGGAAATGGTGATCTGGTGGAAGCACAAGGGAAAGGTACGATTGCTGTAGAGACCAAGAAGGGAACTAGATTGATCAAAGATGTCCTACTTGTTCCAAGCCTTGATCAAAGTCTTCTAAGTGTTGGCCAGATGATGGAAAATGGATACTCTCTGCACTTTGAAGGACAGTTTTGCACTATTCATGATTTAAAGAACAATCAAGAAGTGGCTGAAGTAAGAATGGGCAATGGCAGGAACTTTCCCATTTTCTGGCATTACCCAACAGCTATGATAACCAAATCTGATGAAACATCTTTGTGGCATCAAAGGTTTGGACATTACAACCTGAATGTACTGAGGTTGTTGAATCAGAAAAATATGATGCGAGATTTGCCTCTCATACAGCAGAATGTCTACTTGTGAAGGATGTATGTTGGGAAAGCAACATCGACGATCTTTTCCTACTGGTGAAGCTTGGAGAGCAAAATCTGTTCTTGAATTGGTACATACAGATGTGTGTGGACCAATGAGGACACCATCTCACAGTCAAAATAAGTATTTCATCTTGTTCATAGATGATTTTTCAAGAATGACTTGGGTTTATTTCTTCAAGGAGAAATCTGAAGTATTTGGAATTTTCAAGAAGTACAAACTGCTGGTTGAAAATCAAAGTGGCAGTAAGATCAAAACTTTGAGAAGCCATAGAGGAACAGAGTTTAACTCAAGAAAATTTGATGAGTTTTGTGAGAAAGAGGGGCTGGTGCATCAGTTAACAGTAGCCTATTCTCCACAGCAAAATGGAGTCTCTGAGAGGAAGAATAGGACTGTAATGGAAATGACCAGATCAATGTTGTTGGTGAAAGGCCTTCCAAAGGTGTTCTGGCCTGAAGCTGTCAATACAGCAGTTCATATTCTCAACAGGTGCCCAACAAAAGCTGTTCCTAATCGGACTCCTATTGAGGCCTGGAGTGGTCAAAAGCCTACTGCAAGTTATGTAAAGGTTTTTGGGTGTATTTGTTACATCCATGTTCCTTCACAAAAGAGACACAAGCTAGAAGAAAAATCTGAGAAGGGTGTTTTTCTTGGATACAGTTCTCAATCCAAGGGATATAGAATCTATAACTTGGAAACAAAGCAGCTGGTTACAAGTAGAGATGTTGAATTTGATGAAGATGCCACTTGGAGCTGGGAAGAAGAAAGGATTTCTAGTTCTCCCGTTCTTATATCTGGAAGAGAAGAAACTGAAGAAATAGAAAATGCAGTTCAAGATGATCTGCCAGCATCTCCAACTTCAGATCAGAGATCTAACATCATTTTTGATGAATCAGAAACTTCATCACCTGAATCTCCACCAAGAAGGGTAAGGTCTCTAAGTGAAATCTATGAGTCCTGCAATTTCACTTCTTTGGAACCTGAAAATTATGCTACAGCTGCAAAAGAAAAAATCTGGGTAGATGCAATGAAGGAGGAGATCACAATGATTGAGAAGAACAATACATGGGAGCTAATTACATGTCCTGATGGCAAAGAAATCATTGGAGTTAAGTGGATTTTCAAAAGAAAACTTAACCCAGATGGTTCTTTAAAGAAATGCAAAGCAAGACTCGTTGCAAAAGGCTATACACAGCAGCCTGGAGTAGACTACAGCGAGACTTTTGCACCAGTAGCTCGGTTGGATACAATTCGAACTCTTGTTGCACTTGCAGCTCAGAAAAGTTGGAAGATTTTTCAACTTGATGTCAAGTCAGCGTTTCTCAATGGTGTTCTTGAAGAGGAAGTCTATGTTGATCAACCAGAGGGCTTCAAAAGAGAAGAAGGGAAAGTACTTCGGTTGAAAAAGGCTCTATAGGGGCTTAAACAAGCACCCCGAGCCTGGTATGGAAGAATCGATGGATATTTCTGTGACCAAGGTTTCAAAAGAAGCATGAGTGAACCTACACTCTATGTGAAACTTAAAGGTGATTCTCTTCTCATAATTTCCTTGTATGTTGATGATTTGATTGTCACAGGAAATAATCCAAAAGAAATAGAAGCATTCAAGCTAGACATGATGAAGACATTCGAAATGAGTGACTTGGGTTTAATGCACTACTTTCTTGGAATGGAGGTTTGTCAAGAAAATGGCATCTTTATATCACAAAGGAAGTATGCAGAAGATCTTCTTAAGAAGTTCAACATGTTTGGATGCAAATCAGTAGCAACACCTCTAATTGCAAATGAAAAGCTGAAGAAAGATGATGGGGCAAAGATGGCAGATGCTACAGCTTACAGAAGTTTAGTTGGTGGTTTGCTGTACCTATCAGCTACAAGACCGGACATTATGTTTGCCACTAGTTTGCTGTCCAGATTTATGCAAAGTCCAAGTCAAGTTCATTTTGGTGCTGCTAAACGTGTGCTTAGATATGTGTGGGGCACTATGGAGTTTGGCATATGGTTCAAACCTATTTCCCATTCGAAATTAACTGGTTTTACTGACAGTGATTGGGCAGGATCAGTTGATGATATGAAAAGCACTTCAGGGTATTGTTTTAATCTTGGATCTGGAGTGTTTTCTTGGGGATCAAAGAAGCAAGCTACTGTTGCTCAGTCTACTGCAGAAGCTAAGTACGTTGCTGCAGCTGGTGCTGTTAATCAAGCTATTTGGTTCAACAGAATCCTTGAAGACATGGGTGCAAAGCAGCAAAAGCCAGTAGAGATTTATTGTAATAATAAGTCTGCTATTGCTATGGCCAAAAATCTAGTTTATCATAGCAAGACTAAGCATATTGCAATCAAGTATCACTTCTTAAGAGAAGTAGAAGCAAAAGGAGATGATGAAATCAAGTTTTGCAGAACTGAAGAACAAGTAGCTGACATCTTTACCAAACCTCTTCCAAGAGACAAGTTTCAGATGATAAGGATGATGCTTGGAGTTTTAGAAAAATGCATCAAGGAGGAGTATTAAGACTGATGCATATAAATGTGATGCAGTTTTCTATAAACCTTGAAACCAGTCTTATGCTATTGGAACTGTCTCAGTAATTATGCTTCTTGGAAATAGTTAGCAATCAATGCAATGTATTTCTCAAGTAAGTCTATTTGTATGACTGTTAATCTTCATGTAAGGGGGAGAACCTGAAGAATAAATAAAAAAAAAAGGAAAGAGAGAAAGCTTCCTTTGGTTGAAAGTTCTCATACTCTGTTTTTCATAGAATTTTTCATACAATTCCAACAGTTTTCTTCCCCGTTCTCTCTTCCTCTCCCGACGATGCTGGAGCGGGTTCTCCACGACGACGCCGACGACGAGGAGGACGACCCCAAGCAAGTTCTCCACGACGACGACGATGATGTCGGCATCCTCGTCTGCCATCAGCCACGCATGGGATGACGAGGACGAACCCAAGCGGGTTCTCCACGACGACGACAACGAGGCTCTGGTTCTCCACGACGATGACGTCGGCGTCCTCGTCTGCCACCGACCACACATGGGACGAGGAGGAGGATGAACCCGAGCGGGTTCTCCACAACGACGACGACGAGGCGGGTTCTCCACGACGGCGACAACGACGACGACGGCCATGCATGAAGGGTTCTAACTTGTTTACCGTCACCCCATGTCACACCGTCAGTCTGTTGGATCCAAAATGACCGGTATAATAACTTGGTGTATTTTTTGATAATTTTGAAACTACGTGGTACTAAACCGCAAAATTTTGAAACTATGGTACTAAAGTGCTTTTTGGCCTTGCTTAATTTTGGATGAGGAAAGATTCTGCAACAAAGAGCAATGTTGTGAAGTATGTATTATGAAACAAATGATGACTCGTGGATGATCTACTAGCTTCAACTAATTTCCCATGCATTCTTGCAATTTTTTGTCATCCTGAAATCATCCACCAATATGTCCTGGTGGAAACTCGTCTCAAAATGTTACAGTTTCAAGTTATTCTCACACGATCTCATCGCAGAAGCCTATGGATCAGGGGCAATAGCATCCAATTCACCTCGTTTTCGTTCCCATAGTTCTACACCCTTGCCTCGAAGTCCAAGAATTGTTGTGCTAGTGGCACATGTCGTGCTGGTCTTTGGCAGGCATACGTGCCGCGGCAAAGAGCTCTTCATGATCCACAAGCACAGACCCCATGCTGATACAATCAATAATGATACATGTATAGCGTGTAATACTGCACAGTACACTTGATCCGAACAAAAAGCTTCTGACAAATTTTCATACATGTATAATGGCCATGTATTGGACTAACCAAAATTTTATACATTAATATCCCCATACATTCAAGGACCTTTTAATCTGTGTGAAGGGCTATAGAACCTATATAATGCTGCATGATGTTCTATTTTATGACTTTTCTTGTATTAGTTATTACTGACGCACAGTATACAGGACTGAATTGCATTCAAAGCAAAGCACTTTGCTCACCATAGAGCTACCAATTAGATACACTATATGCTACTACATGAACATGAGATGGTGTTTAAAACAAAAACCTTGTCAAGAACAGAGTTCTCATCTAGAGGACCACTTCCATGCAAATGATTGTAGACAACATCCAACACAACACGAAGCCCAATGCGATTAAGTGCCTGAAATGTAAAATTTTCATGAGAACAACTTGTTTATGAACCTGAGAATAAGGAAAAGCAGAAGGATTTCCACCTGAATCATCTTGCGAAATTCAAGAATACGACATGGGCCATTCGGGTTGCTAGCATAGCTTCCTTTCGGAACCCCCCAAAGCACAGGGTTGTATCTTCAATGCAAGTCCCCATATATCAGGCTATCAGCATCATTCTTATAAAACTAAATTCTCTATAAAATGCAGAAAAGTGATAAGAAGAATAGTATGAGTACCCCCAATTATAACCATCCTCATCTTGGATAGCTGTCACTTCAGCTTGCTGCTTATCTGAATCAGCCGGTAATTTCGCCATTTCCTTGTTATCTGTGTGAGAAATTGATAAGTCACAAAATATACATAGTTCACCCATTCAACTGGGCTTTGTTCTCAAGCAATGCATTTTTAATATCTTTTCATATGGTTTCAGGTACAAGAGTTTACAAAGAGAGTTGCATCGATTTCGAGCCAAAAAAACATCAATTATACAGATTCAGCCTTATTTGGATCGATCCAGAACATTTGGATCGATTCAGAAATGTTTGGATCGATTCAGGAATGTTTGGATCGATCCCAAAACGGTTTGGATCGATCCAGACCCTTTTCCAAAGAGCCAGACTTTCTGTCAAATATTGGATCGATCCGAATCTTTAATGGATCGATCCAAATATCTTTCTCTAGAGAGCTTGGTACAAATTGGATCGATCCAAATCTGTAATGGATCGATCCATATTCCTTTTCCAGAGAGCTATGATTCTCTGGTACATATTGGATCGATCCAGATCTGTAATAGATCGATCCATATTTCTTTTCCAGAGAGCCATGATTCTCTGGTACACATTGGATCGATCCAAATTGTTATTGGATCGATCCAAATTGTTATTGGATTGATCCAAATTGTTATTGGATCGATCCAAATTGTTATTGGATCGATCCATAAGCCCTTTTCCAGAGAACTATGATTTTCTGCTACATCTTGGATCGATCCATACCCATTTTGGATCGATCCAAGTTGTTAGAAACCCAGATTTTGACATCATGGATCGATCCAAACCTATTTCGGATCAATCCAAGGTCGCCTAACGGGCAAAAATGGACGGTTCTGATCTGATCCGCGGGTCCACGACTTGAAGCCTATAAATAGAGGCTTTGGCTCTGATTTGAGGATCTTTTCTTCACTCTTTTTCCCTCCTTGTTCCCGCCTTCTCTGCTCCTTTAGTTTTTGGAGATTTCTCCTCTGCTTCTTGAAGATTTAGGGCTTTGAAGGTGGATTTTGATGGAGAAGATGGGTGAAGCCTCATCTTCCATGGCTATCCTACCCAAGATGAGTAGCTAAATCTCTTCTCCTTGGGAATTTCATGATGTATTAGGGCTTTTCCTTAGAATTCTCTTTTGATTCTTGATGTAATGACTCTTATGATATGATTTTTGTATGCATTCTCATGTAATTCTATATTTCTTCAATGAATTCCATTATTGAATGGTTGATTACTTCGTTTTGCATGGAATTGCTTAAGAATAAGATGATGATTACTAGATGTTTGATTTAATTCCTCAAAGAAGAGGCTATGCTAGAACCATAGCTAATTCTAGGGATGAATCCTTGATCTAGGGATAGGATCTTGAGGTGCTAAAACCACCCCAAGCCAAAGCTATCCTACCCACTATTCTCGACTTAGATGAGGGATGGGATTGAGGTATTAAACCCATTTCAATCCAAGACTTTATCCATACAAAGCCTTGATCCTTTGCCAACGATATGACCTTAGTCCGGCAATCGTTGAGCTATGATCAAATTAGAACCTCGATCATAGATCTTTACCTTGTTATGCATGCGATGAGATGATCCTAACCCGACATCTCATTAGCGGTGAGCGATATTAATCCTACGCTCGTCGATATCCAATTTAGCCAATCTCTTGAGTGTCATGCATCTTGATTCATAGAGATAATATTTAGACCCTAATTCGGATTGGAATTCCCTAGGAATTCTTCCTTGATAAATTTCCTCTTTAGTTCTTCTAGAATACTCTAGTTAGAAAACTCAAATAATCAATCCAAGTACTTCCAACTATTGTAGAGATTATATCACGTTTACTAATTCGACCATCTAATTCCTTGAGGATTCGACCCGGGCTCCCATTAACTACGTTGTAGTTAATTCGTAATTCGGTAATTTGTTTTGTCCGTCTTTGATTTAATTAACGACACATTTCAAGGCGAGTCAAAAATGCACAAGCTCCAAGCATGAAATGTTATATTCTTCAATGGATATGCAATTTCACCATTCCCTTACTATCTTTTATCTTTTGGGAATGTATCGTAAAACTGCAAGCGCGAAACCTATAAGATGCACTAAATGCGATTTTGCATTCCAACAATTGAACTTATTCGGCTCCCGATCCAATAACTATGTTGCACTATGCAATATAAAAGCAATTGATCAAGACTGATACCGCATAAGGAAAACAACATAATCTTTTGTAGCACATTACTATGGCTGAAACAGATTCTTCAAAAAACTGTAAAGGACTTGAATCAAAGTGGAGGAATAGGATTTTAATCCAAAATCAGAACCAATACTTTATTGCTCAGAGTATGGAAGTATGATTTGAAACTTGAATAGGTATTTTTGCTTGGGTTTGGATCTAGTTATAGCAGAACTGATAACCAGAACCGTGGTTTTGTATATGACATGAAATCTACAACTATATACCAAAACGCTAGCTTTTAGTAATTCTTGATAACTCAATACACAGGTATATTGCATGAGCCCCATTATATTAACAGCATATGATTTGATTATAATTACCATGTCAATATTTTACCATTGCTCTTCTTCTACATATTACTTCAACTTCCCCTTATAAAACAACAGGTCACTTTTGCCGGTCCCTTAGTTAATATATAAAGACTAGTCAATTCATGTGCCCCTGGCACGGCTTTCTCCACCCTTAGGCAGGCAAAGATATCATCATGTATTCTTTGCTTTTATTTCTAGAGGTCTTGTACAATTTAGGCTAACAGCTCACAGATACACATCCGGATTTCCCAACTCTATTAATTAAGCCTCAAGAAAACCTAGAATCCTCCCAAGGATAATAATAGGCAAAACTACACATGAGTCAATTTTCATCCAAGATCAATAAAGTATTCATAAGAACAGCCAAACTGTTTCGGTGCACAGAATTCTGCAACGTCGACAACGACAATGGTGGCGGTGACTGGTTTGCTAGCGGCGGTGGCAGATGCCGGACGGCGACGGATGCTTTGTCATTGATGCTCTCTTCGGAGCTCTCTTCCTCTCATCTCTCCCACTCCCATGGCGCAGCATCCTCTATCCTCTCCTCTTGCTCTTGTCACCATATATCTCCCGATCTCGAACCTTCTTCAATTCTCGTCGATCCCTGAGCCTCGTCGTCTCGTGCATCTCCAAAAACATCCGTAATCATTGCGAAATAGAGTGAGATATGCCATACACACATAATCTTATGGGAGTTCAAAACACATACAATTAATCCAAAACAACATCTACACCAAGCCTTGGTGATCCTAACTCAAAGACGCGTTTGTTTCTTATGGCACAGAAAGAAAGCACATCAACACATCTTGCATGCACGGCCGCCTATGGATCAACGCCAACCCTCCACCGACACCTCGTCCCATTGCTCTGCCACCTCATCCCGAACCTCCACCTCCCAAACACCCACCTCCATCTCGTCCCAAAATCCCACTGCCACCTCATCCCAAACTCCCACTGCCACCTCATCGGCTCGCCCCACTGTACGGCCACTCGTCGGCTCGTCCCACTATACGGCCACCAACACCTCGTCCCACCGCATCGCCACCGCCACCTTCTCCCAAACCCACACCACCACCTCGTCCCAAACCGGCACCGCCACCGCCACCTTCTCCCAAGCCGGCACCGCCACCGCGTCCCAAACCGGCGCCGCCACCTCCTCCCATGCGGTCGTGCATCTCCATCACCCCCTCGTCTCATCCTCTCTAGCCAAGAAATAGTACAAAAAGAAGAACACAAATCAGAAAACAAGAAAAAAAATTGAACCCGAGAATTCAAAAGAAGAGAGATCCGAGTGGTGATTTTGACCAGGGGTATCCCTTAATTAGACCGCCACCATGGCTACGCACCTTCTCGACAGCCTGCCGCCATTGACCGCCGCCATGCTTTCTCTGCTCTTCTCGCGGCTCCTATCCATCGCTGCCAGTGACGGCCGAAATCGACGGCGGAGGCGTCGGGGCTTCCACAAGGGCGCCTCCTTCCTCTACTACGAGTCGCCGGCCTAAACTCGCCGGAACGCCGCCCCGAGCTCCCTCTCGATCTCCTCCTCCTCCTCCTCCTCCTCCTCTCTCTCTCTCGATTGGGAAAGAACCCTGCCTCTACCGTGACTCACCGTAACCTCCTACATGTCCCACCGCCTCAACCCCATCCACCTCTATTCGCACTCTCTCTTCATCGTGGGATTCATCAACCCACGGTGAAGAGAGAGGTTAACTTATGAGAGTCAAAGGTTAACTTATAACCATCGCCTCTTTTAAGATAGATAAGGGAAAGATAAACGAGAGAACAAGCTTGAACAATGACAATAGCACGCATACATTGCAAAGAACACATATACTAAACTAGAGCTATAACTTCCAAGAAACAAAAAGATGTGCTATTTGTCATAAGGTGGATGCCTTATATATTTCATGAAATATCCTCCAACCCAAAGACACCTATGCATTACAAAGATGCTTTCTTGCATTGCATTGCCAATTTGCTTAATGTGGACCTTGATTTTGCTTTGGAAAAAAAAAGACAATATTTAGTGATCAATGCAGCATATTTTACAATCAAACTTGTAATTAAAGCAACAATCGGATAAACGCATCAGTATATTTTACAATCAAACTTGTAATTAAAGCAACAATGGGATAAACGCATCAGTATACACGCTCATGCCAGCATTGGGGGTTGCATACCGACACAAACAGTACTGACACCAATCATGCAGGTATGGCACATCCACATGCAACCGCACATAATAATCCTAGACACATGCATGCATGAAAAATTGAGGGAGAGAGAGAATCAGGAGAAAGAAGATTTTGCGAGCAGGATGCATACCAAGATGCTTCCAATTATCTTTATTATCCTGAACCCCAGCAAAATGAAAACTTGGCAGCAAATGCACATGAGTCAAACCAGCACTAGACAATTTTTTAAGGTGAATGATACCAGCTGAATCCTGCATATAAGTATTACCGTTCATGAAATCTCCGACATTACTTTAGGCATTACATACTCCTACTAAAACTACATTAACAGATCATAGCAACAGTTGCTATTAGGATGTTTAAAGAAAAACAGTTGCTATGAACATGCTTGACGAAAGTAAGACATAATCTATAAATGGAACATTTGAATAAAAAAGTGGAAAAGAAAAAGGTCAAAACACCATCAAAGAAGGATCAAACTTGCCTTGACATCATGGATACTCCCAAATAATCTGTCACTAAGTGTACCAACATAACTCTGGTGCTTCTTTGGCAGTTCAGACTTCCGAGTCTAATTGACAATTGTGCTTTGATCAAGGGTGGTCAAAGCACAATGCTTTGATCAACTTTTGCTTTGATCGACTAACAAACTAATTATTGCCACCATAGTTTATCTCTCTGCCTCATACATGGAACAAGCCTAATGTGAATTGGCACAAACAAAATGTGTGGAACTTGTACTCTTTGGTTTAACCCATTAGGATTGTTATGTTCTCATATCCTTCAGCAAAATCCTCCCCCCAATAAAAGTAGCCCCTCACTCCCATCACGCTTAGTGTAATAGTGCAGTGGAAGCTAAATGGAGCAATCAAAGGTAATCAATCTCACTAAGGAAAAAGCCAAACTCATGTTCTTTAAGCAAGTCACAATCACAAGAGCAAAAGAACGAACAAGAATGCCTAGATAGACAATTTTCTTGGAAGGCGTAAGATTTTAAAACAAGATTACTAACCTGACAAGTGAAAGCACGGTAACCTCCTTGAAAATCAGGATCAACAGTCTGATCACTTGCACTGCATATACATAGAATTGGATGTTAGCCCTATGGTAGTGTCATCTTTAGTGCAAATAAAACAAAAACATAACACAGTGATGATGGACTCAAATAAACGACCTAACAGAAACATGATAAAAGTGCTTCAAAACAATAAACATTAAATGATGGCTTAAGATTATAAAGACTTAAACAATATACAAGCAAAGCTTAATGACAAACCCTGATGCGTCTAATGGTTTACATTCCACCCAAGAACCCTCAGATTTGACCGTATCATCAAAGAGAAAAACATTATTTTTGCATCTATATCTGCATCTGGTAATATGCTGAACTTGACCATGAACACCACAAACTTCTAGGAATATATTATGAAAAAGTGTTCCATACAAGTAGATCATTTTGATTTCAAAGTAAAGTAAGATGAAGAGAGGACTAACCCTAATTTGTTTGAATAGAGGAAATAGAGACATCAACCAAGTTTAGAAATATTGTCAATAAAACAATATACTGTTGTCTACGAATTTCAGATTAGCCAAGAAATTCAGAAATCTCCAGGCCATTAGAGGATATTAGATTCTTCAAACTCATATTGATCATCTATCCAACCAAACAATCATATAGCATGTCATATCAACCCATCTTTTGCTACCCAGCACAAACTCAAGCCCACACCAATCCAGTAATTATTTATGTGCAGATAATATTAGAGAAGATAAACCGTTCGAGTGACCCACCTTCTACAAAAAAAGGCATGCTATGTAGAATATCATGCCTTCCTCAGTCACCCATTAATGTCAAATTCTCACAGCCTCACTGTAAGACCCAAAAATAACGTTCATCACTCTGCGGAAGATTTCTTTAGGGAATATTAATTCTATAAAATATACATTTATGTTTTGTAAATCATCATGCCTTTCGCAGTCATTAGTCACCCATTAATGTCAAATTATCACAGCCTCAGTGTAAGACCCAAAAAAAGAATGTTCATCACTCTGAAAGATTTCATTACTCTTAAAGAATGACAAGAGAATGGATCCACATATATTGTAGGGACTAGGAAGAGGCAAAAGGAAATTCTATCTTCATAAAGAAAACACTTTTAGCCTCTCTTCCTCCAAAAACCACGGTGAGTAGAAAATAATGCAACTTAGTTGCATACTATACTGAAAAATATGGTTTAACCTGCACCAATGCAATCTGGTTCATACTTCAGGCAGCATTTCTTGAACCACTTTTTTTAACATCTGTGAGCTTTTGGTACTCATTGCAAGTTGGTGGTACAACAAATTTTCTCTAAGATAATACTGAAAATACTGTAAAATAACTTAGAGTATGATAAGAACTAAGACTAATAAAGAAAATGAATATGAAGGAATCCAAGAATTACATTCAAAATACTATTTTCTTCAAAATGCTGGCAGATAAAGAAATCCCAAGCATATGTATTTGAAGTCGCACAATAAGAGTGCTGATGAAGATTTGGATAAAAATGAAGATACAAGTGAGGATCTACGTATATGATTGGGCAAGGACAATGAAGACAAAAGGAGGGCCTGATGCAGAAAAGAAACGAGTATTTGTGCAGAAGAGAGAGCAAGGAAGATCAGAAGGATATGAACAGATGGCAACGTCACAAATGCAAATATAGCCATTTGTTGAAATCATAGGTAGAATAGGACTTGTAAAGCCCACAAAAATGTTGGGATAAGTCACAGCTATAGTTAGGCATCATTAGAGTACATATCTCTTCCTATAGGTAATTCCAGTAGATCATATCCTCAGGATAACCATCCAAGGGACCAAAAGACTTTATTTCTAATTTCTAAAGTTGAAACAGTATCAAAAGAAAACGTCCAAGTACGAAATAACCTGAAATCTCGTATGTGCAACTCATAGATACTTGTGTCAGAAAAGGAAAGAAGATCAGGCTTTTCATCAGCCAACTCATTCCAACCTGCTGGCTTTAGACTTTCAAGTTCAAGATTGACAAACAAAGTCCGCCTTCCATCTGAAGATATCCTGATCCATCATAGTCGAAACACCAAAAGTAAATCACTATCATTTAATGGACATGGTCCATGTAAAAGTAGTTTAGAAGTAGGTATACTAATGCAAATGAACAGCAATCAGCATCTACATCCAATATAAAAAAATCTTAATCAGATATGCCAAAAACAATGAATACGAGTGCATGATAATCAGCATACCCTCTAGCATAGGGATCATTTACTGTACACGTCTCGACTTGTAGGGTACTCTGATGATAGGCAGAAACTTCGTATACGTAATAACAATCTTCCCAACTAGATGGACCAGTAGCACTCCAAACGCCATTTTGCTCCACAAGTTGGATACGCTCAAACGGATCCCCACCTGATGGATCCTTGTAGATGCAACCATTTACTGCCTGCTTATAATTTGGATACAAAGGGTTAATTAAACAAACAACTAGAATCATAGACAGCAAGATATAGAGACAGATTTAGAATTTATGTGATTAATATCAGCTACATACTTGTGCTGTAGGGGCCCAAAGGAAAAGTGTAATGACTTCCTGCCTAAAGACAGCTCCAAGGGGACCTCTATATGCAAATAAATCATCCAGTACACCAGGTAACTGCAAGCCAGTAGCGCTCCTGAATTGCCCATCAACTGCAAACCGATACTCCAAGTGAATATTTACTTGAGATCAAGCGAGTCAAAAGGTAAACGAAAAGATGTAGTACCTAACGGCTATAAAAAATATTCAATTTATAGACAAATAAAAAATTGTGGCAATAAAACAGCACTACAGATGAGGATACATCAACAGAGCATTAAGGCACTACCACAGCTGCTTTAGGTACTTGCGTTCCTCTCCCCCAATTTAAGTCAGTGCATGGTACAAGGGATGGTGTGATAACACTTAGTACCACTGCTTCATGGAAAAAGTCAGTGCATTCCTCTCCCCAATTTAAGTCATGGAATAACATTTAGGGGTTTTCTTCCAAATGGATATCCAGGAAGCTTATACTCAAAATTATAATGACAATTCATTTACCAATATAAGACATTTTAAAGCTGAACTAAGAGTGTATATTTGAACACTATTCAGTAAATAGAGTTTAATAGACCTCAAAATATTCTAATCTAGATGAAAATTTATGGAAATACTGGAGGAAAATTAAAGATTACTCTTACCAGAAAAGGAAGCAACTGCTAATTGGCATTTAAGTAGGCTCCCAATATCCAAATGATCTGGAACCCTAAAAGCTTTGTAATCCCTTATATGAGGGAATTTGTTTCTTACCTGGAAAAGGAATTTGACAGAAAGATTGATGAAATTTTTCCTACGCATTAAGTGAGAATTATGATTTTATGATGTGGTGGAAATGAAAAACTGCTTTTATGGTTGACATTTGGATACTAAAATTCGGATAAGCAATATTTGTTAACGCCCAAGATATTTTAAACTCACATTTTCTAGAAGCCCACAATGATCAAATTCAAGCGGAAATTTGGCATCCTGTCCTGTCAAGAAAGATAGAGAACTAGGGTTCACAATCACAGTTCATCACTTTGCGATACATAAGGGATATTCCTTTTTTGTTTTTTTGTTTTTTTTTTTTTTTGCAAAACATGTGCCAAAATACATCAAATGGGTCAAACAGAAGAGCAATAGCACGTCATCTAACACAAGTTTGCATTGAAGTAACTCATATGCAAATATATTACATGCTTTTGCTATAGGAGGAAACCAGTATGAAGGGCTCCCACTCCCCACACAACCATACCCATTCTTACCTCCATCCAATTAAGTTTAAAACGAAAAAGTAAGAGCAGTGAGCAATCCCGATTCCAACCTTCAATGCCCTCATCTGTAAGGAATAAGTGGGCCTCTCTACTAGCATAGAGATATACAAAGGCATCATCAGCGGTAATATTCCAGGCTATGATTGATCTAAGAACCCAATATGCCCTTGCATAGGATAAACAATTCTGTAAACACAAGCATAAAGCTTTAGTATGACCATATACGCATAGGAGAACACAGAAGAAGTAAGTATAAGCAAAATATAAGGCCCAAAAAAGCCTACAAGAAGAGTTCTTTAGCAAATTTCCGAAATGATGCACCCATTTCCACCCAAAAAAATTTAACACGTTAGACAACCTAGTTACCCAATTTATAATGATCACAAAACCAAAAAGGACCAAATCTCTATGTCTATCATATGTTTCTCTTATACCTGAAAAGTGGATCGAAACCAAATAAGGACCAAGAACGCAAAAAATGAAGAAGGGTTTTGTCCGGCAACACTAAAATATCCATAGGACGCACAGCAGGTATAAATGCAGATCAGCATTCCATACAATAAACTATCAAATTGAAGAGAGAATGTTTCATTGGGCGCGGCACCATTAGCCCATTTTAACACGTGATCATTGTCTACAAATGTATAAGTTTTATTGAATATCAAACAAGATCGATTCTTTCTCTGAAGAAAAGAATAATGCAAAATCCTTTTCAGCCAAACGAAAGACAATAATGGTATCCAGACTATTCTAAATCCAGAAACAAAAACACCAACAGAGATAAAGAAGAAAAGATAGAACCTCGAACAGAAAAAAAAAAAAAAAAAACGGTTGAAGTTGGCTCGTCGAGTGGATATCCAGACCTTTCAAGAATCAAACCCATAAAGAACAATGTCAACACAAATAAACCAGAAAAGAAAGAACCTCGGGCAGAGAAGACCGAGTTGAAGATGGATGCTCGAGTGGGGAATCCGTCATAGGAGGTGTGGAGGAGGAGAGAACTTTGCCGGGTCTTCTGCAAGAGAAGCGAGAGCCAACCAAAGGAGAGAACAAAAGGCGACGAGAGAGTTCAATAGTGGAGGTGGACGGGAAACTGATAGCATAATTGGCCGGCGAGGAGCTCGATCGTCGGGGGATTGCCGGAGAAAATAAGGGTGAAGCGAGTGACATGGGACTCTCCTCTTTCTTTTCTTGGTCTCTTTCTTGTGGGTGAGAAGGGGGGACTGACAAGTGACAACGGTCTATGGGACGGGCCTTTATATTATAAGCATCCCATTCTTGGTAATGGGCTTCTGACGGTGGGGTATAGGCCCTATGGTTGCAATGGGGCTCCAAACGGTCGGATCTGGGCCGTATCTTTACCAGGATCCTGTCCAAATATGGGCTAGATCGCTGAGGATTTGAAATATAAACGGTCCCATCTGATGCGTCGATGGACTCAATTTGGGCTTGGGCCAGCTATCTTTCATTCATGAACGTGAGCATATTGGCTAACAAAGTTTTACTACTTTTTATTCAGTTGTTCTTTTCTCCTCTCTTTTTCTCCCCCTTATATTGTTTTGGCAGTTGAGCTTTTAAAACTAGCTCAGGACTCTTAAACCTGACATCAGCTTATTTACAATGATAGTAGGTCGAAGAGCTTAATTTGAGTATTACTCAAGAGGTTTTACAATCTAGATGCTATATAACCAACCCTTGCAAGTGCTAATCAATTCTATATTTGGTTATTTGCTTATCATTGGTTGTTGTGTTTTTGCGAGATTTGGTGTTTTTCACACAACTTAATGTTCTTCCATATATCAGAAGAGAGGAAGCCAACCATATGTCAGATTTTAAAGTTTTGTCTGGGTTGGAAATGAATCCAACCAAATCCAGCATCATGTTTTCTCCTACAGTTCCTGAAGAGAGGAAGCCAACCATATGTCAGATTTTCGATGTTGAGGAGGCGATTGAGGCTTGGACATACCTTGGTGTGCCACTATCTTTGAAGCGACTGCGGGCCCCTGACTTTACTCCACTCCTTGAGAAGCTTGCAAATAGGATTCTTTCTTGGCAAGGGAAAAAACTATCCGAGGTTGGACGTGTTATTCTATTGAGATCAGTTTTACAACCAATCCCGGGTTATGTGATGGCCACGACGCATCTACCGGTTGCTGTAATCAAGCGTATCGAAGGTATGTTTCGAGATTTCCTTTGGGAAGGCAAGAAGGGAGGTTTTAATCGTGTCTCTTGGAAATCAGTTTGCCTCCCGAAAGAATGTGGAGGCCTTGGAATCCGGGATCTTAACACTTGGCAGATAGCTCTTAAAGCAAAGAGGGTGGCATCATTGTTGGGTGACAAGCCGTCGGTCTGGAAGAATCTAGCCTTTGCCAAGTACCAATGGAGAGGATTGCTACCATCGAGATATGATTCTCATAAAGCTTCTTTTCATTGGTCTAGAATTTGTGATGCAGCTGATAGTATTAGAGGTGGCTTCATCGGCAATCCTAAGGGTGATAGTCGCCTTAGTATACTTTTTGATTCATGGCTGCTCTCTGAACCATTAATAAGGTTCCCCTCCTTGTTCTCGTCGGGAAAGCTTTTGGTGTCATCTACAATTGCAGACTTTCGGTTAGACGACCAATGGAACTTGGATAAGGTCTTGGAGCATTTTGGTGAGCCTCTAGCATAGTCAATCCTTGCTGTTGACGTACCGGTCGGGCATGACACAGTAAGGTGGGCATTTGGTCATGGTGGCTTAATCATGACGGCAAGTGCGTACCTCTTCCTACTCAGCCGCAAGAACCTCCCTTCTTCCCGAGGACAAGAAGTTTTTTGGAATGCCATTTGGAGGGTGCCTGCTGGCCCTCGAATTAGGCAGTTCCTTTGGAAGCTTGGACATGGTAGGCTACCTATAAGGGATTTCCTTTGGCGATTTTGCATGTTTTCAGAAAGGAATTGCCCTAGATGCCACTTTGAAGCAGAGTCTATTGACCATGCTTTCTTTGGTTGTGAATTGGTAGGCAGGTTCTTCGATGGACTTCTTTTGGGGATGTGCCCGGAGTATAATGGATGGAGCTCTGGTTTCTATTGGAGTATGCTTTCTACGTCTTCATCAACAATGGAGGAGATCCGTCATGTCAAGTCTACTATTGCCTATGGATTGTGGGAAATCTGGAAGGATAGGAATCGGTTGGTATTTGATGAAGTTGGTGATTCATTGGAGACCATCATCTGAAGAGTACGTCGATTAGCCAATGAGTATCAATGCAATGCTTCTATTTCCTGCAGTCTTGCTCACCCAACGGAAGATGCCATTCTACAGGTTGATGCTTCTTTCCTTAGGAATAACAATGCAGCGGTTGGCGCCATTTGTTGTCAAAAAGCAGGAGGGGAGATCTGTTGGGCTAGAGGTGTCACTCTTGAGAATGCTGTGACCGTACTAGATGCCGAACTACAAGCTATAGGTATGGGACTGAGATGGGCCTTTGAAAAGAATGTTCGCCGTGTCGTCGTCGAATCGGACTCGAGGTTCGCAGTAGAGATACTAAACGGTGGTAGACTATGGCCATCGGAGGTGGAAAGCTCTGTGCAGACGGTTTGGGCGATTATGTTGCTACTCGATTCTGTTGTGATGGTGGGCAGACCACGTGTTACTGTTGCTAGAGTTGATGATGTTGCTAGACATTGTAGGGGTAATGTTGTTGATTTTTATTGGAAACATGAGGATGGTGTTTGGCCACCTCTAGGACTGTGTTTGTAAGTTGCCCTGTTTACTAGCCTTTTAGGCTCAACTCATCAAAAAAAAATGTTCTTCCATATATATATACTAGTAAGTCCTCCTGCCACATGGCAGGGTAACTACCCTCTCTCCCCACCTTCCCTAATAACTTCTCACTAACCCATCTCTTCCCCCACTAACTCCCCCTCCACGTAGGATAACCCTCTTCACGTATGCTTCACATAGGACAATGAAAAGTTAATTTATAACCATCTCTCTATATAAGGATGATATACCATTGATTGCAAAATAAAGCCTCTCATCCAACTATTTTAATTTTTCTCATTTGATAATCATTATGAATCATTGTTTATTTTTATTATAATTGATTTTTTTTTATATCTTGCCATTTTTATTTTATCTGGTTCATTTTGTTTTTACTAATATATACTGAAAGAGGATGGTGTGGGACAAGTTGCATGGAAAAGCAGGGAGCAGCTTCAAGTGAGAATCTTCTAAGCTTCAAAGGCAAGTATCCAAGTAGGAAAACAAAACAGAGCAGCAGCAGCTGACTCCCAATATGCATGGGTGGGATTAGGTGCGAGGTCAGTACCTTTAAAAGAGATGGTGAGCTGATCATGCCACTGTTTTCATATCATAAACCAAATAATTAGTTCCAACTCCCAAGTGATACTCCCTTCTACTGCCACTCAACAACGCCACCAAACACCCACCACCAGCTAGCCACTTCCCCCCACTCCACTCCCTCTACCCTGCCACTTAAACTTATAGCACACCCAAGTAACCAATAGCCTATCACATCCTATTCTATGTTACACTAGTGTTCCTATTTGCCCATGCGGTCACAATTTCAGTTATTTCTTGTTTTTTCTTAGATCTTGAGTTGAATTAATAATGGATATGTGAGGCAGTGAGCGGCTGGATCAACACTTATCCTCTCTCCGCTTTGTCTTTTATAAGGTTGATGAGTTTTTTTTTTTTTTTGATTGATTGGTGAAGTCAAGAATGTATTTTGTTTCTTAAATTAAATTTAATATTCTCGTGTGAAGACTTGGGAGCGTTTGGTTACTTGCATCAGTTGATGCAGTGTCAATTGATGCAGTATTAGCATCATCTGTTTGTTTGGTTGCTTGTATCAACTGATGCAGTATTAATTGATTTTCTATTTGGTTGGTATATATTGCATCAAGTGATACAAAAGATGATAACATGAAGGGATCGCACGAACAGAGGATCTGATGGAGAGGAATGCCGAGAAGACGCCGGAGCCGGTCTCCCCTTCTTCCGCTCTCTCCGCTGCCACCATCACTCCTTAAGTCCCACCCGGAACCCCACCCTCCTCTCCATCTCCTTCGGGCTCCTTCGCTTCTCCCACCCGGACCCGGCCTCCTCCGCTTCTCCCACCCATACCCCCACCCCGTCCCACTCCCCTCTCCCCTCCTCCCTCCTCTCCATCTCCTCTGCTTCTCCCACCCGGACCCCCACCCCGTCCCACTCCCCTCTCCCTTTCTCCCTCCTCTCCATCACCACACACCTCCCTCTTGGTCGGCGACGGCGGGCGGGCGGAGGGGCGTCCGCTTGGTCGGCGATGGCGGGCGGAGGGGCGTCTGCTTGGTCGTTGATGGAGAGGGTCGGCCTCCTCCGCTTCTCCCATCCGGACCCCCACCCCGTCCCACTCCCTTCTCCCCTCCTCCCTCCTCTCCATCTCCTCTGCTTCTCCCACCCCGTCCCACTCCCCTCTCCCCTCCTCCCTCCTCTCCATCTCCTCTGCTTCTCCCACCCGGACCCCCACCCCGTCCCACTCCCCTCTCCCTTCCTCCCTCCTCTCCATCACCACACACCTCCTCTTGATCGGCGACGGCGGGCGGGCAAAGGGGCGTCCGCTTGGTCATTGATGGAGAGGGTCTGACGCGCCCAAACCACTCGTCGTAAAAGTGACTAGGGCATCGAGATTATAATTTATACCGAATCCTAACTAACTACTACGTAGTTAGCGGGAGTCCGGGTCGATCCGCAGGGAAATGAGAATTGACTAACGTACTCGATAGATAACTCCAAACAACTAGCTAAAATGATTTGGGTTTTGGATTAATGACTATTAAAGTAATTAACTAAGTGAAAAGAAGTATACTAATATAGAGAGGTCTTGTAATCTCCATTTCATTGTAGGTTCTAATATAGCCTCCTAAGAAATTGAGGTGTGTAATCCAATTGGGACGATCGAAATCAAGAATTCGACAAGCGGGTGGTTAGCCTCATTTATCGCTCAACGGAAGTCGGGTTAGAATCATCCGCCGGAAAGAATCACATTCACAAAGTCGACGAATGAGTGATTAGCTTCTATCGTCGCTAATGAACCTTCGATTAAGATCGGTTCGTCGCAAGGTAAAGGTATTGTATGGAATCGGGCATTGGATCGAGATGGTTCTAGCACCTCGAATCCAATGCAAGAGAAAGATAGAATGGATCCTCTAATTAGAGAGATAGGGATGGTTCTAGCATCCCTAATCTCTAATCTAGGGCTATTCATCATCCCAATGTAATTGGATGTGTTTCTAGCACATCCAACTCATTGGGGCATAATAACAAACACTTATCATGCACAAGTTCTAGCTCATACCAAAGAAAGACATTCATCCATTCAACATATAAGATCCATGTACAAAGATAAAGAAATCATGCTCAAATCCATACAATAGATCATCCCTAAAGATTACACATCAAAAACCCTAAGAAAACTACAAAAGAATCCTACAACTACATGGAAATCCCAAGAGAAAGGAAGTTAGCTACTCATCTTGGATTGATCCATGGATGGAGGTTGATGAAGCTCTTCTCCCATGGATTCCCTCCAAGAAGTCCTCTCAATTGGGTAAGGAAAATAGAAAGGCCCTAGAAAGGTCTAAGAGAAGATCCCTAAAATCCCCCATAATGGGTCTATTTATAGTAAGCAAGCCTCCCCCACTCGGATTAGATCTGGACCATTGATTTTGCTCGGCTGGCGCAAAAGGATCGATCCTTGTAAGGTAGAGGATCGATCTTCCTCTTCGTGTGATCGCTGGTCCCGTGGAGGATCGATCCTCCTATAGGAAAGGATCGATCTTTTCTTTCTTGAATTCTGGCTGCGCCCCGATGAAGATCGATCCTAGAGTAGGTGGAGATCGATCCTCTAGAATGTTGCGTTCTGTCACTGGAAAATACACATGAGAGATCGATCCTTCCTGTAGTGAGGATCGATCCTTCAGAACTTGCGTTCTGTCACTGAAAAATACGCATAAGGGATTGATCTTCTCTTTATGGAGGATCGATCCTTGTTGTCCCGCTTGGATTCTTCTTAATGTACTTCAAAAGATCGATCCTTCTTCAATAAAGGATCGATCTTCTTCATAAAAACTGGCCCGAATGACATTGTTTAAGCTTGGAACTTGATCCAATCCTCATTGAGGGCTCTTGTACCTGTCATAGGGTAACATTCGTCAATAAAGCCTTGCTCGGAGACTAACAAGGCCAAGTTAAAAGGGTGATTTATGCATTTTTCACGTCTTATCAGGGTCGACCTCCTCTGCTTCTCCCACCCGGACCCCCACCCCGTCCCACTCCCTTCTCCCCTCCTCCCTCCTCTTCATCTCCTCCGGCCTCCTCCGCTTCTCCCACCCGGACCCCCACCCCGTCCCACTCCCTTCTCCCCTCCTCCCTCCTCTCCATCACCACACACCTCCTCTTGGTCGGCGACAGCGGGCGGGCAGAGGGGCATCCGCTTGGTCGGTGACGGCGGGTGGAGGGGAATCTGCTTGGTCGTTGATGGAGAGGGTCGGCTGAGAGGGAGGAGAAAGGAGGGATGGGTGAAGATGCATCACGTGATGCACATGTGATGTATCAGCTGATACAGTATCTGAGCCTCCTTTTGCATCAGCTGATGCATTGGCCAACCAAACACTGATTTGGACTAAAATGTTGTATCAACTGATGCATATATCAACTGATACATGCAACCAAACAGCCCCTTAGGATCATTCAGACCTACTGAATGTGAATTAGAGTTGCTCCACTGGTTTTCTTGACAAGCACATGCAGTATTAGAAAAACTCTAGATCTCAAAATATTAATTGATGAGCTTACGCCCCTCAACTTCTTCCAACCCTGAGCATGTTAGTACGTGCAGGATAGGGTGAGCACTACAGTACACACATGCACGCATCTCCTAGCTAACATGAAAACAGTTGACCTGAAGGTACTGTTAAGAATGTTTAAGTCCCTGCCTGCAGCATTAATTAAATGCAGAGAATGATTAGCGCTTTAAACAACTGCCTAATACACCCATTTCTCAGCAACAACTGATAATACCCCACCAACAATTTTTCTTCATGATAAAGACCTGATCCATGAACATGGTTTACACGTCAATGAACCATTTAAACCAAAGAAATCCGCCGTCCGAAAAAATAACAACTCAGGACGGCAGCAGGCATTAAGATAGAGAGCTGATTAAGAACAGAGAAAGCTAGGAATATTGGTATATAATATGAAGTGCAATGGAATATGTACGTAAGCCGGATTGAGGTGGACTTATACTCTTCTTAAGAAGTACAACTAAGAGAGAGAGAGAGCAAGGAAGCCATCACACTGACAAATTAAACGGATGATGCCTTGCTTGCAAGCCGGCTGCTGTGCCTTAACGCCAAGTATCTGGCCTCAGAGAGTCCAGTGTTACTTGCAGAGCTTCCACTATACTGTACTTTGCATCACTTTCTAGTGTTAATTATTATTTACAGAAACTTCAGAGTTAAGGGCAACATGAGGGGGTTGGGTAAACCCAAGTAGTGCACAGCAGTACTCAAGTCAAGCACAACAACTATGCCTTCTTTTATGTTATATATACAATACTTAAAGGTAACGTAATGAACATTAAAGTCAATGTCTTTGCATAGTTTATATCACCATTTGCTAGCTGAGGCAGTAGTTTGTATTGGTATAGTGGATAGAGAGACTTGAGAATCCTGACATGTAGGATTGGTTTTAAATAAGAAAAAATTGAGCCTTTTAAATTACCCGGCTTAGGCTTAGGGTGGTTAAATACCCATTCGATTGATCACAAAAAAAAATATTTAACCTCAAAACCTCACGTAAAAAATTCCTTAACTTATACACCACCACCACACCGGTGGTTTGACATTGTGGTGGAGAAGAGAGATCATAAATAGTGTGTGATTGTTAAAAGATCTACCATCATAGAAACTCGCTAACCCTGCCTAATCGAGTGGCATGTTTAAATTAGGACGAAAATTTAATTAAATTCGGACTCAGTAGTTCAGAACTCTATGTCAATTAAGACTTGAGTTTTCAAATGTTACACAATACGTATTTTTGTGTAAGTTATATAACTTCACACAAACAATCAATTATGTACCAATTCACAATTTTCACATTCCAAGTGGACGTTTCTGCACTCCTTCACCTTTTCAGCTTCATACGCGAGCCACGAAGCTAATGAGCCCTCTCATAGTCTCATCTCATACAAAAAGAAGAGAGAGAAACAGAAAGAGATAAGAGTTAGAGAGGGAGAGAGAGACACGCACACACGGCACCACCACCACTCCTATCTGTAGTAGTTCTGAGAGGTTGAGCGGACCCAAATCCTCCCCCTCCTCCTCACAAATAACCACCAAATCATCACAAAACCAAAAGCTAGTGTTAAACCCACCACACATCACCCGTGCTTCCAGCCTTGCTCACATTATTACTACCCTTAGATCTCTCTCTCTCTCTCTACACACACACATATGAACACATACATATCTCTGTTTCTCTCTCCTCTTCTTTTGGGGTTGCATGGCATGCCTTTAACGTGCAACTTTACCATATTAATTAACGAGGATACATAGGAAGGAAGAGGGGCACCAGATATAAAGTTAACAGAGTAGCTAGCAGAGCTGGGCTGGGGGAGGAGGAGGAGGAGAAAGAGTCCAAATATAGGATCATTTCGGTTAGGCAAACCTCTCTCTGCTGTCCTATTCTAATCAAGTATTCTCTATTCTTTTCCTTGTACCACTCCTCTCTTCACTCCAAGCCTCTCCTCCTCCCTACCTAATTCCAGTTAAACATCCCAAACTACACACCTATTTTTAAGCCTATATGTGCCTGTCTATCTACATGTCTATGTGACTGCCACTGAGCTTGCTTGTCCTGTCCTCCTCCAAATGCCAGACTAATTCTAGGCTCTCTCTCTCTCTCTCTCTCTCTCTCTCTCTCTCTATATATATCCTATATATATACTACCACCCACAACCTCACAACTCCATCACCCTCTTCCACTCTCCTCCTATAATTACCCTTCTTGAGGACTTCTTTTTATCTATGGAGGTTCCTGGGGAGGAACTAGTCATGGTCTCTGGCTACGGCGGAGACTGCGCTTACGCGGTGGTGAAAGGCAAGCGGACGAAGCGGCAGCGGGTAGTCGCCGCCGCACCGGCTCCGGCTGTTGTGTCTCCGTCGACGTCGGAAGAAGAGGCGGTTTCGGGCGGGGGAATCACTGAGGAGGAGGAGGACATGGCGAATTGCCTTATACTTTTGGCTCAGGGACGTGGGCTTGATGAGAAGACGGAGGATGGCGGCGGCGGTGGCGGTGGCGAGAAGTTGAGGAGCCGGAGGTTTGCGGAGGCGCCCACGACGACCGATGGGAAGGCCGGATTCTATGTCTATCAGTGCAAGACGTGCAACAAGTGCTTCCCCTCGTTTCAAGCGCTCGGCGGCCACCGAGCGAGCCATAAGAGGCCTAAGATGGCGGTGGCGGCGATGATGGTCGGCGGAGAAGAGAGAAAACCGGTGACCGATGAGGTTGATCTTCAGATTGCTATGGATCTCCCTGAGAGAAACGTCGGCGGTGGCGGTGGCGTCAAGGCGAGAGTGCATGAGTGTTCGATATGCGGAGCGGAGTTCGCCTCCGGGCAGGCCCTCGGCGGCCACATGCGGCGGCACCGGCCTCTCAGCATCGCGGAGTCTCCGGAGGCCAAGAAGGATAGGAACCTCCTCTCCCTGGATCTCAACCTCCCGGCTCCCTCCGACGACGACCACCGTCCCGAACTCCAAAGACCACCACCTCTACAGGCTTTTACCTTCGCCGGCAAGCGGCCGCTGGTCTTCTCCTCAGCTCTGGTGGATTGCCATTACTGAAGCTAGCAAATCTCTACCGGTTCTTCTTCTATTTATTTTTTATTTCCACCCAAAATATTATTGGAATTAGCTGGGAATTCCATGTGAATTACACCTCTTATTTGTTAACTGTTTCATTGAAAATTCATTGAATTCTTTCAAAATTCAGGTTAATTATATGTTTATATGGTTTTCTCGATCACTCTATTTATATATCTCACTCTACAGAGATCCCAAGTTGGGTTTAGTTTGGTTTGCCACTTTGCCCACCACCAAGAGAATCTTGTGTCTTAAGTTCCTCCTCCCATGAGTTTGTTTGATTTGCAAGGAAGTATTTTTGTTACAAAATACCAAATAATATAGAGAGAGAAAGAGAGGAGAGAGGAGAGAGAGAGAGAGAGGGACAAAGGGGGCAAGTAGGTAACTGCTCATCAAAGATGAACACATGGAGAGTAGTGCTACTCCAGGCTAGCTTCATATGCAGGTCTTCTTCTTAAAATGGGAGGTACAGCTCCACTTCCTCTTCCTTCATTAAATATGCCAGCATCAATTTAAGAGAAACAGCGGATATTGGCCTCAAAAGTATCGGTTTGGTGTATTACATGTGAGCAATGATAGGGATTCCTTTATTAATCAAATCTAAAATGACAACTAATACTAGACATTTATATCTAGAAGAGATCTTCATCAGAATCTTCTCACAATTATTTAGCCTATCGATCACTCAAGAATGTCAATGGTAGGAAAATTTTCATTGAAGAAACTTGATGTCTCCGATGCGATTAAACGTCTCAATTTTTTAAGAGAAAAACGACGTGTATTTGATTAAAAATATAGCTTGTAGGTTTTTAAATTGAGTGGTTATAATAAGATGGTACTAGAGCTTAGTTCAAGAGCGACTCTTTTCTTCTCCATTCCTTCTCACGCAAGGGCTATGGCTCGGGGAAACATCCAGCATCCAACATGTCCCGCAACAGGGACTTGCTGGGGAGTCAGCGACGCTGAACGAAATCCACTCATCAGATCAACAGGGACTTGCTGGGCTATATCTCTGTCGCATTGTTAGTACGGCCACCACCGATGAGAGCATGATCAAACTTGTTTAGTGATTAGAGTGACATGGCATCAAAGCAAAGTTGAGAGTTCCAATTTTGACTTCTCCTCACAATATTCACAATATTGTTAAGTTACGGCCACCGCCAACTTAACTCTCATTTGCCTCGGTGACTTTATATTCACAATATTCATATGTGAAGAATTATGGCACCGCAAGAGTGGGGGTTAAGTTGCTTGAGCAAGATATAGATTTGGTTTATTACAAATGATCTCTGATGATGTTATCATCAAACCAATGATGACAACCACTACTAGCCATTTATATTCACTAGAAATCTTCAATAAAATCTCCTCACAATCAGCCTAATAATTCAAGAACACCAAACAGAGTACTTTTAACATCTCATTAAAGAATTAGCTCTCTCAAATGCAATTGAATGTTTCATCTTACATGAGTGACAATAGTTGCCTTGATCTAAATAAGGAGTGTTCTATTGGCATGGCTAAATTAACGAGAACCAATTAAATGGCCATCTCTTGTCTATTGTGTACACAGTACACCAAGCATTCGCTTCCAATCATCCATAAATCCATGATAACAACCACTCAACCAATGGATGTACGACAGAGCGAGAGAGAGAGTTTTGCAAGTTAATATTTAATTTTAATAATCATCCTTATATAGCAGGATGGTTAAGAAGTGGATTTTTTGTTTGTCCTAGCTGGCGTACTACATGGGCAAATATATCCTATGTGACTGCTGATGTGGAGGAATAATAGTGAGGGAGGGGGGAGTTAGGAGAGGTTAGTGGGGAGTTATGAGAGGAGATGGTAGTTACCCTGCCAAGTGGCAGGGGACCCCACTAGTATTATATATACGGCCTGGATCATGAATAAGGGTGCAAGCAACTCACTCTTTATTTTTCATAAAATAAGAAGTGTGTTACCTCATCATTCACCTTGGACTATGGAAGTATGTGGGTGAAGGCCACGTTTACTCTCGGGGGCAATGAAAATTACGTGAATTACGTGGGTTTAATAAGTAAAATAAAAAAAATGATTCGGAAGTCCTAATCATTCAATCCAAAAGATTAAATCGTTAAGTGATGATGAATTTATTATTAGTGTAACGGTAGCAAACTATTTTTTTTGAATGAATATACTGTCAATAATTCTATGTTTTTTTCTTGTTTCTCAACATTGGGCCGGTTTTTTTATTTTTTATTAGTTGATCCAAAGGATGGTGAAAAGCTGAAAAACAACCAACATCAGGGGTTTAACCCAATCATATCCACTGACTCCCTCCCCCAGAGACCCCCAACTGGACAACCCCCTGAGTACCTTCCCAAAATTGCGCACACCATGTTCCCCTCGCAGCTTTTGCCAGCCTGTCTGCATCCAGATTTTCCACCCTTGGCACATAGCGGATATGGCACTCCTTCAGCTGCGCTGCACTCCAGCATAGACTCTAAAGCCGTCCCGTGAGAGCGCTAGGCCACTGCCGACGCCCATTAACACACTCTACTAAGTCTTTAGAATCGGACTCCAGGAACACCCGAGAAAGGCCTCTACTCCTCGCTATGTCGACACCCTTCTCCATCGCCGACAGTTCAGCATCCATGACATCTACCGCTCGCCCCCCGGTGGAGAACCACCATTCCCGGACTCCCTTGGCATTCCAACAAACCACTCCCAGGCTCGAGTCTCCTCTGCATCCGGAGATGTCCCAATGTCCAGTGGAAGTCTCTTCTTTCTCAGTAGCCACTCTTTCGATAGCCAGACAATCCGCCCCGCGAGCTTGACCGGCGGCTCTGCCTCTCCATAAAAAATCCCCCTGTTCCGATCTTTCCACAGTGTCCATAGGCCATAACCCAACTTAGCTTTCCTTAACTGCCACAGCTCCGACTTATCAGTGTTAGCTAGCACCTCTGGCCAATTCCTCCATGCCTCCTCCCGTCTTTCCACATTGGGCCGGTTTAGTTTGACTGTTTTGCGTTTCCATTTCATTCCGAAAATAAGAAAACAGTGGCCAAAATACGCAAGTTTGTCTTGTTTTTCTGAAATATTTTTAGAAAAACAAGAGGCCTATTCTTTTGGGAAATGTGGAGACACCAAAATTGATTTTTTCATCGTATTCTGTAAAATTGCAAATCAAGGAAAAAAATCCAGAAAATAGTACTACGCTGGGCATATTTTTCTAAAAATATGTTGTAAGAAACAAGTGACATATTTTCTTAGGAAGTATAAAAACACCAAATTGACGTTCATCCTATCATGTAAACTTGTATTTAACTTAGAAACTACAAACAACACCAAATTGAGCGTTCATCCTATCATGTAAACTTGTATTTAACTTAGAAACTACAAACAACACCAAATTGAGCGTTCATCCTATCATGTAAACTTGTATTTAACTTAGAAATTATAAATAGAAAATTAAAAAAAAAATTAGAAGCATAATGAAAACATGAAAAAAAAGAGTGATGATTTGTGTATATGCTGACGTGGCATGTGTATTACACATGGTCTGAATCGGTAGTGGATTACCGATTCTTTCATATAGTCCATCAACAGTGGGCTACCGATGAACTAAATCAATGAATCAGTAGTCCACTGCCGATGGACTTTATGAACCAATCGGAACTTCAATATTGGTACAATTCAATCGATAGGGAGCTACCGATTCACTGATCGAATCCATCGGTAGTCCACACTATCGATGGACTAGTTGGATGAATCGGTAGTGGACTACCGATTCGGTGACATATGTATTACACATACCACACATGTCACCTCAACATGTACATGAAATATTATTTTAAAAAAAATGTAATGTAAAGAGTAGAAACCATGGTGTAAATATAATTACATGTTTTTTAAACCAAACACGGTAATACCCAGATCCATACCTTTCATAGAAGTGTTTTGACTGAGTGGGCGTGCGAGGAGACATCTATAAAACTTTCTTTCTCTCTTTATTTCTTGGAAGCTTTGCAACTCATAAAGTAAAAACAGGAAATAAAAAAGGGTGCGGCTATCCGCACAACAAGTTGGACTCAACACACCACATCCCAGATTTTTTGAAAAAAAAATTAAAAAACCGAAAAAACTCTAAACTACCCTCATCCCCTACCTCTCCTCTCTCCCTCATCCCACCCTCACCTCCTCCACCACCCCCCACCACGCCGGTAGCCACCGCCGCCCCGCCCCGCCCCCGCTCCGCCGTCGCCTGCGGGAGAGAGAGGGGGGCAGGGCTACCTCCTCTCTCTCTCCCCTTCCTGGCGTGGCCGGCGACGGTGATCCCCCGCCGCCCTCTCTCTCTCTCTCTCCCCTTCCTGGTGTGGCCGGCGACGGTGACCCCCCGCCGCCCTCTCTCTCTCTCTCTCCCCTTCCTGGCGTGGCCGGCGGCGGCGACCCCCCCCCCCCCTTCTCTCTCTCCCGCGGGCGACGGCGGCGGCTGCTGGGGTGGGGAGGTGATGGCGGGGCAAGGGGGGGTGCGGGGGGTCGCCGCCGCCGCCCTCTCTCTCTCTCTCTCTCTCTCCCCTTCCTGGCGTGGCCGGCGGCGACGACCCCCCCCCCCCCCCCTCTCTCTCTCTCTCTCTCTCTCCCGCGGGCGACGGCGGCGGCTGCGGCTGCGGCTGCTGGGGTGGGGAGGTGATGGTGGGCCGGCGTGGTGGGGGGGTGGGGGGTGGTGGAGGAGGTGAGGGTGAGATGGGGGAGAGAGGGGAGGTAGGGGATGAGGGTAGTTTAGGGTTTTTTCGGTTTTTTAATTTTTTTTTTTTCAAAAAATCTGAGATGTGGTGTGTTGAGCCCAACTTGTTGTGCGGATAGCCGCACCCAATAAAAAAATGGGAGGCAGAGAATGAAAATATGAAACTATTTTTTAAACCAAAGATCTCAATCCTTATTTTTCATCGTCTTTTTTTTTTTTACTGATGAGTGGGTGTGCGAGAGAAATCAATATAACTTTCTTTACTCTTTATTTTATTATGGGGGCGTTTGATTGCATGCATCAACTGATGTAGCATCATGATCCAAACCCATATTTGGTTGATCAGATACATCAACTAATGCTGCATTAGTTGATGCAAAAAGGTGGCTTCATGCAGCATCAGGTGATGCAACAAAATTAGTTGTATCAACTAATACATCATCAGTTGATGCATCACATGATACATCACATACCAACCAAATAGAATACGAAGGATTGGATTGGATGAAACAGTTGTATCAACTGATGCAATACATACCAACGAAATAGAAAACGAGCTAATACTGTATCAGTTAATACAAGCAACAAAACACTTATTTTTATATCAACTGGTGAAACATCAACTGATGCAAGCAACCAAACGCCCCCTTAAATAAAAGTTTTACGGGGGATGCTTCCTCCTACTTGACAAGTCCAGCAAGGGGCAGCAATTAATCCTCTCTGGTCATCCACCATCACCTCTCAAATCAATGGTAAATTAAATACTTGGATCTACGTATACCATTCCTTGATAAGCTCGTCTCGCATGCATCCAATTACGTCTTTTATGGTGGGAAATTGGGAATAATAAGAACTATATTGTCATATTCATGCATTCTCTATTTTGAACGGTCTGCGTAAGAAGTCATTTGCATCGGAATCCTATCAAGAAAATATCGATATAACTTTGATTCCAATCGGAATCAATACTTCGTCTATGTCACAACATGGATTCAATAATAAACAGGTCCCGCCTACTAGCTGTATAGTTTCACATCTAATTTGTATAAAAAAAAAATTTTAATAATTAAGTATATATACACAAGACACTGGATATATAAACATATATAGATAATATGGTTTTATACTAAGTAATGCTAATGACCAGTGATAAAGGACAAACATCGACGTATGTCAAATCTCCATCCGTGCATATATTTATTGAAGAGCTGGCGGTGCGGATGTTCTTGAACTAAACTATTGCTCCACTTGCGAAGTATTGATTCTCTGCTATACTCGATTGCGTAAGCTTGGAAATTTTTGTTCCTAAGGATTATTGCAGGCCAAGCAGCTAAGACTTGGTTATTGCCATTTGCCGGATCTCAATCTCGTTTTGGTTTCTATTTTGAGTTAATTGGTGTTTAGACTTTTGAGAAGAAAATATTTATTCAGAATACTGAATATATTTTTCTTAATATAAGAAATCATGTTTAGATTTTATATAAGTTGACAAATTTTATTTATTTAATATTTTAATTAACTAGATTGTATATATGGTTTATACAAGACTTCTTTAAGCAAATTGGATCAAATGAGATTAAATTGGCTCAAGTCAAATCAAGTTGGTTTAAGAATAATCACCTCCGTTGGAGGGAAAGGGAATCGTACGGCTGGAAAAGATAACGTATGTACTCTCCTGAGTTTTTTTTTTTAAAAATCCATTCCACTTTCGAATTTACAAAACCAGTCCACTTTTATGTTTGTTTACATGATAAGCCAAAATATTTTTTTTAAGACAAAAATGCCCTTCCTCCGACCTCTTCGACACCCGCTGCTGGCCTCCCTCGACGTCGCCCCGTCCACCCTCGATGTCGCCCCCTCCCTCGCCCCGTCCACCCTCAACGTCGCCCCGTCCACCTACGTGATCCATGCACCGCCCCCCACAGGCTCCCATGCGCGCCGCCAACCACGGGTTCCCATGCGCGCCGCCAACCGCGCTCTCCCATGCGCCGCCCTCGCATGCCACCCGCGCTGTCTCTCTCTCTCGTCGCCACCCGCGGGTTCCCATGCCAACCGCCCTCTCCCATGCGCGGCCACCCGCTCACCTCTGATCTCGATCCCAATCCCCTGCACCTTCGATGTCGAGAGCGCCGGGCGGCGTGCATGGGACGTCAGCATATACACAACATGTTGACGTCATGCTTAAGGGAGCTAGTCCACGCCAAGATAGAGCTAGTCCACGCCCTCCGCACCCACCACGGCCCCGACGACGACGCCTACCGCGCCGCCTTCCAGCGCGAGGACGTCGCCGGCAACCCCAGCGTCGCTCTCACCAACCCCAGCGTCGCTCTCACCAAAGACCTTCCAGCGCGAGGACGTCGCCGGCAACCTCATGCGGGCGGCATGCACAACATGCATGGGTGCGAGCGACGCTGGGGTATACTACATACATGCATGCATTCACGTAGACTAGAGTTCTTCTAAATATTAAGCATCACTTCCCGACGAGCCCTTCGTTGTCAGCGAGCAACGTATACTTGTCTCTCCTCGTAAGCGACGTGCACAAGTATCCAAGAGCCTTTCCGATCTCTTCTTGCACTCGCTTGGCCGCCTGGCGGCTCCCGGTGCCGGTGGCCACCGGAGTCAGGAATTCGATCTCGTACTCCGCCACCGGATTCATGTTGAAGTAGAAAGGATCGAGCCCCTTGAACCCTCCGGCGGTGGTGGTGTAGAACATCCCGACCCTCGACTCCAGCGCCACCGGCACCACCTCGTCCACCAGCTCGGCGAACAACGGACCTCAAAAGATACGGCTCCCGGCAGGTGGTGCCCTCTGGGCACACCACCAAGTTACCCTGGCGGAGCAATTCCTCCATCCGGCAACGGTCTTCGTTGCGATTTCTCATCATGCGAACGGTCGTGATGGGCGATATGATCTCGGAGAGACGGGCCAGACGGCTTAGGCTGTATGTCACCCTCGACGTCCTCGCGCTGGAAGGCGGCGCGGTAGGCGTCGTGATCCACCTCCAGCAACCGCCACCGTTCCGGCTCCCCTGCTTCGTTCCAGATCTCCTCTGCCTCGCTGGGGTCGTTGAGGGCGCTGAGGGTTCCAAGGTCGGCCTCGTACCCTCTCTCACCCCTAGCCGGCGCTCCCATGCACGCCTCCCTCGACGTCGACCCCGTCCACCGTCGACGTCACCCGGCCTCCTCTCCTCTCTCTATCTCTCCCGCGCTCCCATGCACGCCGCCCTCACCCTCGCCCTCGCCGTCGACCTCGCCCTTGACCTCTTTCTCTCCCGCGCTCCCATGCAGGCCACCCTCAACGTCGCCCTCTCTCTCTCCCGCGCTCCCATGCACGCCGCCCTCGCCGTCGACGTCGCCGTTGACCTTGCCCTAGGCCTGTCTCTCTCCCGCGCTCCCATGCACGCCACCCTCAACGTCGGCATCTCTCTCTCCCGCGCTCCCATGCACGCCGCCCTCGCCGTCGACGACGGCGTACCCTCTCTCACCCCCAGCCGGCGCTCCCATGCATGCCTCCCTCGCCCTGGTCGTCGCCCCGTACACAAACATGATGACGTCATGCATTAAGATTTAAATGCTGACGTCATGATTTAAATGCTGACGTCATGCATTTAAATCAATTTAAATGATTTAAATGCTGACCCTCATGCTCGCCGCCGGTGAAGGAGTCGGCCAGGACCAAGTCGAAGGTGGACCGCCGGGTGAACGAACACTGGCACGCAGCCGGCCAGGACCGAGTCGAAGGTGGGCCGCCGGGTGAATGAGTCGGCCGGCAGCTGCATCCAGAACTCTGCGGCGAGCATGACCCTTAGGAGCGGCGCCGAGTAGATCGGTATTGTTGAAGAGGCATGGAGGGACTCTTCGCTTCAGATCTCGTCGGCTGAGGTTCGAGTGAAGTGGTGCTTGGCAATGGAACCCTGAAGGTCGACGGGGAGGTCAACGGAGAAGACATCGAAGCCGATTGGAGTAATTCGGCGGTGTTGAAAACTATGGGTCCTTCGAGCTCTGTTCCATCGTCGGTGGTCCAAAACATCTACACATCTGCTAGCTTGACATCATCCCGGCGCTGACATCCTCGAGCTTGAGATCCTTCGACATCATCCCGGCGCCGACCTCCACAAGATCAGGCTCGAGCTCCCTCGACTTCATCCCGGCGTCGACATCTTCAAGATCGAGCTCGAGCTTCCTTAACTTCCTCTCGGCGTCGACATCATCGAGCTTGAGCTCCCTCGATCTCATCCTGGCGCCGATATCTTCAAGATCGAGCCTGAGGATCCTCAAGATCGCTGTTGAGCCGGGGCAGAGGATGACGCCCGACACGACTCCTGGACCTGAGAGACTCCATCCATGGCGGCGCTGGATCTGGGAGAGAGAGCGAGGTCGGGGGAGAGAGAATGGAGGAAGGGTATTTTTATCCTAAAAAAAAAATTGACTTATAATGTAAACAAACATAAAAATGGACTGATTTTGTAAATTTGAAAGGGAAATGGATTTTAAAAAAAAAAACTCTACTCTCCTCTATATAAGGTTTGAGAAGTATTGATTTGAGATTTTTTTTTTTTGGCTCGGCTGCCGTGTGTTCTCTCGATTTCCCATGTAAAAGAAAAGCACGAGATTGCAAAGGAGTAGATCGGTGAGGGTTTCAAGAGCATGACGTCATGCTTGTGTCGTGAGAGAACGAAGTGAAGAAAAGTCAAAGTGGATTGAAGAGAGTGGCAGAGAAAGAAGAAGTGAGGCATTAATGGTTGCAAGGGGATCTCCGTTGATGAAGAATTGAGAGAGAAGAGAGAGCAATAGAAAAAGAAGAAAGAAGCTTAGTGGAAAGAAGGGGACATTTGGTGTGGGGTTGTACGGCAGTAATAGGGCATCTTGGTCGGACCGAGGAGATGGGGTTTTCATGGGAGTTGATGGCTGCCGACTGAGAGAGAATAGGAGTCAGAGAGAGAGAAGCATTAAGGGCGGAGAAGAATAAAAGAGAGTGAGTGACTCTCCTGGCTGCGGTGAAGAGGACGACACTATAGTTCGAAACGGTGTTGAGGCGATCCATGAAAAAAACAAGAGTTGTGGTCCATGTTTTGAGAGTCGAGCATGTTCGAGGATGATGACGTGTACGTGAAGAGTCGGTACAGTGAGTTTGTTTTAACTTGTGTAAACGGTTTCGCCTGGTCCTGTAGTGGACTCGTGGTTTTTTCTCGTGAAGGTTTTTTCACGTTAAAAATCGCGTGTCTTCCTTCTTGTATGTGCTTGATTTATTTCATATATCTGTTCACATATTTCGGGTAATCTGTGGGGTCTATTTAATTTCACTTAAAACATTTAGTGGGTGTTTGGTTGCTTGTATTAGCTAATGCAGTGCATTGCTCAATGCACTGCATTAGCAATACCAGCCATTTTGACTGTTTTTGCTAATGCAGCATTGGAGGCCCTTTTTGCATTAACTGATGCATGCATCAGTTAATGTAGTGGCCAACCAAACATCCTTTTGTATTAGCTAATGCATGCATTAGTTAATGCAGTGGCCAACCAAACACTGGTATAGACCAAAATGATGCATTAGCTAATGCATGCATCAGCTAATACAAGCAACCAAACACCCCCTTAGGGACTAACATATTTTTTAATACTAAAATGCCCTTTCAAGATTCCCAATATATATTCCCTTCCTATTGACTGTTCATATTCCCAGTGACTTTTTCGTATTTCTAGTGGAAAGTAAGTTACTTTCCACGATTACGGAAAGTAAGTTACTTTCCACGATTTTACGGAAAGTAACTTGAGGTTTTGGTGATGAAATTGTTGAAAATAACTTGAGTTACTTTCCAGATTAAACCAATGGAAAGTAACTAGTGGAAAGTAACTTGAGCCTTGATGATGAAATCATGAAAAGTTATGAGTTACTTTCCAAATTAAATTAATGGAAAGTAACTTGAGTTACTTTCCGCAATTATTACATTACTATTCATAACTATTATGAGTTATTTTTCATAATATATTATAAAGTACCGTGGAAAGTAACTTATCCCGATTACGGAAAGTAACTTGAGCTCTCGATGATGAAATCGTGAAAAATAACTTGAGTTACTTTCCAGATTAAACCAATGGAAAGTAACTAGCGGGAAGTAACTTAAGTCTCGATGATGAAATTAGAAAAAGTTTATGAGTTATTTTCCAAATTTAATTAATGGAAAGTAACTTGAGTTACTCCACAATTATTACATTACTTTCCAAAAGCATTATAAGTCACTTTCCATAATCTAGATGTTAGTAGTGTGGAAAGTAACTCAAGTTTATGAGTTACTTTCCAAATTTAATTAATGGAAAGTAACTTAAGTTACTTCACAATTATTACATTACTTTCCACAAGTATTATAAGTTACTTTCCATAATCTAGATGTTAGTATTGTGAAAAGTAACTTGAGTCAAAATTGACTGAACAAATTGTGAAGCATTTTTGTGAAAATTTTGATTGCTCATTGCAAAAAAGTGACTAGCATGGAAGAGGGATATATTATTTACTTTTCAAAAATAAAAAAAGTAAAAAAAGGGAAAAAAAAAGGTCGGCTGCGTCGTCGCGACGGGATCCGGAGGGTGAGGAGCTGGGCGGCGGCAAAGGGATCCGGAGGGCGAGGAAGGAGGCGGCGACGGGAGCGCTGGGGATCGATGACGAACGGCGACGAGCTGGAGGTCTGGATCGGCGACGAGCGGGATCGGCGACGAGCTGGATCGATGATGACGGGATCCGGAGGGTGAGGAGCTGGGCGGCGGCGACGGGATCCGAAGGGTGAGGAGCTGGGCGACGGCGACGGGATCCGGAGGGTGAGGAAGGAGGTGGCGACGAGAGCGCTGGGGATCGATGATGGACGGCGACGAGCTGGAGGTCTGGATCGGCGACGAGGTAGATCGACGGTGAGCTGGATGGGCGATGACGGGATCCGGAGGGTGAGGAGTTGGGCGGCGGTGACGGGATCCGGAGGGTGAGCTGGGCGGTGGTGACGGGATCCGCCGCAAGCCACCCACGCGCGGGGGGGGTGCCGCCGACGAGGGTGGGCTTGCCGGCGACGAGGGGGAGGATTATAGGGGGGCTGAGGGGATTATAGAGGGAGGTTATAGGGGCATTTTCGTCCCATCGCCCCTATTGTCATATCAAAAAAAAATTAAGACCTACCGTCAAACTTATTTTTTTATCAGCCCCCGTTGACCTTTCTCCCTTCTATTTTTACTCACTGAACTAGCAGAAGAACACAACAACTATTACAATACGATATAATAATATGGAGCATGCCACACTTCATCTCATTTTACCACCACCCTTCAAGTACGTTGCAATAATATATATCCTATACGCTACATGTCATGGTATTCTTGCAACTTAGAGGGAACCACAGCAGACATCTGGGTAAAGAAAGGGGTCAACTGGTACAAATGGAGCATTGAAGTATTATTCTCTACGAAGAGTGCTTCATGTGAGAGAATTCTGAATCACCAACCATTATGGCTGCTAGTATTCTCTAGAAAGGTTCATTTATTATGGTTGAAAATTCGGCATCATACCAAGGAGCTGGTCGACAAGAAGCATCATACGCAGTACAACCAATATATGCATTCAGGAATATTGATTGCTCAAGCTAACCAGCCATTAGGTTGGCAGCATAGCAAGGTTCATTTATTTCCACCAGAGAGTATTGAAACAACATAGGAGTAGTAACAGAATTTTCTCGACATGGCATAGCACAATAGATTCGTCTTCTGCCTACAAAAGATTTGCATGTGCAACTCTAAATAAAGGTGCGTCAACAACACATGAACCAATCACCCAAGTGGAGTCAATCCAACGACACCTGCAAGAGCATGGAAACAATGAAAATGATCAGTTATAAATATAGCAATTTAGTGGTCTGTAATTGCATAGTTTCTGCATCTGAATGACATTTTGGAATCTGACAAGTATTCTAAGAATATTGTATTTGCAACTATGATCCTACTTGAAATTCATTGAAATAAAAGTGGGAAAAGAATCGAAATGAAAGCGCTAGGAAGTTTCATCGCTCACTTAAAAAGAAAACATTTGGACGTGCCATTGTCACAACTACTTCCGAGCTCTGAAATCTGTTTAAAAGCAGTCATACCATATGCTGCCAACATCCTAGAAAAGACCAGAACGAATACCAAGTGCCGTTTTCCACTTCGTCAATACATCAAAGGTAATGGACGTTGGCTCACTAATTTACATTTTTCCCTTGAAGATCAGGACTTGGCAAAGATATGGCGCAGTTTCAAAATGTCAGCCACCATTTTGTATACTACAGAGACTTTCTAAACCAAATTGCAACCTGGTTGGAAGCATTCCATGCTGAAGATCATATCAGCCCTGAATCGTGTCCTTTCCATAAATCAGCATGGTCATTTATGCCAATTATGGCATTCTAAAAGCCGAAAAATACAAAAGCAAAATAGCCAACTTACATTCCAAGCATTCAGTTCATTGACAAGTTGAAATGTTTTGAGAATGATAATCTTATAAAATTGAATAAATTGCAGTAATCCCATTATGTTCATTATGGAAAACCACGAAAAGGAGTCCAACAGAAGAATCGATTCCAAGAAGTTGTTAAAAAAAAGAAAGATAAGAAGTAATGCCACAAAGGGTCAATCGACGACATCTCCTTGAGAGATATCTAAATAATACCACTCGCTGGAGTTTGGAAAATGTCTTGGGGGCACCTATTCTATGATAATAAGAGGAAACCGCAAGAAGTTTCGATGTGATCTGCATAGAACTTATCCACATAAATCTGTGGTAAGTTCAAAATTATCACTGAAGACATAAAAAAAGGAATGCTAGTTATTGCAAATCCAAAATATGTTACTTTTCTCAAGGATTAGTTGCAGGAAAGTTAAAACTATATGCACAAAAAGATCAAGCAGCAAAATGAACTTTAGATATACAGATGAATAGAATGAGCCAATACACATACCACATGCCAATCTTCCTCCTGCATTTCCAGTTGAAAGGCTAAGTTCATGATTTCCTATAGGCAGACAACAAATGCAGATAAGATATAAGTAAGCAGGATGTCAAGAAGAGACTAGATTAGAAAGGAAAAATACAAATAAAAAAGGGCAACTGGACAGGTAGATTTTTTTCAAGAAAAGCTTAAGTAGATTATTAAGATGATTGCAAGTGAAATTAATAAATAGAGCTTTACCCTTCCCGAGATCATCCTCGAGTTCATGGACCACAAATGCTCTTCCAACAACTGAATTAGGTCCGCTCAACGGAATCTACGTATTGAATAAAAACCACACTTAAAGATGCAGAATGTAAGAGGGCAAAGAACCTAGGTTTTAGATTACAGTGAGCACGACTACTATATCTTTGCAAGCAAAATGGAGTGAAGAATGAACTTAAGGATATAAAAGTACCTGGTTGTCTGTGATTGTTGCCTCCGCTACTCCTGTATGATACAAGAAACATCGTCATTCTACCAGTACCTCGTAGACAAATTCAATACCTACCCTGGGGAATATGTTACAGATCATACCATCAGCGTTGGCAACTATGTTTCCCAGGTCACCCGCATGACGAATTTCGTCCTCTGGAGCTCCATGTGTCATCTTGTTTGGGTTGAAATGTGGCCCTGGGAAAACCACCAAATTTAACCAATGGAAGAGTATGACAGAGAAGATAAACCACCAGATTTTTACTTAAAAGCTGATTTAGATCAATAGCCGTAATTGCAGGACTCTAAGGTTTGAAAGTCATCTTCAAGCATTGTAACTGGGATCTTGCTGTCGCTCAAAGATAAAAGTGTAACTCTAAGATTCTACAAAAATAGCTAATGGTTCGAAATAGATTTAACAACCCCTATGTAACCAAATTTGGACTCTTTGGCAGTGTTTAGTATTCTACTTTCAAGTTGGTATGAAACTCCGTGAAAGCATTCAAAACTGACCTGTCGATACACAGCCATTGGTAGTGTCACCGAACTCATGCTGCAGGACAAAAAAGCCAAGGATTTAAGACAATATCATAGCTTAAATGAATGAAGAACAGGAAAGGGCACTGACAAGGTGGAAGCCATGACGTCCAGGTGTAAGTCCAGTAACACGAACATTAACTTTGGTAGGGCCTGTCGAAAAAGAATAGGAAGAATGTCTTCACAACCAATTGAGCACATCACAGAACAAAAATGCCAAAAGAAACGTTTCCGGAGTGTGAAAAAGTAGGAAAGACAAAACACAGTTAGATAAACTTGGTAAGATTGCAGCACACACAATAAGGATACCACTTCTGCAAATTTACTTTTCTCATAAATTGTGCTATCTGTTCTATCTATTGTTGAATACTTGAGTACTGCAAGCATTATGTTTCAAATTATCAAATAGATAGTAGTCATGCAAAGATAGAGATATAAGCACAAGAAATCATGGTGAGCATGCCACTAAAGCAATTGCTAGCATTTTTCAGATTCACTGGAGCCATCATATGGTTGATCCAATGCAAGCCACCACATTGTCACCAAGATTGGGGCAACTAGCAGCCACTCGAGTAAAAATTCGTCGTATCCAATCAAATGCACACTTGCTCAAACATTTCAACAAGGATAAGGTGCAATTAATTACGATTCGAAGTCAAAGTAGTTTCTATTTCTAAGAACCAGTTGGACCAAAATTAGAAATTTTGAAGGGAGGCGAGGCTAAAAAAGCGGACCGTCGTCTTCTTGGAGGAGAGTGACGACGCCCTCGACCTGGGAGGTGCCCTTGAGCACCGCCACGGCCTTCTTGTTCTCCGCCACCACCGTCAGAGACCTCGGGACAGCGCTACAACGGCGGAGAGAGAACCTGAGAGGCCGGCCGGAGAGGAGAGACGAGGGGAGCGGGCGATGGGCCCGGAGGAGGGTCGGAGGCGCGCCCGGAACAGTGACAGCAGCCATGATATCCTGTTCGGTTTGGTCAGCTCTCGAGAGAGAAGAGGAGACGCGCGCGCGCACGACACGAGGATGTCGTGATGCGAGATGAGACGATGAGGTTGTCAGGTCAGGTGGCTTCGGAGTGGACTCTCCTTGTTTCTGGAACATTCTTGGGCCTACCAGCCCAGCATCCGAAGATTGGGCCGATCGGGGTTAATAGTGGCCCGACCCTGTGGTCCGGTTGACTCGCTTAATAGCCAATGGGCCTTCGAGCTTGACAGCTAGACATAGGCTCGGTCATTTAATTAGACGAAAGCATCTAGAGCTGGGCAAGGTCTATCTCAACCCCCGCCCAGCCCATGGAAATGTCTAGGCCTGCCTGAGCTTGCACTACTTGTTCCAATCGAGTCAACGGAACTGATCTGGACCGTGTCAAGTTGACCCCAAGAATTGAAGAGAGTTTTGGTAGTAACATAACATAATTAACTGATAAATTGTTAATTACAACAGGATCTCAGAGGTAAAAATTACTGGGAGGCTAGTCAATTATAGACCCACCCACTAATTAGAACAATTACTATATCTCTTGCACAAGTACAAACAAAGATGCATGTAAAGATGCAAAAGTTCCCTGATAACATTCCTTGGAAGCACCTAAGCCTACTTTAATTTGATTTCTCCTAACAAAGAGCCAAACTCAAGAAGAGGACACAGACTGCACACCTACCTGCAGCTTTTATTGATTCTCAGATGATAAAAAAAGTGCCTATCCCTCCTCCCATTCTTTTGTTCTGTAGCAATAGGACAGTGCTGTCACAGCTCATGATCCCCTGCGGAAGGAGCCCATGCACAGTCCAAAGCCCAGCAAGTCGAGGCCACAAGGGCAGCACCACCACCGCCCGTGAATAAAAAGCTTCCTCTGGCTACCAGCCTTTCCTATTACTTTACTGGCCTTTTTGCGTATACACCCCTGGGATAGGACTTAATTGTATGAATGCCCTCATCATATTTACAATAGTGGTAAATTTATGGTTCGACTAATCTTGTATTATTAAAGCGTAAAACAAGCAAAGTAATAAGTTTTAATTTTCGGAGGGTTTATATGTAGAGTGATTGTTTGAGATGAGGGTTAAATAATTCACACTATTCACAAAATAAATGATTTTTCTTGAGAAGTGTATACAAAAACAAAAAACCTTTGGATCTTAGGCCTCGTTTGATATGGGAATATCAAACGGGAATAACTCTTAACCTGAATCAAGGGAGGGAATATTTCTGAAATATTCTCAAATTCACTATTTATTTCACAATTTATTTCTCAAATACATTTTCTTATTTTAAGTAATCATTACAAAGTTATTCCCACTCTCCACACTATTTTTCTCTTATTCTAAATAATCAGTATAAAGTTATTCCCAAATCAAAAATAAAATCCCTTAATCAGAATAAAATTATTCTCACACTAAATGAGGCCTAACGCCACCACTCTGCGCGCTTGGGTGACGGGGGACCTCTGTCTCTTGTCCATGTTATAAAAGTGGGCAGCCCTCTTGGGTAGTCGTGAAGGGGGGAGACTTTTTGTTTAGAAGGCCGACCATTGTCGTGGTCTTTTCTTTATCTCAAACCTTGGGAGGAGGGTTGGAGCTACATAGCTCTCATGTCCCTGCTAGCAAGCAAACTGGGGTTCCTCGCTGGGAAGTCAAAGGCCGGGTGGAGGTCTAACTAACGGGGGATTAGAAAATAAACAGACCCACATGCATGCATCGATCTAAGTTTCCAGCAACCGAGGGACCCAAGCAAGAAGCCCCTCTGTACATTGTCTTGCATTCAATTCAATACCATCCCTTTAATTTATAATGCTGATTGCTGGACATCATGATTTGGATCGAATTAGGTGTAACTCTGTTTTCTGACATAGATCCGTCTCCTACCAATGCAACTCGGGTATGAATGACATGGATGAGTAAATCTCATTAAAAAGTTACTCAGGTTGGCAAAGATTACAAAGAGCCAACGATAGAAGTAACTAAGTAAGCAATGAAGCTGATGAAGGTGGTGGAGTGAGCAATGGAGCTCTATAACAGTTGTTGTATATTTTAAGCGAGTCTTCTCTTCTACAGTGCACCATTAAAATGCTGCAAGTCTGTAGTCCTTTTCAGTTCTTCCTGGCAGTTCGCCTACAGACCTCTCCTGTGTTTGTTTTCTTTTGCTTTCTCTAGCACTCGAAATCCCCACGTAGCGTAGCGATCCCACCAACCTTCAATCAATGCTCGGGTTCTCCCCCCCAACGCCTTCGTACCACCGCCACCGTGTTCTATAAGCAACAACCTTTTTGCTCTATAAGAACCCTTTGCAGCCCCCATTCTCGTCGTGCTCTGTTTTTTTTATTTTTTATAGCTAGCCCTTTGTTTTGGGAGACAATGGAGGGCCGGGGGAGGCGTTACGGAGCCCCGGCGAGCCCGGAGAGGTCGCGGACGTGGGCGGAGCCGTCTCCGCCGCGGCCCAAGCAGGAGAGGAGGATACCGGTGGTGTATTATTTATGTAGGAATCGGCACCTGGAGCACCCCCACTTCATAGAAGTCCCTGTCTCCTTGCCTGAGGGGCTCTATCTGAGAGGTGAGTAGATGAAGCTAGTAGTACCAAGATGATAAAAATTGAATTTTTAGCTTGGATTTCGTGTTGTTTGATCTTTTGTTATCGTTTGATTTGTTTTGTAGATGTGATTAATAGGCTTAACGTGTTGAGAGGGAAGGGCATGGCTGTGATGTATTCGTGGTCTTGCAAGAGGTAAGAGATAGAACCCTGGTGTTAAATTTTGAATCTTTTTTTAGTGAATGGGATAGTGGAGTGAGTGATCAATGGCGTTGTGGGTTTTTTTAGGAGCTATAAGAATGGATTCGTGTGGCACGATCTCTCGGAGGACGATTTGGTACTCCCAGCTCATGGGAACGAGTATGTTCTTAAGGGCTCTGAGCTCTTGGATCAATCCCCTTCAGGTACTGAAAAACCTCTCGTCTTGTTGCTATATTTCATCAAAGTTGAGGACTTTGCTGGGATTGACGAAAGTTTTATTGTTCCAAAGCTGGTTCAGATCGGATTCACCATGGCAATGGTAACTCCAGGTTAAAGAACACCAAGCATTCTTCCCAAGAAGCCTCCTCCTCCACCTCTCCACCTGCCATTGTGATTAGAGAAGCAAAACCTCCTCCTCCCCCACCACATTCGCCGCCGCTACCACGACAACCAACGCCGCCGCCACAACCGTCAACACCACCACCTTCTCATTCTCAGGAAGAAGATCTCTCCTTGGTTCCTGGCCGGCTGGGCTTCTCCAGCAATGCATCACCTGAAAGGGGTCCTGAGAGTTATTTAAATTCAAAGGCCGAATCCCCGCTCCATATGGAATGTCGAATTCAGAAGCCTATTGCAGCCATGGATGCCGCCACCCAGACTGATGATAGAGGCAGAACAAAGGCTCATGAGTCTAACACTTGTGTTCGGGGTGTCTCCACAGATGACAGCTCTTTGGATCTTGAATTTGACGAGAGTCGACGCATTCAGAATAGGACATATCGATCAAAAATTGGCCCTGTGGGTGCGAGGAATGAGATTTCTCCGCCACCAACTTCATCTAGTGCATCATCTTCTGGTGCAAAAACTGAGACATTGGAGTCTTTGATAAGGGCTGAAGCTAGTAGGATTGACAACTTCAGGATGCATGAGCAGGAGGAGGTTCTTGTGTCGACTGGCGCGAGGTTGAGAGCCACGAACATGCTCATGCAGCTACTCACTTGCGGATCGATATCGGTGAAGGATCACCATAGCTTGGGTCTAGTGCCAGCATACAGGCCGAGGTTCTCTCATCTGAAGTTCCCAGGTCCGATGATTTCTGGATCAATGATGTTGGCAGAGGTTGATTGCCTTTCAGAGGACCCAAGGTTCATGGGGTTGAGGATGGAGGATAAGGAGTACTTCAGCGGGAGCTTGATCGAGACAAAGAAACACAAGGAGCAGGTTGTGGATGTGGTGCTGACTCTCAAACGCTCCTCGTCTTATAATGCAGACAGGTGATATTCATTGCTAATGCTCCCTTCGCGATGTGCCTTACAGAACTCTAATTGCATGAATTAGCGTCTATCTACAAATAGTGCACCCGATAAGATTTGATCAACCAATTTGAATTTGCAATGGAAGGACATCTCATGTTCTTGTTAATAGTTCTCCCTGAATATCACCGTATGCCTAATGTTGGATCACTAATTGTGATAGTGTTTACATCAGAACAGTTCTTTTGTTAGGTTTGTTTTCGCCAATTTTGAGACAGATTACCTGGCTTGAACAAGCTCCCTGGTTTACTTAGTTACCTTTTAGAAGCCAGGATAAGTCACATACTGTGTCAATCTCATCTTCAAAACATATGTTCCTCTGTTTCCAATATTCCATAGTGTGTCAAATAGGTAAATTTGTTCGTCCTTCCTCTACAAGTGAAATATGTTTTAATTGGGTTACAAACTTACAATGCATTTTACATTGGTAGTTGGTTATGGTAAAATTGCAATCATGAGCAATCCAGACAAATAAAATGAAACAGTAACTTGAAAAGGAGGGCTATATGTTGTTCTCACCATTCCTTCATTGCTGGATTTGGTCTTTGTTGGTGCATTTTAATATTAAAGATTACATATAAGCTTGCTGTCAACTTATACAAAAAAAAAGGCTTCATGAGTTGTGTAACTCATATATGTTATAAGGCCTTCTCCTACGTTGCTAGACATCTCACCTACCCTAGCAACTTATGCTTTCTTGAAATTTATTAGCCTGTAAGACTTGTAACCCTTAAAACAGCTTTATGGAGTTGTTCTTAAGTTATAGGTCATAGGATGCCTAGAGTACAAGAAAACTTAAGTTAACAATGTACCATTGAGAGCTTGAGCAAAGAGAGGTGTTCCTTTGGTGGAGCTTTGAGCTCACGAACTTGTGCAGAGTTCGTCTAAGCCATATGACGAACGATTGAGCTGTTGTATCCTAGAGGAGACAAGTCAAGAGAGGCTTTGCCAACCTCGGCTCTAATCTCCTTAAAGAGAGTGAGATTTCCGAGCCTCAGTTCGATCCGGTTTCGTCTCTTTAAATTTATCCTATTTGTATTTTTATATTAAATTGTTGTCATTTCCAACAACAGTGTTCAAAACTTGTTTATACCTTTGCTTCTTCGAAATGCTCCGTCATCATTTGCTTTCTTTTAAAAATTGATACATGTCTTTTGTTGCCATAAAGTGCAAACTGAATGGACCCTATGAATGCAGGACCAGCAAGTCACCAGATTCAAAAAGGGAAAAAGAAAAGGTGTTCGATTCACCCCGTTCGAAATGTCTTCCCCGGACAAAGAAAATCTTATCCAGCAAGCAGTCAACGAATGAGATAACGAGATCACCTCTCTCGGAAGGCCCTAGGAACTCTTCAGCTTTGCTGGACTGCAGCAATTCCGCTTCTGTTTGTTCATCGAGAGGGGGGAGCAAAAGGTTAACTGATGTTTCCTCAGTTAAAGGATCATCTAGGAGATTAGAATCCTTCAGAGAAGACAAAGAGAAGGTTATCAAAATCGAGGAAAGTTAAGTTTGATCACTAAATTTTTCTTCCAATCTCTACATTATTGTCAGCTTTCTTCAATGTCTTGATATAGAACGCATCAAACAACTCCTGCAGGCTTACTTCAGGAGCGCGGGTCATAATCCAATCAACAGCTTTGTGCGATAGTGATGATAGCTCTGGTTCTGGTTAAAGGGTCATTATTTTGTGTATCACATCTCGTCTGTTCGTGTTCTGTCTTCCTAGCTGAGCATGAAGGGAAGCTTGTTCTAATATTCAAAGTTGTTGTACGTGATTTTCATTTGATTCATGATTTAATTTTGGAATCTTGGCTTGATTTGCTTTGTCTGCCATTGCCAACTAACGTCTGATGCCTGCTTGGCAATTACTTTGTACAACTTCTGTTTTTTATTTTGTGAATTACCTTTGGCTTTTAAGTAGAAATGTTACAGACCTCAGAGAGAGAGAGTGAAGGATCAGCTTATGGCTTTTTATGATTCTTGTTTCATCAATGGAACAGGACAAACTGCTCACATTCTCTTACTTGATTAGAAGTTTAAAAGTTCCATTCTTTTCCTGAGCTTCCCATGTCAATCTAAGCGATCAGAATGAAAATGGGCTGGCTACGCTTGCCTCTAGTTTTAGAAAAATTTCAACGTTGAAGCATTGATTGTCCTAACGAATAGTGGAAAGGAAAATCGAGTGTTGCCCTTTCTTTTGGTGATTGTCAAATACTGACAATCTTAAATTGCTCGTAAATATTAGCAGCAAACATGCTGATTCAGTATAATGCTTCTTTCTTTGAATGGAGAAATTCAGTAAGCGAATGCTTGTCTCTTTCAAGCGACTAATTGGTCCTATTTACGTTGTTCCATCCGTCACTGTATTTGATTGGTGGAAGCCATCCAAACTTTGAATCGTCCTCTAATTTTGGCTCCCAATCTGCAAATACTTAGAACTTAATTTCTCTCTGAAGGGTAAGTAAAAGCTGGAACAATGCATAAACTCTGGTACCAAATATTGCTTCAATCATGTATCTTGATCCACATTCGCTTCATAACTTTGAAGTAAGTCACACAAACAATAGTCGATTGGACGAAACTGTAAGTTGGAAAAAATAAAATGAGCCATCTTCATTTCAAAGCTCGCAGTGAACTTCCATGAGCTCAGAGAGATGTTTCTTTCATTCTCTGAAAGTGAATTAAGCAGCCGACCTTTTTTGTTCTGAATCATTCCAATTCTCTTTTATTTCCTGAGAAGGCTGTTCTTAATCATGAGACTACTGAAATTTCTTTTTAGGCAATGAAATGCTTGTCATGGACCAGCCAACTACCCCTTATTGCTGTCTATTTCATGTCCACAGTTCTGATTGAACCCATCAAGATCTCTTTCATGGTTCACCTACTTGCCTTCATATCACTAAGGGATAGGAATTGCTGTACCTAAGGATAGACATAATGTTAATAGTATCACTACAGCTGTCTGATAAATGGGTGGACCTGCCTCAATTCCTCACATGATGATATGTGTATATATATTTCCTCATCCCTTTGTGGTCCTCTTGAACACTACTAGAATATGTATGTAGTGATGCATATATAATTCAAAGTTTCTAGAGCCATTCAACTGGTTGGCTTTCATTCGTATAAGAACTTTTTAAGGTCTTTAAAAGTGTTGTTTATTAACATATATTTTATCACCTTGGGTTTGTTTGAGAACTTTTTAGGTTGGGCTTTAGATACTAATAGCTATATATTTTCAAAGTTTAGCTAGATTTTCATAGTTACATGTTGTAGATACTTAATCTAAAGTATTCTAGATTAAGTCAAAGTCAAGTGGGTGGTGAAGCCAAGTCTTATTCAGAGTTACGATGGGGACAAAGAGGAAAGGCACTTGAAAGTTGAGATAAAGGAGTCTAATAGTTTGTAGGACCATTGGGTGCTATTTTTTCTCTTGTTTAGCTGTTTGGATGGTCCAAGTCAATGGCACCTAACATGCCATGATTCCCTAGCTGAATCATTCATCCATGCCAATATATTCCTCAAGGAATCATGGCTTCCCTTCATATCTATTTATCACATCCAAGTTTGGCGACACGAAAAGGATCCTAGGAAAGCTATTATAAGCTTGGGGGAGACAATCAAATCCAGTGAAACGATTCATTTGCATTTGCATGCACTTTGTCAAATACCCACCACCATGCACCCTTTTCAATTGGGCATTTGAGATTTCGAACCTTGCAATGTACCTTAGAGGGTCATCCATATTCCATAGACACCCTTAATTGGTTTCTCTCTTGTAGCTTGCATGTGAGAATGATTTCTATAACGAACAATCAATAGGCCTCCTCACAAAGTTTCTAGATGGCTCCAAAAGAATCACCACCTTTTCCTCTCTCTCTCTCCCCCTCCTCACAGAGTTTCTGGATGGCTCCAAAGAAATCACCACCACCTCGTCCTCTCTCTCTCCCTCCTCACATTGTTTCTAGATGGCTCCAAAAGAACCACCACCTTTTCCTCTCTCTCTCTCTCTCTCACACACACACACACACACAGTTTCTCTCTGTAATTTTAGAAAAAAATCTCTTTTTGTTGAAAAATACCATACTCGTTATAATCACATCTAAATTAGCTGCTAGCCATGTTTTCCCACTCGTTTTCTTTTCTTTCAGACAAGATGAGATCAGATGGAGACCCGCAGTCACACAAGTGGGGAGCAGAAAGAACAACCTAGCTAGCTATCCTACCTAATCGCCATCACATGATTACATATGATCATGCTTACCCTCTCCTCTCTCCAAACAAGACCAAAGCTTTAAGCCCCTTTTCCTGAGTACGTACTAAGCATACATGGGCGTTTAAACCAATCGGTCCAATCTCTTAAATTAGCAGACTTCTCTAATACAGCTACTTCTGATGCTAAAATCCATCTCAAAGTATGAATGAAATCCCTTCCTACAAGCACAAGGTTTTGCAGCATACTTCCCAGCTTTGATGGAAAAACCTTCTATTCCTACAAGCTTTATATTGAGAATCACATGCAGCATTGGACAACTGGAACATATGTACACTATGAATCAGGTCTTATCGATCTCCTCAGGCATCAGTACCGTATTAATCTTCATCCATCCTTTGCAAAATCTTCCATTTTCTGTGTTCTCTCACTCATATTCCATGTCTAGCAATGTTTTTCCATGATTTTACTCTTAATGTGATGGATTTTTGAATAGTTGCGTTATTTTTTAATGGGTTCAGAAGTTCCACGACCGATACATACATATAGGAAGTAAGAGTAGTGATGTTGGATGGGTTTAGGGTTTGGATATTGGATGGAGAATGAGATTTGTAGAAGGGGTTTAGGGTTTGGATTGGAGAAGGAGATATGGCGTATGGTGATGCCGTGTGGTGTAGGGTTTTTATGATGAAATTTAAGATTATAAATTTAGGAGGGTTTAAGGATTCAAAACACTACATTTTAGAAGAGCATTTAAGTCATTTAATATTATGATATTATGGATATCAAAAAGTCCATCTAAAACTGTGGTGCGTTAGAGTCGACGGATAGCCGTTGCCTTAGGTTGGGTTCCTACCGGACAAACCTACGTGACTCCATCATCAAACATAAGATATATCCTAGATTTGAGTCAGTATCTCAAGTGAATCCATTTCCATACAAACAGTATCATCTGACACCATGATTATAATTAGAATACTTCGTGAAGCATTGCATGTTTAAATGATGATGTTATATATGGAAACAAAGAATCCAACGATCAGAGGTAGGTTGACATGGCGATCTTATCTATCGGCGTTTGCCACTGAGGTGACTCTCCGGCGAAGACGACGACGATGGCGACCTTGGGGCCATGGAGATGGAGACGGGTGGTATGTCGAAGCTTGAAAGCGGCGGAGGTGGGTGGCGCCACTCCGGCAGCGGCCCAGCGAGCATGAGCGTCTGGATAAGTGGACCAGCGGCGACCACCGCCTCTACCAGCCTCCCTCTCTCAGGCAGGCCCCTCCTCAACACCGCCGCCTCCACCTCCGCCTCCAACGCTGCCTTCTTCGTAGACAACACGACGTAGCTACTATCCCCCTCCTCCGACGAGCTCCTCGCCGCCGCCGCCGGCGGAATTCCCACCTCGCTTTCTTCTCTGATTGGTCGAGGGCTAGGATTCGGTGGGGGGTTGTTGGAGTGGTTTTCCATGAGGAAGAGAAGGGACTGGCGTGCCTCGTCTCGCTCACGAGTGGCGGCGTCAAGGAGCCGGGCGAGGTGCAGGGCCTGGGCCTCCGCGCCACGCAGCTCCTCCTGCGCCGCGGCGCGCGTCGACTCCAGCTCCAGCGCCACGCACAGCAGCGCATGCCGCAGCTCCCCTTCCTGCGCACTCATTTGCTTACAGCACCATCCCTACTTCAAAAAAAGAAAAAGATACAGTGAAGAACAGATGATTACCTCTCTTTGCCGGAGGGAATCCCATGACGGGAGGAGATTGCCGTGGTGAATCCGGCCACGGTAGTCGTCGTCCATGGCCATTTCTAACCTTTACCACAGGACGCCGGCCATTAGACTACTACACAAGATAGAGAGGTGGCCGTGTGTACGTTGTGTTTGGCCCGTGTTATATAGACCATACCTAACTGGGTTTAGTGAGTCCAAGATTCCTAATGATCAACTAATCCACCAACGTAAGTATAAGAGGATATTGTTACCTTATTTGAGTTTTGCAAGAATAAGACAATTAACTTTTCATTGAAGATGCTATGTTGCAATAATTATGTCAAAGTGGGTGTACACATTATGAGGGCAATAGTGTATGAGGTGTCTGTACATTTGCTGGACTTTTAAACCTTTTTGCTAGACTGCTAATCCTGCTGTCTCTTATGAATTTACAATGCTGTTGCTCCAAGGAAAAGATGATCTTTGACTGTATAACTGCAAAAATATGGAGACATGGTTCCTTCTTGTGGAGAGGGCTGATAGCTTTAGAAACCCTCCAGCTATGGTGAATTTTATGGCCTCGAAACGACCGTTCTGTTCACCGTTTCTGTGGTACTTAATCACCACAGAAAGCAGCACTGCATGGATGGATAGCCATGGGCGCTTTCTTTTGGCGCAGAGATGGGACATCAACAATCCACCTTCTAGGAGCAAAACGGCACCTGTCTATAGCTTGATCTCTCAGCAAAGCATTATTGCTGCATATGCGGCAGTGTGTGAAGTCCTTCCTCACAATCTATGGAATCAACTCACTCACTCGTACTCTGCATAAGCTCAAACCACTGCAGAGGAAAAAATATCATGATCAGAAAAATTAGGAGTACATCTAGGCTTCAACCATCATTTGTCGGTCATGCAATCACAAAATATTACAAGCATGAACAGTGCAAGTTCCAAAAACATTAAGTAACATAAAGGTTACCTGTCTCAACAAATCAGCAAGCGTCCTCGGGAGTGCACTGATATTATTCAATATAATGTAATATGGGAAGGGAAATGAATTTAGATACTTCGTAAAGGAAAGGTTGTTGCTTTCATATGATGCCTCCTGGAAACAATAAAGCAAACAGATCATCCACGGAGAAAATCTAGACTATTACTTATATTGGTGACAAGGACAAGGACCTTCATTGATTACCATGAGATCCATGATTGATTCTTGGGGGCTATCCATAACTATAAATGCAACCATTCGCCTTCTACTAAGAACATCCCTGACTTGGCGTTTCAAATTTTCCTGTATCCAAAGAGATTCTTTAGGCTAAGAGCACGAGGAACAGCACATAATCCCAATCCTGACATATATACTTTTTCATGGGTATAGATTTCAACTCTCAAAACAGTAAGTATGAATACCTTTTCATGGAACTTTCCATCGGCGATGATCAGTATGAGTTGGTGGAGTGGGTTCAGCCCAGATGGCATGCGTGCCTTTGCCACTGCTGTGTCAAGCATGCTGTTCAAATACTTGAGCAGATCAACCACTGGTTCATCGACTATGGTATTTTCTTGCTTGAACGTCAAACTGGATAACATCTGTTCAATGATGGTGAAAAAATCAGTAGAAGGGAGCAATTAAATACCATCCCAAGCATCTAAAGTTTTACTCTCAGCCTCACCTTTACACCAGCTTCTCCAGTAAAAGGTTGACCAAAGTCATGAAGTAACTTAATGTTCCCTGTCTTCCCAAAGCTTGCAACAGCTAGCTGCCCTACTTCCAGTTGTGACATTGCCCTGCATACTGCTACTAGGGCTTCAATGGCCACATTCCCACAATTGCTTTCCGACATACTTCGTGAGTCATCTATTGCAACCACAACCTGATAATCTCGTTTATTGGGCCTAGTCCGCCTGAGCCATATTTTGTCTTTCCGAAAATGGCTTGCAATGTATGGGATAACCTAGAATGTTGAAACACAAGCTCGATAACAAACAAAAGGGAACACATAAACCCACAGTGGTCTAACATAAACGGAAGATTATCTTATCTTACCTTCTTCATATTGATTCGCTTCCCAGTCTTGTAATCTCCTTGAAGCTTGCTTGCTAGGGTTGGTTCTAAAACCAAGCGCAATTGTTCAGCCAATTCCTGCGAGAGTTTTGTTGTGCTCAATTCGTACCTTCTCCACTCCTTAACAGCCTTCTCCTTCACATCATTAGAAATTTCTTCAATTCCCATAGATATCGGTGACACCTTACGGTCATCAAGTGTACTTTTAGGAATTACGTGCCCATTCATAAATGAGCTTCTGAATGAGACCATGTCTTCTGCCAAGTTTTTTCCGCTACCCTGCCACATTTCTTCCAAGGTTGAATCGTTACTTACAACAGCTGCACCCAGAAATTCCTCGCTCGCTTTTTTAGCAATGGATGATTCACTCGCCTTTCTATGCTGTGAGTCAGAATTCTCCTCCATAGCATCCATTAGATCAATATCTTCATTCTTCCTGATATGACTTGCATCTGGATCAGAATTGCTATCTTCAACTACTTTGCCAGTCTGATCAGATGTTGCAGATCCAAGTGCTTGAGAGGTGCTCTTTTCTGCCTCATTGACATAGCGGTACTCATCTGCATGCTCATCCTCAATATCATCAGGAGCTTCTAATTGAGAGTCTTCTGGATCTGCCGAGACCTTTACTCTTTCTTTCCACATCTCCATGGCATCTCCCAAACTTCGGTAAGGATTTGGATTAGATACCTGCACAGCTGAGTTGTCATCTTGTGCAGAGCGAGGTTTTGACTGGTCAGAACTTAACCTGGAACCTTTGCTTGTGTCCAGCAAGGTGGGTTCTGATCCGATGGCTTCATCACAAGGTACATTACTAGCAGGAATTGAATCATCAGTAGCGCTGCTTTTAGACCAGTGCATCTCTGGTTCCAAGGTTGCATTTGCGCTATGAGAATCATTCAGGGGCACAGCTGAATCTGATCCCTTCTTGGGATCATCAAAGGGCTGAACCTTATCTGAGTCAAAAGTGCCTGTATTTGTGTCTGTCAAGTCCATTTCATCATTCTCAGTAGAATCATTCAGTGGCATAGAATCTTCATCATCCACCTGATCTGTAGGGCCAGACTTCTCATCCTCATCCCTCATTTCCTCATCAGATCCACAAGGACTAGAATCATTGTCATCCATCAGATCAGGACCTTGAGTTTCTTCAGGGCTTCCACCCAATAAATTGTCCTCCTGCTCATTAAACTGGATTCCTGTAGGATCTTCAAATGCTTCTTTCTTATCCAGCATCATTTCATCAGTACTTCCATAATCATCATTATCAGGGGCATTTGGTTCGTTGTCTTTTTCACTAAACTTGTCAGACTCATTCTCATTCCTTTCTTCAGATTTGTCTGCAGAGGCATCATCTTCTTTGGCTCTGAATTCCATAGAGCTCGAATTTGCTTCCTTTACAGATGAACCTGACTCATACTTCTCAACAGCATTATCACGATCACCATCTTCATTTTCATCCCACCGCTTCTCGTCAACTGCCTGACTGCCATCTGCAGCTTCCCCCATCTTGGATTCCAAGTTCATTTCTTCCCCATCTTCAACATTTTCGTCTTCCGAGTGCTCACTCAAACTGAACGTGTCAGCCGTAAAATCCTCTTCCATTTCTATGCCTCTATCTTTGGCGCTTGGTGCTTTACCTGAGTTATCCAGCTCATCTTGCTGGGAAAAGAGTATATATAAAGTATGAATAGGGGGCCAGTACCTCCATAGTTATACCTCTAGAACACATTCAAATGTGCTTACCTTCTCAGAAGTTCCAAGGAGTTGAGATTCATCATCTATCTGATCACTCACATCTTTTATACCTTCACCCTCACCCATGCCGGTTCCAGCTGACTCTTTTGATCCATCACAAGAAATGTTTTCTTCTGGTGCTTCTGCATCACCAAATCCTTTGGAAAATAGTGATAAAAATATGTGGGAGAGCAGATAGGTCACTTCAGCTATCTGGAAATGCCGAGAAACAATCAGTCTGTGAGTAATCATGACATCAAAGGGGTTGAGGGTCAAAAAGAACTACATCCCTAAAATTAGCAGTTAATAACAACATTAAATTGCAGTGCTTACTGTGTTATGGACATCTAAAAATTCAAACAATATGCCCTCGCCAAAAGTCAAAATAAGGTCCAGCAACATGCTACACTGCTTTAATTGCCCTGATATTTGAGATAAAACTTCCTGTCCTTTACCAGTAGCAGCGTTTGCCAATTCCCTCTGTGAAGTAGACCGATGATACAAAGATCAATGAAAAAATAAATGACATGTCAATACATAACAATATACCTTAGATATAATGATGTGAAAAGGACAAGAGCATACCGCTGCAATAATTGTTTGCAATACACGATCATATAAATGATCTATTTGCAGATGTTCCATATAAGATTGAAGCAGAACTTTCCAGGAAGTGATATTCCCAAATGATTCTGCAACAAAATTAGATCCTTCATGGAGGCCATTGATCTTTCCCAACACATCTTTTAATACTCTGTAAGTCTCTCCAAAAGTTTCACAGGACGTAGCATTCAATGTAGCAAAGGCCTCCATGGAGAAAAAATCGTGATCAGTTGTATTTAGTTCAGATTGGAAATCATTCATTATCTTCTTGCCCTGCAAAAATGAAGAAGCTTGTTGCTAATATTTTCAGCAGAAGAAGGTAATCAATGATGCACAGCATAAGGAATACGATGCATATCCTTCTCATCACACAACATAATGCACATTTATAAACTATATCCTATACCTCATAGATCAACAAAATCCTGCTTCAAACACCTATACTCTCATCAATGTTCTGATGAAGGAAATGGGAAATTCTTCCAAGTCCTGCTCTCATTATGCAGCGTAGCTGCATAACCAGAGTTGAAATTATTGAGGGTATAAAGTAAATAGGTGCAGGTAGGTGCCAGCCGCATTGCAATGGCGAAATTAAAACATTGACCAGCACGATACATCCATTCTGGCATGGGTCCATGCCAAGTATTAATCCTTCATCTTCAGGCTCTGTGCCAGCCAAAGACTGGCACAACACGTGCTGAGACAAGCAAACCTTGCTTTTACAGAAGAGCTTCTATGAGGTCTAAAATAAAACTGCACGTTAGCACCAACCTTACAGATGAGAACACCAAAACGATTCAGCAAGGGTATTTTCGTAGATTGAATCGGTGATTCTTGCGTTTTGAGTTTGTGGATATCCTCTTCGAAAGTTGCAATAACTTCAAAATTGAAACTTACTGCTTCCTCCATCTGCTTTGAGACAATGAAGGGAATGACTGCTGCAGACATACTTACAACCCCTTCATCAACCAGAAGGTATTTATCTAATAAGCCCTGCAATAAGCATATTAAACATCAAGGGAAAAGAGTCCAAACTCCAGTGCTTTTTTACGGCAAAACAGACTGCAATTAAACATCACCTTTGCTTTCTCAAACATATCAACGAACTTATTAATGGAACAATATAGCATGTTAGCTTCGATTCCAACAGTGTCACAGGTGCTCAAATGACAGCTTTTGACTCTTCCTAGTAACAAAAGCACATCTTTTGACATTGCCAGCAAGCTATCAAATAGATGCTGCAAGAAAAAAAGGAAGATAATAACTTTCGCTGCAATTTTTTACGAGCAAGTTAGGCTTCTTTTCCCCGAAGAAGTTATGGTGAACGCACCTTTTGCTGCCACACGCATCTAAGCACTGCATGCTGGTTTGTGGTAACAAAACATTTCCCTCCGACAGAAGCAGACTTATCAATGAGCTTCTGCCCAGTGGAAGTTTGGTCATACTGATCAGATTGCTTGACATCAGTACTGATGTCATTCAACAAATAAAAAATCTGTCTCAGCTTCTTCAGCTGTTTGGATACACCATATGCAGCATATCTTTGCTCCTGCTGTATGCATATCAGATGATCAAGGAAAGAGGCTGCCCGATTGACCTGCTCCAGCGTCAGATCCTTGTGGAAATTAAGGCAAATCTGGTGTACGCGCTCTAACATAGCCAAACTTTGGAAGTAGTACTTATTGCCATTCTCCCATTTTGACGCAATGCTCTCAGTCACATGATTTTGGGTATCGCTAGGATGATTGACACCGGCACTCTTGATGGATATAGAGCTTTCATGCTGAAGTAAATGTCGAACATCGTAGGATGGCTTAAGGAACACTTTGCTTTGCTGGTCCAATCCGACTTCCGACTATATATGTTAATAACAATATGAATCAGAAAACAACATTGAATTTACTGTAAAAATCAAAGAACTTCAAAACCTCATCATTATATACTTAAAATCTAATAAACATTTGGGAGGTAGAGTGATCACTAAAAGATGTCAAAAGACGCCCTTAGGGTCAGTTTGGGCGTGTGTTGCGTTTTTTTTGGCAGTGATGAGGTGAGGCGTGTTTGTAGACTATGGTGATTCAATCTAAGGCTATAGTTGCAAAAGTGTAGGGTATATCATTACTAACTGTGGTAGAAAAGTGTCTATGTAATTTGTTGTTTGGGTGTATGTTTACTTTTAACTGGAGAAGATCAACAGTTGAAAAAATCACATATTACTTTCACTTCTGTGTTTTTTACGCTGCAGCCAAGGTGCGGCCAAATGGAAGCACCTATAAACTGCTTTGTCCCTAACGTGGTTTAGACGTGGTCCCCACTAGTCGGGGATTACTCCCCAAACAGGTATATTGTGAACGCAGCTGCGTTTGGTTAAAAAAAAAATTGCATTTGGGCTGCACGAACGCACGCCCAAATGGCATACTTGGACATAGTTTGAGTTTCTGATTGTACCTCAAGAGCCATGGATCTATGTTTCGATAATCCACAGGATTCCAACATCTTTAATAGCTCTCCCAGTGCCCTCCTCTTTTTAAGATTTTTAGTTCCCTGTTTCCAGATATAAGCAAACTCGGTAGCATTTCGGCAGATCTGTTCAAGTAATGTCCAACCTTCTTCCCATATTCTCTTGTGTTCCTGGCATGTAGACCCATAAGACAAAATCTGCCTCAAGAGATCTTCAGAACCTACATCATACACCAGAAGATATCCACAAGCAGCTTAAGCACAAAATGCCACTTCAAAAATTAGAAAAAAACCAAATAACAAACTTCTATTGATGTGGGGCATACACATTTTCAGTGCAACAATCAATCAATATGCAAAAAAAAGTCAACAAAAACTTACTTCTACAGCACATGCTTTTCAAAGCAAGTTCAGCTTTATTTTGCCATTCATTGCACCATGCAAACCTAAATAAAAAGGTAGAATAAACACTCATAATAACCATCTATATAGCACAAATTCAGAAGTGTATATAAGGTACTGAGATAGAACCTTTCTGCATTGCTAAGCTGCACAATATCAATAGGGGAGTGGGACAAATCCACATCTATCTCCTGAGAGTTCTTCTCATCAAACCATGCGCCGACATCATCTCTTAGTATCGTTCTTTCTGGATTAAGGGTAGCCATTACCGGTTGTTGTAAAATGTCCTGTGGTATTAAAAAGAAAATACTCACTGGTCCATAATATACAAATAATTCGAACAAGATATGCATCCTGATGATACATGGGTAGCTACAAATACTATCAAATATAAGAGAAATACCTTCAAATAATCTGCAGCATCCAGGTTATATATTTTGATTTAAAAGCATTTGGTGGGCTTTTTGGGCATGCCAAAAGAAAGTTCTACTTCTCATTAAACACAAACATAACACAGCATTGCAGGTAGAAATTATCAAAAAATGTGGCTATGAAAAGACAGAAGTAGGAAACTGATAGCCCGTAAATATGACACTTATACATTTGAAGTTGCTAAGACAAACTTTGATGTATTATCATTTCCTAGACTTTCGTTCCAAGAAATTTGTCCGGTATTGAATTTACAAAAACTCACCCATGTGGGCAACTGGGCATTGATCTTCTGTGTGCACTGTTTCCACAATTTATATAACATTGTTAGGTTAAGTGCAATTTCAAGAACTTATCTAACTAAACAGCCAATTTCATGATGTCAATCAGTAGAGGACTTCACAACAAGATCTTTATCATTTCACACTAACTGGGACAATATTATCTGTGTTAAACTGGACTGTGAGATTGCTACCTGCTATCTAACAAGGATGAATGTGCCACGCTTTGGCCAGAACTGTACATGCCACATGCCGATACTCGGCACCGACCCCGGGAAGCATTTGTATTGTGTTTCACGCTAGCAAATTATCAGCATGATACGTGCTAGTTGAGACAGACCACACTAATAAAAGTGACAACATCAAAGGAAAAGGCCAAGTTTGACAAACATTAAATAACTAAAGTCATGCTTTTTCTTCCACCACTATCAGGCAATGAATAGGTCAGCAACATTCAAGTTCCATTCCATACTCCCGATCAGATATGGAGCTATGTAGAAAAGAAAAATTGACATGCTTTGGCTGTAACGTAAAGGTCATCGCCTGTCTTGGTTAACAAATTTTGTTGTACAGTCAAGGTTTCAGTTTTAAATTTTAGTTCCAGCAGAAATATATAAATTAAAGAAAAATAACTATTAAAAAGAACAGAATCAAACCCAGAACCATGACTGATTACATTGAATTTCTGGACAAGCTTCCATATCTTTTGTCGAGTTTTCCGGAAGTTCTGTACTGATGTGTAATTGTCACAGCGCCCCCAGTGGAAAAGCTTCATATGCTCTTTTAAATCTTTCTCAATGGATTTTCTGGCATCTTCAATGTGTTTCGAGACTCTGAAAGTTTGAGGTAAGAGTTATATCTAAATTATTCAGCCAGTAAAGGAATACAATTCATCAATTATATCAGAAGAGAGTTGCATGAGAACTTACATAGGCACAAATTGCCCATAATATCCAAACATGTTGTAGAGAATGTTAAGATTTCCTCGCATGTCACTGTTGACAAACCACTAGGAATTAGTAGATGATTATCTGTCTCCATAAGGAAATTTCTTATAGTGCAAGAACAAAGCTTTCATCCTTTGTCGTATAAGTCATAACAAGCTATTCAGCAATAAAAACAGATGCAGAAATTATGTCGAGGAGCAGCTTTTTCCCATGACTGATAAATAGGCTGACAAGCTTTGAAAGCACTTTTGTGTCCAGCCACTGTAGTGTTTTGAATTTTTCCACTGAATGACTCCAAACAATTAACCAAACAAAGTTTGCATACACATGGGATAACTCTTCATTTCTTTTCTATCTCCCTAAGGCACTAATCATGGGCATTTTTGCTTATACTGGAGCGACAGGGTTGGACAGCTTGGTCGAACTAAAGCTTGGATCATGCCGATCATATCTGTAACTCTGTACCAAAAGATATGCGTGGAGAACAAGAAAATAATGAAGCCTAGCTTACAGTTTTACTGCACAGTATGTAACATCTTAAATGACTAAATTTTCAGCTGGATGCAAACAGCCAATACTATTAACCATGTCCCCTCAACCTACGAGTGTAATGTGTGCCTGCACATGTTTCCCTTTCGTTTGCCTAGTTTTAGTCGATGTTAGGCTAGCCTATACGACTCTTCTACATAGAACTATGTTTATGAGTACGTATGTAAGCATGTAACTAGTTCCCGCCTATTCAGATGCTCTCTACTGCTTTGCCGAGATTTTTAATCTAATATTATTTTGCTATAACTGCACATAATACATGCTACTTCCTACTTTCCACACTGTTATAAGATCTCTACTTAAATCTCGAGATTTTTGATCGGGTTTTATTATGCCTCAGAAATATTGTTAGAGCCATTCAATTAGTGGCATTTGAGTTGTGGCACTTGAAGATGATATGTGTCGACTAAAGCAATGACCAAACTAGAAAAGCCAAGAAGATGCATTGACAAGAATAAAAAAAAATACTAGTTGTGAAATAGCACTTTTCATGAGGAAAACAAGCTCTTCGTCTTTATGACGAGATCTATCACGACTTCAGAAACTGTCTTTGATTGCTGCCACTAGTTTAGGACAGAATGCTGGGTGTGACTTCACATGCAGAATGAAACAGGTGTCCTGAAGACCATAATGTTACAAGGACAGTTCTGCCCACAAGCTTAAATAGGTGTAGCACAAAAGTTGTATAGGTGACTCCAACTATGTCACAGGCCATATAAAACACCCGCGACGTGGCCTAATTCAAACTATACATGAAGCTAATCTCATGAGTTGGAGCCGGAGTCTACAAACCAAGCCCAGAAAATTGACGCTGTTTTATTTCCTTAATGGTAAGTGTTCAATATTATTAACATGGATGAGCACTGGTTACCATTGTGTTATGCGGATGCTAGCTGAACCCCATAACAACTCTGTCCAGCCCGATCCTTGACTGGCTTGGCACGTGCCGCCGGCACGGGTTAGCATGGACCAACACGAAGTTTTACTGGTCCTACACGAGCATTTTGACCCTCCAGGACACATCTAATGGGTGTTTTGGCTCTTTGGCGGCGTACTAAGAGTTGTTTGGGCAATCAAAATAAAAAATAAGTGATTTTGAGAATCAAATATGATTAAAAATTCCTAAAGAATGATAATATTTTAAATTTGTGTTGTACCATTAAAAGTCCGTGCTGGCCCGTGCCGACCTATGACGGCATGTGCCGGTCAGCACCAAAGCACAAATCTATGTGCCAATGCCGAGCATAAGCTGCACGGAATTTGCCGGCCGTGACGACCGGTATGGAGACCCTTTGTAAAATCCTAAAATTGAAAGATGCCCTGGAGTTCACGTTGGATTAAGACTCTAATTAGGGTAGTAAATCAGTCAATTATAAGCCTAATTGATTGGGTTAGCCTAGAGTACTTTTCAACCTAATTGTAAGAGTTTTGAGTCCATTAAGACTCTATTTAGACCAAAAATCCCAACAACTATAAGTTGGTTTGAATCCAATTAAAATTAGGTCTAGTCAATTAAGCCTATTAAAAAGTTGTGTTTAAGTTCTTATAGATAACCAATTGGATTAGGTTAGAATCCATTAGGACTCTAATTATTAGAATCCAGATTTCCTATTAGATATAAAAGCTGCAGCCCTTTATTTTAGGGTTTTATTCGTATCTTTCTTCTCTCTTTCTTCAAGTCCTGTGTTCAAGAGAGCTTTGGGGATTTTCGGCTGGCTGCAAGGTTTCAATACTAGGGCTTTTGAAGGACAAGGTAGGTACACATGTAATAGATGTTACCCTAACTTGAGTGTGGATCTTTTCTATTTTTAGTTCTTAAACTTTAGTGTTAGGGTTTCAGAATTCAGGTTTCAGATTCCAGAATTCAAATTGCAGATTTTTTATTCTTGTTACAGGTTTCCAAACTTTAGTTTTAATTATACGATTGGGGTTTTAAGTGTGGTTTGAGTATAGTGAAGGACTGATTTCAAAAATCAGATCTTCCCATGTACTTAGTTACTCGTATGACAGTCACTAGTTGAGGAATCGGTATTGAATGTATGATCCCTAGTATAAGATAGTCATATGTTATTTCCGTTCTAGAATCTAGTGAAATGATCATATCTGCAGCCATGTATGTATATTCTTAGCTTGGTAAATTTTACATCAACTGTCAGGTTATAAAAGAGATGTATGTAGCATTAAAAATGAGACCTAGGTTGTTGTTGCTACAGATTTTAATATTTCAGATTCCCAGATCTGTATATAGGCAAATTATTCTGATTCTGCGTTTTTAAAGTTCAGTCTACTGCATATTTGTAATGTGTTATGTATGCAGACTTCCTACATTCTTTAAAGTATTCAGCAGTTTAGTCAATTTGCATTAGTTTCAGAGTTCTTTCTTGCTCCTGATTAATGAAGGTGCATCACTTTATGAGTTTATGATGTCAAGCTTTTGAGCATCGCATCTCATGTGTATGTATGACCATGCATGATCATCTCTATGCATATGTTTCAGCATGTTTAAGTACATATTCAAAAGCATTGCATGTGCAAAGTGTGCATGTTTGCCAAGCAAAAGCTGCCACCAAGGTGGAATGAGATCTGAGATGTCCTTAGTTGTCATGGCTGGGCAGCTAAGGATGAGTACTTCTAAGGGTTCACTGTTTGACTGAGACCAACTGTGGGTCCTGGACGTTTGAGTATGAAAGAGCTGAGGCTCGACTTTAGGCTAGCATGAGTAAGGATAGTTATCTCAAGTGCACATGAGGTGCTATCATCAGACACCGTTATAGTACTCGGCGGTAGAGTCAAAAAGATGCATCTCATTATATCATCAATAGAAGTTCATGTCATGCAAGAGCTTTAATTGTGATTTATTGGCATGGAAAGTTCAGCTTTTAAGTTTAATGAGATGTGATTATTCTATTTCTCAAGTGACGTGCATTAATTCAATTATTATTTTGCGAACACTTTTGTCTGGATATCATTCTATTATGTGGTGTTTCCTACTGAGCTTTATGCTCCTGAGATAGATGATTTTTTTTTCAAATACCCAAGATTCTACGTAGGTGCGGGGATGGGAGTAAAGAAGAAAAGAGTTTAAGACTAGTTTATAGCTTCTTTCAATTTTTAATAATTTTTATGTGGCTTTTTAGGAAGGTTATTTCAGTTTGAGGTCCGAGTTGTTTGTTAGCCACTTTCTCTTTTCTAGAGAATTGTCTTAGTTTGATTGTTAGTAAGAGTTTCTTTTTCTAATAAGATCTTTCTTTTAGTTTAAGCTTTGTTGGTCAGTGTGTTTCGTCTCGTGTTATGTTGGAAGATGAGGTTTTTCTCTTCAGGATTCGGGTCGTTACACCCTTACTGTCCACTAACATGTATGTTTCAAGTATGCACTGTCAATGAATTGGCTTTTAATAATTTTCATAATGGAAATTAAAAAAACAAGGAAGAGATCACATGGTTCCTGAAGGAGCATCTTACCTTGAGTAGGCTTTTAAGCATATACCATGCTTAATCTGCTCATGAAATGCGATAAGAAGATGAAGGCGTTTCTTGAACTCACCAACACTGGCAGTTTGGATAAACTCCTCAACACTGGATATTAGACTTTTGTTAGAGAAACATTTAAAAAGCAGAATAAGAGAAACTTAACTTATAGAAGAATTTATGCACTAAAGACAAACACGATTGTTCATGCCTCCGAATTGTAAACATGTTTTCAGTGTCAGCATCTCTCCGTAAATTGCGATGCAAAACCAACCATAAGGGGAACCATAGCTGCACCAAAGCAAGAAAGCAATTCAAGGCTTGTAATTTGTGAGTGGACTAGCAACTAGATAGAGTTACCTTTCCAGCATTCATTTCATATTGCTCCTGAGCTACATCGAGTAAAACAGGCCAGCATTCTAATTCAAGCTTTTGCCATGAAGATGCAAAATCGCAAATTGGTTTCACTTGTTCTGAAGAGAATAAATGGTAAATCAGCAGGGCTACAGAATAAGTGGTAAGTATTTAAGTTAGATCAAACATCTCACCTTTGAAAGAAAACCGCGAAACACACTCCTCTAAAGAGACTGTTCTGGCAACTAAAATATGAAGCCCCAGTAAAGCCTTCAAATAACAAAATCACAGGTGAATAAAGACAGCTACCTCGTTGATGTTAAAGGTGACTGACAAAGCTCCCAAAAGAGTAACCTTGAAAGTTGAAATACAACAGTAGACCTTATGTGTACCTTCGACAACGGGGTGGTCAGAGGTATTGCTAAAAGCTTTTTTGTAATATCCAGAATATTCTGGAGACCAGGATGCTCTGGCCACTCATCGAGCAGCGACCTAACCCGCTCCAAAATTGCAGTCAATGGCATTACCATAGCAGACAAAGCTGAAGCATTGGGATCCTGCAACCAGTGATAACCACTTTGAAATGCTCATAAGCAAGATATAAAAGATTTCCTGCAAACACAACCATCTTTTTCACAACCTTATACATATTATACGCATGAATTGATTGACATTGTGAACCCAAAGTCTCTTCATATTCCAAGCATATGTGAAGCAAATGCTCTGGCATGAGTTTGTCTTCCAGTTTTGCTACTTGCAATGGCTGTAAACCTGATAGGAAAAAGAGTATAAGATGAGCTTATTATGTCAGCAAAATGGAAAATGGTACATTGAAGCGTGGATTTCCCTGCCAACCAAAAGGCAGTGCTCACAGATAGTGGCGGCACAAACAGTGCCGGCACTGATCGTGCCAATTCGGTATAGAGTGTATTAAAGGCAAAGTAGTTCATGCCTTCATACATTGCAGTATTGAAGGTCACCTTGTATTATCCTGGTCCCTAGCTTGTACGACTCCATAAAGGATTTTAATCTCTGCCTTTCAGTAATGTGACAGCGACCAGGCTGAAAAGCAGGAATAACAGATATGGTTCAGTGACTTTCCATACTAGAGAAATAACAGATTACAATGAATTCTAGATGCTCGCACAATGTTCTATGTTAACATGATAGCAGAGAATCATGTAGAAATTAGCCAATATTTTCGGTGCATTGTGATAATTGAAGCAAATGAAAACTCCATTGGCCCAAAGTCCAAACAACAAAATGTAATGCATTTGCGGTACATCATCTCACAACCGATTAACTTCAACTCTAGCAGGAGTTTCAAGAGTTTGATAGAGCCCAATATTATGAACGTAGCTTTCTGTTTTTAGAGGAGATCAACAGTCTGTGCTCTGCAGAACAGCATTAGCACCCAAAAACCGAGATGATCCTGTTCGGTGCATATCTCATTTTGTAAAATCTAAGGCCAATACCCCAAATGATCATCGTCCGTGTATGTACAAGGCAAAAAATAGAAATCATTTGTAGGCGACTAACTTTCTGGGCTGTTAGTGCAGACGTGCACAGATATGCACAAAATAGCAAATTTCAAGAATATTTCTTGCTTAGGTTAGCCAAAAACCTAGGAACACATGTCAGACATAAATTGAAGAATAAACACTTCTACGATATAAACTAAAAAAAACCAAGTCTTCAACAAAGAAAAATAGCAGATATATGCTCATGTGAAAACATTTGCCAACACTTACATATTGAACAAGATCAGCAGAGCCAAATAACTGATTATGCACAAGAACTATACTGTCCAAAACAGACTCAGGAATGTCGCTCCATTCTTCTTTCACACTTTCATCATTTTCAATAGGTAGCTTCTGAAATTTAAGAAGGTGTCATACGTTTATTCATGCAATGGCAAATGCAGCTTATACATCCTGTAAGATGAATTTTACCAGTTCCGAGAATGCTTGCTCCATCAACTTCTCTTCATCTTCAAGTGCTAAATCCCCATCTGAATCCAAGCTACTAAGTGCAAGGTCTCCTTCCAAAATATCTTCAATCCTGACTACGCGAGGCTTGAACTTGTAGTATCGAGCTTCATTTTCTTCCTTGCTCTTTTCATGAGATTTCTTATCCATCCATAGACTTGCAAAGTCACCAAACATCTTCTTTAGCATCTAACAAGGAAGAATAATGACAGATTAAAATACTACCTCAACACCATCCACTTCTATGTCAAAGTCAATTTCAAATGAAAACTTCTTACCTGGAAGGTGGCGTTATCTATAAGACGAGAACTGCAAACATAGTTTGCCAGATTGATGAGAACACTTTGCTCTATTGTAGCTTGTAGTTGCCCAGCAGAGACCTGCAGACCATGAGTGAGTTTCTAGTTCCCTTTATGTGAAGGTGTGTTTTCGACAAAGCAACTCAAAAGCTAAATCAAACAGGAAGAATCCACTCGAAACTGAGAGAATTAATGTTTACAGCAAGGCTAAATTGAAGTGCAGTAACCTTGTTGTCAGGAGAGATTTCACCTAAAACTGTACTCAATTGCTTCAGTCCATCAATTTCAACCTCCTGGGTACTACGAGAAGCAATATCACATTCCACAAAATCTACCACGATACCAGTCAGTTCGACAGGACGTGCCCTGTTTGGCAAACATCTAGGAAACATCATAAGAGAATGAATTGCAACCTGCATGAAAGCACATTTTTCATTTATTCAATCACCATTAGATATAGACCCAAACAGACAGACACAAAATGTATGCTGTATTCATATAGAAGGCTAGAAAAAAAAATGAAAAAGGTACTTCTACTAAAACCTAAACATTATTAAACTACAAAAATCAGCAAGTTAGCCACCACGCAAGAGCATCATCTTTCTACAACTATTTTTTGATGCCCCGGCATAAGATGGGATTAGTAAGTTAGGACACCTCTTCTAGAAGTAATGGCAACTTCCTTGCCAAGTCTACAAGCAAGCAAAAGGACAGAACGACATGCTATTAAGGTGGCAGTTTATTGCAATCAAGCCTGTAAAGTGCTCAATCCAAAAGGGCTAAATATACTGACAAATTTCTGGAAATTTTTGTAAATTGTAACGATGAGGAGAGAACGAAGCCGCACATCAACTCGCCAGAAAAGCTACTGTGTCTAAATGGCGTCCAACTCATCGAACAACATTTGATTTACCGTTCAAAATTTCAGATATCGCCATGTCAATCACTATGAAATCACAAACTTGTAAATCAGCATCTTCTGATGAGGAGTTTACATGAACAATTAGCATTTTGAAACTATCACTAAGTCCAATAGCCAATTACTCGGTACACCCATCGAGTTTAACCATACCTGAATCAACCCAATTCCCTCATTTTGTTGCACAGTTAGGTTGGTGATCTCAAATTCAAGTTGGATAAGGACTGGAACCTATCTATTCAAAGTCAACCCCAAAACCCACCACCCATACAGCCCACATCTGTCTAGTTATGAATGTGCAAGCAAGGAAAGCTTCGAGCAAGTTGTGCCTTCAAGTAGTGCCACATCTAAGCAGCCAGATATGTGCGAGTCTTTTTCTATCTCTTACTCTCCCTAAGGCGCCTTAAATAACACACATTTAGGCGGCATTTGAACTTGCAAATTCAGGTGGCCTTGAAACTCTCCTGATCAACCTTGTTGCATACAAGCATTCATAACCACAACTTCTTAAATAATCCAGTATATCTTGTTCAACTTTTGAAGGTAGTAGCATGAAAATTCGTAACCATCCAATCCAATTAGTTATTTTCAATGCTCAATCACTGAAAATAGCTACATTGACTTCTTTTGGCTGGTGTCACCGACTTTGCTTAGTCTGATTTCCTTTATTTTTAACTGCTAGGCATCTTTCTTATTTTTTCCACTAAGAAATTTCAAGGTATTATCTCGGCAAATGATTTTTATCAATTCCGTTTCTTGCATACATAAAGTTTTCCATTGGATGCATTGTTCTCTTTATAGTTCAAGAATTGTAAATTCCTAACAAGTTACATTACCAAATATAGATGCCTCCAAAATCAGAAAAATCAAAATATAAGGAATAATGCACTCCGAGCCATGGATTCACCGGCACGATACAAATATCGGCACATATTTCCCTCTTAAAGAGGCTCTGTGCCATCGGCAAGGTGTCTTGCCAAGTGTTGGCACTGATATGCGAGGTCACTGCATATTGTGCCAGCCAAAGACGGGTGTCACAGGCACAATACTTTCACCAGCATGGCATTCCATGCTCCTAACTGCGTAAGAACAGTCAAGAACATATTCCCAGCTCGACTTCAAAGTAGCCATCTATTGGTGTTTATCACTCATCTCTCTATCTAATAGTAAACAAGGGATTCATATTTAGCTTTAATAAAGAGGCCTCCAACACAAATGTTAAGCACTGGAATTCCTATTACAAGCTAATAAAGGTCTACAAGACATCGCAGAAGAGTGACTGAGCACACATTTTATTTTGGCATTCCTCATTAAGCCTATAAGGATGTGATCTAAATTTCGGAATATTCAGATAACGATGATAAATAGACTAACCATGCACAGTACAATCTTCCACTAAATAATGATCTTTATTTGCTATCCTTGCCTCTTTTGCAATTAAATATTCTGTAAGTTTGTTAATATTCTCAACATACATCACAGCTTATTAAGAAGAGATCACCAAAAATCCTCAGCATGCTGTAAACTGACTATGAGGATATTTGGAAGTATAAATTGGATGACATTAGTTTCAAAAAGAAAATTTATATAAGATTTTGCTCAAACTTCAAACTAGTCACAGCAACGAATAAAGAATAGACTGACCAATAATCCCTCAGTATTACTGCTCTGGAACTTTCCCAAGAGATCTCCTCCCAAGGCACTGGAAACAGCAACTGATAAACCTAATTTCATCTCATATACAGCAACCAGAACGGGTTGAATTATGTCGACATATTCAGGATACTCTCTGGAGATTCTATATATAAACGAGGCTGAAGTAACCTGACAATTTGTGTTACGTGAGTCTAATGGAAAAGGTAAAAGGGCGAAAAAAAAGAAACCCATGCACATCTTAAGAAAGGTTATTAAACAAACAATTCCTACAGGCTCTTATACCTGCCAGTTCTGGGCTTCACTAAAGATGATGCTGCGATCTGTGCTGCATCTTAAATTCTTTACTAGCTTTATGCATGAGGACACAGACACTATGTAATCAGAGCAGAGGGATCTCAGCTTTTTGTATTTTGCAGGATCAGGGCGGAAAATAATCTGCAACAAGAATTTTTCCAAGGCCTTGATTATCCGCACAGAAAACATAGAAGCATCTAAGAATCTATGAACATAGTCAACATGCAGGATCACGAAAATTAGAGCAGTAAGGTTACATTACTAAAAGAGAAAGCAAGGAATGAACGAAAGACATGGACTACTGAATACTATCATCTGTAATTTTGGCATATCTTGATGATCACTTGTTAAATAAGTATCAACAAATAATTGAGGAGAAAATAATTCCCCTTGCTTGATTTTCTCTACTCTACTGTCCTTAAATACTACAGATTGTTATTCCCCAAAAACATCATTGCTAGATGTGGAATTATGATTGCATTTCCATCGAGATTGATATGTTCTAAAGGCTAAACAATTATATTTAAATAAGATATCAGGAGCCTTTACATTGTCATTGACTGAACAATTTTCTCAACCTTCTTATTTATCGGGAATCCTGATCTTAATGAAACTTTAGTGCGACTCAAAATCAATGTAAATCATACTCAACAAACATATATCATACATGAAATTTATCATGTTCTTACGTCATAATCAACACTCGAACAATTTCTAGCTCCCAATCGAGCTGCTATAGTTCGGCTTAGGTTGTGGATGGCAGAGACGAAGTATCACCACAGTTTTGTCTAACAGAGTAAGATCAAATCATGAATAGAGTAACTGAATCCACAGGTGAAAAGGCCAAGACTCTTGACATTAGAATCCAATTTGAATATTATAAATTCAAGCTGCTCAGATTGCTACTGATGGTCATCCCTATACATGACAGGGATTGCTGTGCCGATTGGCACATACCGGCACTAATCGGTACGCATCATGGTTTTCCGGTGTTCGGAGCCGATATATTTATTAGCTCGAAAGAGCTTAGTGCTTCAGAGATATTGCGTGATATTATCGATGCAGAGTCAAAGATAGAATTTAATGCAATGCTAGGACTGCAATGGGTAAGTAGGCGCATATTTGATGCAGAATCAAAGAGGAGGTGATAAGCTGGTTTGAGCATGTTCCGAGGATTAGAAAGGATCAACAAAATTGCAGGTGAATGCTGAATGGATAACATGTTCCAAGGAGACAGGAAGTCAAGTTGTGCTTAAGGATATAAAAAGAGCCAACAGGACACAAGCTGCAAGGATGTCGAGGGCATCATGGGGTTGTGCAGTTTGAGGCAATTGAGTCGTCACCTGTTCCTTTATGGGCCAACAGAATGGTAGTCCTCGATTGCCACATTTAGAGACCTTGAAGCAAATATTGGCAGAAAAAGGAGAGAAAAAAAACCAAGAGCTGATTCAGCTAAGTACCATGCTGGTAATTTTCAGACCGGTACATGTACTCATGGATTGCCGTCCCGGTGGCACGCGCCGTGCCGGCAGCCTGCTGGCACGGTACGTGCCACCGGCACGGATGCGTGCCGGTCCGGCACGCCCCCGTGCCATTCTTGTTTTTCTTCCTCCTCCTCCTCCAACTCCTACTTCTTTTTCTTGGCACGGTACGGGGGGGTTTCGATGCCGCTAACCCCCGGCACGCACAGTGCCGGACCGGCACGGCAATCCATGCATGTACTCATCCCAGATCCCATAGCAATTATCTTTGCCGGCCAAGCAGCACCGTAATCCTTAACCAAGATCTAATTCGATTCATCATGACATGCAACAAAACTAGGAATAAGATCAAATAGAGAGCAAGAGTCCAAACTCTATGCTACAAATTTTTCACAAGATATTTGCTAGTGTGCTACAGAATAACGAAGCAATATTCAACAAACATCAAGCAAAAATCTATTTATCAGCGTGTCAAAAAGTACTATCACTCGCAAGAAAAGACAGATGACTACAATAGTTCCAGCCTTCAAGGTGCTACGATGTACAAGATAGAGCTAAGAGTCAACTAACAAGGTAAAATATAACCTTCGCTTGTACTTGTTTCCTTTCCCTCTGAAGCTTTTCTAATAACAATAACCTTTCAGTTTCATCATCTCCAGTTAAAAGTTTTCCTGCTAAATGCTCGCATTCTCGTCTCACCTACAACAAAACACATGCATACAAATTTATCTCCTACGAAAAGAACTTAGGCAGCAAACAACGAGCACAATGAACGCAGTCAAAAAAAAAAGTTCTAAATTATCAGAACAAGAACATATAAAATTTGGGTCATATTGAATATCTTCATAGAAACAATGGCATATGAGCATTTTGAATTCCTTACAGACTTATCTGCAAAAGGCTTATTTAATTTATTAACCCGCATAGGATGCTCCTTAAAGATTGGCTTAGTATCTACTTTTATGTAATCAGCCAATCTCATTAGCAAAAGCTAAAAATTTTCTCCTTAGCAAGGAAAACGGCACATAAAATATTGTGGGGCTTACATCTATCTGAAAGCATTTTGGATTTACAAAACCTCAGGCTAAGTCATGTGTCACCTGAGACACCTTTTTAGTTCAGGTGTCACACTGATCTCCAGGTTCAGTCCTTTGTCGCCCGAGACACCTTTTTAGTTCATGCATCACACTGACTTCTAAAAAGCTAACCCTGAGCCTTCCCTCGAAGGAGGTCCCCCCCCCAACATACTTATTCACAATCTCACCCTTTAGCCCTTGCCCCACCCACCTAAAGTGTCACATAGAAGCATGGATTGCCGTCCCGGTGGCACGCACCGTGCCGGCAGCCTGCTGGCACGGTACGTGCCGCCGGCACGGATGCGTGCCGGTCCAGCACGCCCCCGTGCCATTCTTGTTTTTCTTCCTCCTCCTTCTACTCCTATTTCTTCTTCTTCTTCTTGGCACGGTACAGGGGGTTTCGATGCCGCTAACCCCCTGGCACGGTACGTGCCGCGCACAGTGCCGGACCGGCACGGCAATCCTTGCATAGAAGGCTGATTTATGCGTGGGAGTCAACCTAGTACTTTATCCACATTCATAGCTGCACAATCATAGAATGCCCCGACGATATACATAAGGTCTGGTTACATGATCATAAGGAACAGGCATGAAACTATTCTGATGATTGTTGCCGTACATATAAACAGTAGCACACCAGTAATGCTCGGTCATAGAAAGCTACTTGCTCATCACGTGCCAGTGATCCTCATCCACTATGGGCCTGTCTGGTTTGGGTGCATCAGGGTGCATCGCATCGTGCGATGCACCCTGATGCACCAATCCCCTGTTCAGTTTGCACCCTGCATCGCGCGATGCATCCTGAAGCACCAATCCTCTGTTTGGTTTGCAGGGTGCATCGCGCAACGCATGCATCACACGATGCATTTTCAGCTGATTTCGTGCATCGTATGAAACGGTCAAAATGGGCATTTCATACGATGCACCCTCGCGCGAGCTCTTCACCGGCGAACCCGGCACTGACCCAAAGGCAAACCAAACATAATATAATATAATTTTAACTTTATTGCATCATTATGTGAACTTTATATGAATAATATATATATATATATTATTGAGATATATATGATAATATATATTATTTATATGAAGTTCACATAATGATACAATGAAGTTAAATTTTAATACATATAATATTAAAATATCATATAATATATATTAAAATTTAATATATATTAAAATTTATCTTCATTGCATCGTTATGTGAACTTTATATGAATAATATATATATTATTAAGATATATATAATATATAATATATATATATTATTCATATAATGTTCAGATAATATATTATTCATATAATGTTCAGATAATATATATTAAAATTTAACTTTATTGCATCATTATATGAAAATTATACGAATAATATATATATATATTATTTTAATATAAATATTATATAAATAATGTTGTATCATATGATCCAAAAGGCAAACCAAACACCAGCATTAGATGGCCGATGCATGCGTCCCACGATGCATGCGTCCTACGATGCATGCATCCCACGATACATGCGTCCCACGATGCATGCATCCCACGATTCAAGCAACCAAACACCCCCTGTATAAAGTTTCTCAATGACTGGATGACGTTCAAAGTTCCAAACAAGATAACGAGAATGATAAGCAATTAGATAGAAGAAACGAATCTCTACAAACACAAATCAACCTTGAATCACCACAAATTCAGAAAGTCAATATAGTAATACCTCAATTTCAAGCTCTAATGATGAACTCTTTTCCAATAACTGTGAATGCCTGATATCATACTTCATCACAGGATCGGGGCCATCTTCATTCAGCAGAAGGAAGTGCAAAGCTCCAATGTGTGTCCATGCACACCCAAGATTGTAGAGATTATCTGTATCTGCACATTAAAATAGTTGCCAAACTAACTAGGATATCCATAGAAGATACTTAAGTAGTTAAGTCCACATACCAACAACGCAAAATAGATGTAGCAGTGCATGAAAACCAGAGAAAAAAGCTTATATTCTTCAACTTTACACAAACAAGGAACATATCATGCATACCGTCAGAAGAAGGGCGTTCAAAGTATAATTCTTTCAGCAAGGGTTCTATTAGTGAATCCATCAATGAAGTCAGTTTGCCATGGCTTGATGATGAGATGAGTGACCTAATAACCTGTAGCTTATCTTGCTGCAGTTAAGAAAACTTGATAGTTACAGTCAGAAAGTATAAATCATAATCCAAGATAAATAAATAGCTGTGAAATGGATAATAGCATCCCAACCCTTTAAAAGGTTTTAGTGGAGTAACATGAAAAACAAAAAGTGCAGCAAACTATCTGATGGACCCCTCCTAACTTGAATTGGGATAAGACAAATGACACTGTGTAACATTTATCTGTTTCGTCTGTAACTTCCAGAACAATTTAAGTACAGATTACAAAAGTACTTGAAATCAAATAAGGAAAGATTCCATGTGACACCTAGCTTTTTTATTCATAAACTTCAAAGAATCATAAAGTTTTCAGCAATAGACTGCATCAAAAAAATCAGTTCACTGACATATCCCTCAGTTCATAGTAATCGCAGACATTTCTATGGATGTGCAAAATGGAGAAGTCATACCGAAATGCCATTCTCCACGGGTTGGGTCAAGAAAGACTTGACATTTTCATACGCATCTTTCCGGAAAGATTTCTTGTGCACAAATATGATCTGTAAGAATATGGAAAAAAAAGCTTATTACATATCGGATACACGTATGTGTGAGAATAAGCATACGCATATACCTATGTAAATCTTGTCTTTGCCAAGGGAAGTACCTGTTTGAATAAAGAATCAGCAGCTGAGCGAAGAAGACTGATTAAATCTGCATAAACTGAAGCATTCTCCCAAAGCTGCCTGGAAGTGACCCTAAGCTTCAGGCTCTGGCTGTCATAATCCTTCACAGGACAGGCAGCCTGACTGCAACAGTCATAGAAGGCCCATAAGAAGCAAACCAAGTGCAACTGAATCAAACTAGAATGTATTTCATACCAAATTAAATATCACTTCAACAAAGAGCCAGAGGAATAAACCAAAAACTGTCAAACCAGATGACGGAGCGATAAACTTTTCGCCCCAGGTCCATTTGGAAAGACCAAGAGAGACTACAAGTCTAGGACAACGGCAAAAGTTAGACCAACTAAATATATACGTACGAAATCTTGAGAAGAGTTGCTGATGTCGATAGGCCCACTAGATGGCAGGATACGCCAGAGCTACTCCAAGAGGCTATCTGCTCGAAATGGTAAAGAACAGAAAAAATGTGAACAGAGCGAACAAACCTACACAATGAATGCAGAAGTAAAAACACATGGATGTACCTTGAATGGTTCAGAGCAGCTACCCCATAGGGAAGAATGCCAATTAAACCACATTTGAAGAACAAACGTGGGAATTTCAGCATGAGCTAACAAAAACAAGCTTGTGCAAGTAAGCAATAATCAAACAAAGCTGAAAACAAGACTTGGAGAACTTATAGTTTACGACAGAGATATAGTAATTTCACCAGAATCAACTGAGTTCCAAGCATCAACCATCCACAAAATCGTCTGATACGGAGAAAAATCAACAGGTGACCGTGACGAGAATCTCAAAGAGTAGTCCAAAGCATATCGTAGATCGTCAGACCAACTGGATAATGCCTGCTCAACCATAAAGTAAAGAACATTAGACTAAATTTATGGGCACATCCCAGACAAAGGAGCACGTCCTGGTGTAGAAAATCATAGGACATTGCTTAAGGTTACGATTGTTGCTTTTTGATCATAACTTGTCAGTCACGAGAAGTTTCCACAACCAATCAAAAAATGAGAGCAATAATAAGTGTTTTCAAATAGCTTTTTATCATAAAAAAATTTAAAATTTTATCTAAAAAAATTGGAAAATAAGAAGTAAACGAATGAAACTTAACATTTCGCAACAGCTAACAACAGGGTAAATCTATAAATAACATTTCACAACAGCTGAAAAGTCACAGCAAAAAAAAATGCACAAATTTAAATATTTAAAGGTACAGAACCCATGCTATGAACTCCTCTTGCATGCTAGTCAACTAAAAAATATCAGGAATTCTATTCACCTCATTGCTATTTGCTAGTGAGCAAAACAGACTACCATCTCCTCGTGAATAAGCAATCAATACTTCTGTATCCGTATGCTTTCCAACAATCCGTAGTTTGACAGATATTTACTTTATTAGTCGCTAAAGGGAATGTTGCTGGAAAATATATTGATAGATGCACGTAGTATGTTATCATAATGCATATTTGCTAGCTTATCATGAACCAAAGAGAAGGGAAATTGCTATTGACTTTTACGATACATCCAATCCTGTTTGATTTAAGTTTTGCAATAAAAGTGGACACATAGCAGAAAGATAAAAATAAAAATAAAAATAAAAATCCTACAAAGGACGACGCTAGTGAAGCCCCTGCTCCAAGCAATAATAATGGAAGAAGACAACTAGGCGGAGCTAATTTTTTGTTCAGTCTCAAGGAGAATGCTAAAACATCTGTGTAATCCTTGGTTTTTCTTGAAGGAAGAAAAATGTATGCATTGATATATGCATAGATTATCTATTCATTCAAGCACAAGACTCATTGATGCCGTGCTGGCTCCATGACTCACCACCTGGGGTTGACAACGGCTGCCCTACGAATCAAGACCCAGGGTTTTCTTTGGAATCGCTACCAAAGAGGAAGAGAACAAAAGTTCCTTTTTAATCAGAATAATCACCCCCAGTAAGGACGCAGGTCTCATATATATAGGCTAAAGGAATTGTCACAGCCTGAACATCTGGACTTAATACAACTGAAAAGATAAGCAACTAAGACTCGACATAGCTGAATTAAAAGACAAATAAAAAGAGACTGACTCAAAAACAAATTATTCAAGCATCATCCATCCATAAGCTCACCGGTGGGCATATGCTTAGCCGTCATAACTATCATCGTAATAAAACAAAATTACACTGATAAAGCAGCGCTAATAAATATCAGAACTGAAACATCTGCTTTTACCTCATCAATTTTAGCAGTGGCAATAGATACCAAATATGCTGATAAAGCAGTAGTAATAAAAACCAAACCATGTATTTACCTTATGAATTTAAGCAGCATCCTCTAAACAGGACCTAATCAAAGTGAAACAGTGGTAATAAAAACCAAACTATGAAATTTACCTTATGGATGTTACCAGCATCCTCTATAGAGCACCTAGTTAATGCTTCAAGCAAAAAGAAATCCAGAGCATAACTCCTTTTGTCAAACAAAGGAAGGGTAGCAATCCAGCAGTCGAAGCCGGATTCTGTGCACAAAGATTCATAAGACAAAGAACAGCAACTAATGGTTGGACTCCTCAAAAAAGGAATATTTGTTTTCTGCAAGGACCCTAAACTCCTCCTTAAATGATCCCTTTCGCACTTGATTCTTGCCAAGAGATTCTGCATTGTATGAATATGTACGCTTAAAAAAAGCCACCAAAATTCTCCATATCAAAAAGACAAAGAAGCCGGCTGAATGATACTCCTCTCAATCATAAAGGTTAAAGGTGCAAACCTCATACAGCTCCTCCAACTGCTTCACAATCTCACCATCATCTTGCTTATCATTTCCAGTGACACATGACAACATGCACACACCTGCATGATACATACACCCAAAATATTAACGAATCGAAAGTACAAGTCATTGCTAATGTACAATAGGAAGGAAAATTAAACCATGGATTACCATGCTGCTGGCACGATCCATGCCAGTCAATAGCATGAGCTGTGCCAGTCAGCATGGGTTGTGCCAAGAATAGACGTATCCTGCCAATATCCAACTGGCACGGTAAGAATCGGTGTGTGCCTTAAATTGTAGACTAACTGAAAGAATGGTATGCATGGCAGACAACTGTTCCCCCATTTGGATGTCTTCAAACATCTTCAATCAAAGCAATTAGAGGAACCAGCAATTGCCCAGCCCGATTTCCAGTTTCTAATGTTTTCTTAGATTACATTTTGTGGAGACATTATGCAGTTAATAAGCTCAAGATGGACGGATGATATTAAAAGGTTTACCATGCCGATCAGCACAGACCGGCACGGCAAACAATAGTCATGTCGACCACGACAATGTCTTGTTGGTGGGCTACTAGCACCAACTCTAGCAATAGTTGTCATATTAGGTAGCCACCAGATCAAACTATATACAGGAATGTGGATGATATCACACAACTTGTCTGAACATATTTTCTTCCAGATTCCCATGCAGCTTCAATATGTACATACAGAACTAGCAACTCCAAATGATCCAAATGACATTTCTAACAAACATGAAATACAGATTAGTCAAAAAAGCCTCTTTCACATCATCCTATAAGATTACATAAGAAAGAGAGGAAAAACATTACCTTGCATTGCTAAATACCGAAGATTGGTGTTTGCCGAGAGAAGAACATCCACATCAATATGCTGATCTGGAACAGAGATGCAAACTCAATCAAGTAACAAAGCATGTGAAACACTATCACCACCACAGAAGTAGAAACATGCCACATACCATCATGATCTTGCGCATATTTAGTTGCCCCTGGCCAAATTGATTGACAAAGCTCCAAAATTTGCTGCATCTTGTAATATACTGCAGCAGATGATGACAAAAAAGGATGACCTCCATAAACCCATAATGCTGACTTTTCCAAGAGGAAATTCCACATTGGTACACTCTTGACATTCAAACTCCCTACCTGCAACAAGAAGAATTATTAACAACTTTTACTTCAAAGCTTTCAAACATTTTGCGCCAACAAATAACATACCAATATAGCAGCCACTGGTTCCGGAAATTTAGGCTGCAATTTTAGCAATTCCTTCTTGAGACCATTCCAAGCGACAACAAGGCATTCACAACGAGAAGAGGTCACACCCTTCCAAAACAATATATGGTTGTCCAGTAGATTGGAGTACGCAGTCAACAGTTCAGGGGAGTCGACAATTACTTCAAGCACCTCCCTTTCCAAACATTTCAGTAACTCCAGAATTGGCAGAACCAGAAACTGCAAAGTTTCATCAGTAGCGACATAATCCTTTTCATCATGCCACTGCTTGAGTGTAAGCCTCAGCAGCTTTACAGACTGAACGACGATATTAAAACGCTTTCGGCACTTTTCATGAGCTCCATCAGAACAAGCCAACTCTAATGATCTCAACGAAAGAAGAGGAATGTGTTGCACATCAACATCCAATTTGAGACATGTGTAAATCTCTTCCCAGCATTTGAGAATGCATTTCCATATGGGATGATCTATCTCCTGTTCGAATACAGATAAAAAAGATTTGAAAGTATGGCAAAACGGTTGCAGCTGCGTAGCAAACCATTTAAACCATGTTATATACAATGCAAGATCACTTCCTGTGGCTTGTTCAACAGCCCAATTGGCAGCAATCAAAAGCTTCTGATTGTTCAGTGCAATATTAAATCCTTCATATCGAGTGGATTTGTATTTCCCTTGATCGGGATGATCAGGAAAAAGGAGCTGGCGGACCATATGAATTGGAATTACAGATGGACGGACTTCCATGTGTCTTTTAAAAGAAATAAGACTGTTCCCACTGGCACTTGCTTCATATGATGCACAATGAACACCCAGAAACTCCAAATACATGCAGTTTTGCTTTACACATGCCTCTTTAGAGTATGACAAGAACTTCATCAACGAATGTGGAGACGGCCATCCACCTGGCAATGTCAAAGAACACCCTAACACAGGATCTGGCAAATGGATATCAGATAGATAGAAACCTTTGGCTCGCACAACTATGTCTCTCCCTTCAACCTCACCCAAAGAAGAAATGTATGTGTGCTCCCAACTTAGTTGGAGGCTCCATATGGGTTGGTTTCCATTCATAAGAAGCTGCTTGAAAAGCTCCACCCAGCGAGTAACCTCGAGAAGTGTAATACGAACACCAAGCTGCATCCCTGCAGCCCTTGCATACTTGTGCGCTTCACTCATTGCCATAATCAGTCTGTCAGAAGGGATGCCCGAAACAACTAAGTGCCTCTTCACATCAGACATGTGTCCTTCGTCGCAGTCATGGCTGCTCTCAGCAAGCAGCCAATTAGGCTGCATCATAAATATCTCTACTCCTCTGTTCCTCATTGCTCGAGAGATTTCTCCATAGCTCGGGTCAACTGTGATGAACATACGAAAGTTGGGATGCGCATGGATTTTCACAGGCTTTCCGTCAACAAGCCCACACTCATTGATTGTGATAGACCCATCATGCTCAGACAAAGAGTTGATCCTATCAAGAACCTGAAAACCAAAAATAAAAATCGAAATGAGTCAGTTGGTGGAAAAACACAAACCACACAAAATTGCACAATCAGACAAATAAATAGACAACAAACCGTTGGACTGCAAAGATTTGCATTGTCCAAAACAACCCATTCTCCAGACTCAACCGCCTTAATCAAATCCCCAGAAATCCATTCAAACTTTGCTGATGGCTGCAGTTCCTTATTCTCCTGTAACTCCCGGATCGTCTTCAGAGATTTACTCAAGTCATCATGTGACCAAGAAACAGGTAATTGATATTTCTCCAAGTCGTACTTCAGCTGTTCCATTATCTCAATTAATGGGCTAAGCGATTTGCAAGATCCACTTCTCCGTGATTCTGCCCAATTATAAGTCAAAATAGAAGAACAGCAATTTTGGGTCGCCAAGAAAGCAAACCACTTGGCGAAGAGATATTCCCTCTCTTTAAGTAAATCCTTTGAGCTTGAATCAATTTGTAGACTACAAAAATCATAAATGTAACGTTCAACCTGGGAAATAACTATTTTACAAGCACGGAAGAAATCATACTGCTCAAAGCATCCAAGTATCTCAGAAACATCAGTTCCAGATGACAAGTTCAACTCATGCAGTGCATTTCCAGTAAGCTGAGCAAGTAGTCGGACCACCGACGTCTTCCCAGATGAATATGGCCCAACTAAAATACACAACCATTTATGTTGCACACAGTACACAGCTGCTTCCAAGATGTGACGAATTCCTGGCAGAATGCTGAGCTGATTTTTTGAAACTTTTGACGGTTGAGAATGATTTCTCTCGATAGATGCACCGCCAACATGTAAGTATCGTGGATTGATGCATATTCTTGGTGACTGATTAATCACGGGATTTATCCCGAAAACTGTTTCATAAAGCTTTAAAACTTCTCTGCGATCAGCAACAGTGCGCATACGTGGTAGATAAAGAATGCTCAAAAATTTATCAAACTTTGCTGTACCTGGCGCACCTTCAATCCAAGTGAGTATCACAGCTCATAAGTATAGAATAAGACAAGATACAATACTCGGAAATGGCTCATAAGAAAGTCCAAGCATTGCAAATACGAGATAGTTCAATTACATAATGGAAAAATGAAAACAGAGAAGCTTCTTACAGCGTTAGAAAAAGATACCTTCTATTATCTGGCATGACCGAAGAATATCGCGAAGATTGAACTCCCATGGAGATCCATCTTGACCATACTTATGATGTACCATGGTATCCTCATAAATGCAGTTGTTGAACATTATCAGCTTGGATAGAAGTGTGGTTGGGATCGATGGATGGCGTGATTGACATATGAATAGATAATCATCTGAAACTAACTCATCAACATAAACCTGCAGTGACATACCAGATAAATAACACAACTCATGGTAAAAGCAATCCTAAACAAAGAATGAAGGGAAGGCAAAAAGATGAATGTCTGTCAGCATGCGTGAGTGAATGATTAAAAACCATCAGCAGGATATTTTGAGTAAATTCTAGTGCTCTTGCGATTGCTCTAACAAATTTAAACAATTTCTCATTCTGGTAAGTTTAACTGACCTTAGCAAAACGATTAAGAAATGACTTTGGAAGACCTTTCCTGCCACCACCCTGATTAGAAGGATTTTGGCATGCAAAAATTCTGAAGGACAGTGGACACTTAAAAGTTAACCCCAGTTCTGGAATATAGACCTCAGCACGGTGGTCCAAAATAGAATTTAAACCCTGAAATGCAAACGTTTAGTTCATAAGTAGTTTAGCAAAAAAGAAATACGGGAGAACAAAGGGAAACAGGCAGAAATAATGCCTCCAAGACAGATTGTGGAGCAAGATTAAGTTCATCTAGCAAAACCCAACTCCCGTTCTTCAGAGCCTGCACATGAATTGTTTAGGTCAGGCCTATGGAACTTTCAAAGTTTAAACGGAGGATAACACAGAGGACAAAGTATTCGACCTGCAAAAGAATACCATCAGACCAAGCAAATTCCATTCCTTTTTCACCCTGAACAGGCAAGTCTGATCCCAGCAGATCCATCATGTCTGTCTGCAACAGGAAGAGTAGCAATGACTTCTAATTGTAACTCCTAGGATGTTAAACAGAGTCAAGAATGGGGCTGATAGTCGATCTCTCACCTGCTCAGAGAGGTTGATGCGAACGACAGTGTGTCCAGAATATTCCGCAAGTGCAACAACTAAACTTGTCTTCCCAACGCCTGGGCTACCTTCTAACAGAACTGCCAACACAGAAATGACTCAATATGAGAACTAGTTTAATGAACCATCCCATTCAAGGACATGCGCAGAGATTTTCCTTTACAGACCAGGTTTTGACAGCTGCATTGCACGCAATACCCGCAACGCATTTCTACAAGTTGTAGGCGCCAGGAATTCGAATCCCTCATTCTTACATTCATTGTTCCCTAGTATAAAGAATGAAAAACTATTTAAGAAGATTAAGCAAAAATTTCATCACACATCATAGCTATCTTTTCAGCCGTACAGAGGTGAGCACAAATTTGATCACGTACAGACAAGAAAAAGTGCATTATCCATTCGAGCAAGGTACATAGAGTTTATTGTTTCTTAGGAATAGATTATCATATTTGAGGCTTAAAACCACTTATTTTCTAATTTGATAACTCTTAACACACCCCAAAGGACCAAAACATCTAATATGAGTCCTAAATGGTTGAATGCTCCAGACAAACCAGAAATACTCCGTGCAGGTCCGTGCCGATTCATATCGGCCTGTGCCGACGGCACATGCCAAGCCGGCTAACGACCGACACAACACGTGTCACTGACACAGCAATCATTGCTTCTGAGATTTCATAAATCAGATAATCAAAATTCAAATAAGAGTCAACGATGTGATGGCAGAAGACTAGAATTTTTGCACCAAACTAAAATAAGCCTAAGCATGAATTAGAAAATGAAAACATGGAAGAAAAAGTGGGTCGAAATACCAAGGACCAATACAAGTACATAGTTAAAGGGCTCACTATCAAAAAGCCAGACAATTTTTAAAGAACCAAAGCATGTGAGCTACAAAACGGATGCTATCTTAAAGACTAAGTTTGAGCTCATCTAAAAACATGTGATATCATGAATATTTGCACCCAAAAAAGAATAATAGTTAAAATAGAATGATTGGTGCCTCCTAGAAGTGGATCAACATGAAGAACCCTCATTGAGTCAATCCAACTTATTTTTCCAGATTTCGGCGTAAACTTCTGCTGAAACTGGGGGCTTAACATGTTTTTTAAAATAGAAGAAAATGCAAGAAATGTGGAATGAAGGTAAAACTTTCAAAAAAAACTGGAAAGCATGCAAATCACATTTTTGTCCATCAGGGTTCTATTTAGAATTATTTAGGGTTTTTTTTTTGCAAACATACCTACCTTATAGCCATATTGCGGAAAACCCATGGCGTTATTGGTATTTGCATTCCCCACCCCCCTACCCCCCAACCTCGCTTGCTTTGCATAAAGCCCCCAACTATTAAATTTTTTTAACAGATACAATACATTCTATTAATTTTAACTCACTCAAAGAACAATGACCAGATTACCTTTGATTGGTCGATTGATTTTTCCTGGCCGAAATCAGGTTTCTATAGGGGAGTGAGATTGCAATAGGGGGATTTATATCTTCTAATAATTTATAATAATTCTTACCCACTCAAGAAATAATGACCAAACTACTCTTAAGTGACCAATTTATCTTTAGCTGGTTCACTAATTAACTTAGTCGAACTCAGACTCGATGGCATGAAAATTGCAATAGTTATGTCATTTATTATTATTATCCTAACATAATATTAGTAAAAAAAAATTGTCGAGTGGAAAATTAACCTAGGAGCCTTTCACAATGAAAACCAATAAGAAACGGGAGCAATACAAATACCAATAGGGCAGGGGATTTTTGGCAATATAGCTATAAGATAGGGGTACTCGGAAAAAAAAAACCAATTATTTACTATCTAGAATTTAGAAACCAAAAATCTCAGATGGTTTGACTATGCTGCTGAAATCGGGATGGCTATGATAACACGTCCAAAAGAATGAAATGATAACATCGGAAGATGGTTGATTCAGAAAACTCCACTGGAAGTACAACAACCGCAATGTGATGACCAAAAGTGAACAGTAAATAGATGAAACATCCATATAGCAATACTCAAGAGTACCACAGATCATCAAGACAAACAAGAAGAACAGTTAAGAAGAAATCTAATGTCAACAGAATTTGAGTATCGCGGCATCTTCTACATGATGAGAACTTGGAAATGAGGATGGTATACGTTCTGAGCTCCAAGTCAAATTAGTTGTTTTATTGACACAGCAATTAGGTCTGTTTGAAAGGCACAATGACAGTTTGACCTCTTATTGTGTTAGGTTGATCACAGCGCAGGTAAATACTACTAGCCAAGAAGAAGCAAGCAGCTCTGTACATTGGGCATATATTTAGACATACTCCAGTTAGGAGAAATTAGGTAAGCATGAATCAACAGCTACATCAGAAAAGAATAAAATTAGCTGCAGCACCTTAGATGATTCTGCTCCAGTCACATACCATCTTTTGCCGTAGCCAACATGAATTTCTCTTTTCAATTCAATACAACACAGACTTATGGATAGATGACTAATCCTCCTATCACAGGGAAATCAAAAGCAGATATCTGGATGATGAGGCACAAGATATCTGAAATGCATTTACTTGCTTAAAAAGCAGAGGTATTTGTTGAGGTGACCTTATGCGTGACAGCTGAACAGTGCCAACAAGAACAGTTATAATCAACTTCCTCATTTATAGCAACTAAAAGATGGTCTTCCACAAATTAGAAGCAGCCTCATATTAATTACAAGATGTCACCCAGAATATGGAGTGGTGGAGGGTGTACTGGACAAGATTGGTGGCGACAGACCACTGCCTGAACTTTAAGAATAAGGGTGAAAAGCTATGGGAGAGGAGGGGATATTTGTTCTGAACTCCGTCTACAGCACACAACACTAATATGATCTTTCATGACATTGGGATGTTTCAGAGCGTAAAAAGACAATGGAAGGGCTTGGCTGTTCAATATACTAATGAAGGACGTTACACTAGGGAGCTCATACAGACTAGTTATGTAAGAGTTCCTAAAAACATTGCTGCACTGAGGTCCATGATTCAAAGAAAGCAAGTGAAAAATAAATTTATTCAAAGAAGCTAAAAGTGATAAGTAGATCTTGCATTCAAAAAACCAGCTTAAGCACCTCAAATCTCAGAAGTTGAATTAATCAGCAATCAGTTTATATAACAGTCAACAGGTGGATGTCATACAAATCAATTGACTATGAATAGCATAACTTATGGCAACTACCTTTGCTAATGTAGAATGGCTTGACTCCAAAGAGATGTTCTGAATGAAGATTATCACATAAGAGGTCAGAGCTTATCAGAAGATTGCCCCAACCATAGTTTTCAACTTTAGAAATGCACGAGCTGACATGACCGCCACGAGTTGCCTGTCATACCAAAACAACAACAATGAGTCATAACCAAGCAAGGCCAAAGCTCGAGTGCATCCTCCCTGCGAGTAAACTAGATATCATCTGTTAGAAATCACAGATGTAGCAACAGGGAACCCTTTCCCAATTTGCCCAGAAAGTACCTACTCCCAGAAAATAAGGACGCATCGATGATTATGAAACAGGTCAAGTGAATTAAGTGTAGCATTTAAGTTATGATAGACAAGTGCAGAAACATCTATTCCATCTAGCAAAGAACCTAAGTTAATCTTAACAGCTATTGTTAATCATCCTTATATCTGCAAGAATGAGGAAGCAAGCACCAACAATGAAGACGAAACAAACACTTTTAGTTGTTGTATAGATGTTATGTAGATTCCTGGCGTGAAAGGACCAAACTGAGTTCAGCAGCCATCAAGGTGCAACCTTTGGAATGGGAAGTGATTGGTTGCACCCATGGGCTTATGCAATTATAGACAAAGGCATTTTTTTTTCTTTCTGAAAAACCTTCTTTTATACACTATTTTCTCAAAAATCTTTCTTTACGCTCAAATGTGCTTTACTGAATGCACAGAGACTGTTTCTTTATCTACTAGCCTTGATATGCAAAAACTCTAAGATTTTTTTTTTTTTGTACAGTTTGAAGTTGATCATGATACAAGAAATCTACAAAATCAAGAAAAAGCAGGTATTCACTATCAAACTTCTCTAGTCAATCACTCAAAGTTTGAAAGTTGGATTTGAAATGTAACTTACTCACCTTTAATTCAAGCAGTAGAAATGACAAAGAGCTTTCTCTTAACTTGTTGGCATCACTTTTAGAGAGACTTGTGCCTGTATTTAAAAGACCACGGCTTAGCAGACTGCACAATCAAATGTAAATGCAATTTTAGAGCGAACCAAATTTATATTCTACGCTAACAATAGACGCAAATATACATACAATGAAGATACAGATCTATGTAAACTACAAGAAACCTCAACAAGAGTGAAACACAAAGTGAAAAGGTTTTCTGTGGATATCATAGAGCATCAGAGCATTGATTAGGATGCAGAGCACATTGTTCTTGATGGCACTGAGACTAGACTGTCTAGATGGCATATATTCAATATTGCCAAGAGAGAAACCAAGAAAGGTATAAGTCTGGTCCAAGTAGGGGTGTAAAACTTGTAATCGAGTCAAGCTACGTCAAGCCCAGCTTGACATAGCTTTTCGAGCCTAGGTTTGATGATCAGCTTGGTGCATTGAATTTCAAATCGATCTTACTCTAAGTCGGGCTGACTAAAATCTTTATCAAGCAGCTCCACAACAATAATGAAGCTGAACTCAAATCAAGCTAGTAATCCTTGATTTATAGAACACAAATTAAAGGAGGCTTGATTATCTTGCTTCACGTGAAATTTAAATTTAAGCATGAAAACTAATTCAGACCTGAATTAAAAAGCTTTGATCACAAACCTATTCATTGAAAAGCGAAAAGATTAGAATTGACACTTACCCTATAGGAGCGAGTAACCACCATTATAAATCTATTGGCTTTACATGCATATACTTATAGATAATAGATGCACATATACAAGTGTATGCATTGATCTCGAGCCTTAGCAAGCCGAGGTTGATTGAACCGGACAGTGTTCTAGCTCGGCTTGAAATCAGTTCCGACTTGCAGAACAGTAATCAAGGTCTGCTCATGTAGCTTTGAGCCGAGCTCAAGCCGAACTACAGTAAACGTAATTATTTCGTGTTCTAATTCTGTCTGCATCAGAATGCCAATGGGCACAATAATTACACATATATAAGATCATAACAGCAATGAACATATCTCCTCTATATCTAGAAAGGGCCCGAGGACTTGAGGGACAAAATGAAACCAATGACATCTAAAAACCATACTCTGCATAAGAAAAATAAGCTAAAACCCTATGAGAAAAGAAAGTACCCAAACTAAGGCCATCAAGTAAAATAAGAAAAGCTCCATGTATGAAGGCATATTCCGCTCCCAGGTTTTCCTCGGTCGCATTCATAAAAGAAACCCAAGACAAAAGATCTCGTACTGTGAGCACTCTTCCAATTTGCAATTGGTTGAACCACTGTTGCAATAGAAAAGCTAAATCCAGTTTAGACCAATAATGAACAGTCGAACAAAAACTAATACAACAAAAAAAAACATATAATATTGTCATATGAAGTGTATAATTCATGACTCCAACTTAAATTTTGAGAAGTTACACGGTAGAAGTCTAAAATGAAATCTGACCATATCAGATCTTACTTAACACGAATAATCCATATTGAGAAAAAATCACATATAATTTAGTAAGAATGGTAAATAGTTAACTGTCAATGCACAACATTCTCTATGATATGCAAACATAGGTGATGGCTCTATCTAGAGCTTACTAACTGTGCAACAACTCTGAGCAGCCTATTGAAATGACCAGGCTACCGAAGGTCTCATCAAGCCTTTGGCTAAACTGAGACACTGATGCAAGTTCTTCCCATCTGAATCAGATAGAGGCCAAGGAACCATTCCCTTTTGACTCTTACAGATGAGAATTAGTATTTCTACAAAATGGCTAGGCAATTGGGCATATCTGAAACTCAAGTATAACCTCCCGTATCATATATCTTGATAAAAAGGCTTTAAATAAGAGAAACAGACAATTGAATACAAAATGCGTGGCATTTTGAAACTCAAGTATCATTTCCTCCTGTCATAACAGATATGTCTATGAATAGGCTCTACATAAGAACCAGTACAATAGAATATCTTCGGATATAAACAGGGATCTAACTGTTTTCAAAGCCTTCAATTGCAGAAAACAACGTATTCTTTGGATGCCTGATTGCACCTCCGTAGATTTTTGACACAAAGCTTTTGAGACCACAAGAAACTTACAATTCTAAGACACAGAACTTACAACACTTACAACCATGAATGTGATGATCTTATAACCACTACCTGATCAACTCGAGACACAATTTATCTACAATTTTTAGTCCTTCCGAGATGTAGATCATGTTATCACCCAGCATCTGATCATGGGAGTAGAAAATAATGTGCAATAACGAATTCAAATTTGTACAAAATTGTGAAGGATATTCCAATCAAGAGAAGCCAGCTTCTTATATTAAAAAGTTGGCAACTACCTATTGGAGGACTTGTTTAACACTTCTATATCTCAAATCATTCCAGATTGTTTGCAGCAAAGAAACAATATATTCATCTCTCGCATTAGCTCATAGCCTCATGGTATTACTTATTAAACGAATTGACAACACAAGACGAACTTATTACCATACCTATTTCTCAGTACATTTTCCCAAGTCTGGAGGAATTAAGTAGGCTTGAACTATTTAGAAATCCAAAAGACTACTTAGCTAGAAGAAGCTTTTTCCCATGAGCTCAAGCATGTTTAATGAGACTCTTAAGTTCAAGTATTGTGAGTTTGCCATGTATTATGTTTTCCTTTCTACATTTGGCAAACTTTTTTCCCTACAATATGGCCAATCATCTCTCTTTTCCTCTGCCACAGGAGGCCAACAAGTCTGTTTCAGGTGACATTAGACATAAATCTGGAGCCATATGAATAACATACCACCTAGAAAACCAAACCGAAAATCATCCACAAGGATCATGTGTTAAACTCGAGATTTCATTAAGTATGAACCATGAAGCATTAAATTGGTATCAGAATCTAGAGCTCTAGCCACGCCTTTGGCATCAGTAGATTGAAACATGTGCATAGCATCGGGGAAGCAAAGTTAGGTGCTACATCAAAAATGCTAGACATAGAGGTGACAGTCTATCGAACCTTTTCCTCTAATCACCTTAATCAACTGGACCTGTAATTGTATTACTATTACTCAAGCATTTCACTTTTATCAATTTTCAGTATCAAACCCTCAAGATTATCACTATACATCATCCAAACAATTATAATACATGGAAAAGAGCAGTCCTCCAAGAAGTAAACGAATTGACAAAGAGCAGCAATTTTCAATAACTTAAACAATATATATGCTATCGATTACCACACCAGAATACAAATCCAAACAAACAAATAATCTCAAGTCATTATGTCGGAATTCTCTTGGGCTGTGCTCTTAGACACTCCACGACACTTGGACACTAATTATCTGGTCTCATAAGACTTCCAAGCCCATATGTAAGAGAAGAAAAGCTGCATCAATGATGATGAAAGTTATCGTAATAAAAAGCTGCAGTGAAATCTTATTCTTCCCCTTCTTTTTTTATTTTGAGGGGAGGGGGGGACTTGACGGAAAATCAGAACTAAATGATCAATCGCCTCAAAATAACACAATCAAACAAGAACAAAGAAGAGCTTTGGATGATGATAGAAGGGGCAAAAGAAAAAGAAAAATGCATATTGCTGCAAATGGGTACCTAATAGTTCATGTATTCACAAGAGAGGGGGAGAGGGAGGGGGGGAGAGAGTTATTTTACAAAGTTGGGTGACTAAAGAGAAAGAATAAGAACATACCTCCCAGAACTTCAGCATATATTCTGCAAAACACGAGAGTTCTGATTTTGTGAATCTGTCAAAATTCAAACAGCAATCAATCATTATTAGAACAATGAGGAAAATGATAAAGAAAGGATAAACAAAGTAAGGAACATTCAGATTCGAAACAGCATAAAAAACAAGCAACTACAATGCTCACACCTAGCAGAAGCAATGCTTCTTAGCTCATCTGGATCATCAACAGCAGGAACCCAAATCTCAGTAAATCGATTTCGAAGTGCAGGAGACAGCTCCTTCTTCCCATAGTCTCCGCCAGGATTCATTGTGGCAAGGATGAAGAAATCTTCATGTGCAGTTATTGTCTCAGGAACAGAACCCCCTTTCTCAGCTAATAACTGCAAGTGCATTCAGATAAAGAACGGGACGATTAGCAAGTAGAACAGAGAGGTTAAGGTGGTTGGCAAGTCAGATAGCAAGAACAACAAAAAGTACACCAACATCATCCATGAGAAAAAGTACAACAAGTGCAAAGAAGCTAAAGGAAATTTTAAATACAAATGACTATAGAAACTAAATATTACCAGAGTAAACATGAAATTTGTCAAAGGTATGCTACCATCAAAGAGCCCATTTACAACGCTAAAAAAACATAACAATAAAGTGCTCTTTGAAACTCACCAATTTCCTCTCTGGCTCTAGTACACTATTTAGCCGTTCAAGTACACTGTCATCAGCTAACGAAATTTCATCCACAAGAAACAAATCTCCTTCCTTCATAGCCTGCACAAGTGGTCCATCTTGCCAAAGGAATATGGAATGCCACTTATTGTGCAGCAGCTTAAGGTTCTGCTTGCCTTGCTCGAAAGCATCAAGATCTTGCTGAGTAATGTCAGGACACAATGTCACATTTTGCTCAACCTTACTTTGAATTCTATTGAGCTGATTCAAAGTCAAAGGAGCTTGTGCTATATCAGAAGATAGGACCTGCATGAAGAGAAATGTTAACCACTAATACCGTTCTTTGAAAAAGAACAAGTACATTAGCAAAAGAACCAACATCAGAAAGCCCGAGAAAAGATCAGTAACCAAAAGTAAGAAAACCCATACGTCTCGTGAAAAGTAACAGAGAAATTTGGATTGCTGCAACTGTTCAACATGCTGTTTATATTCCATCAGTAATCTCGATCTATCTCGTACGGGATGAAATCCCTGAAAGGTGGAAATTCCAACAATCACTGTCATACTAATTTGCAAACTAATATCCTAGAAAATTCTGTGGATAAGAACCAAAGAACAAATACAACACAGAAGTCCATAAAAATTAGAACTTGAGCAGAAAAATCTTTCACACCCCAATGAAGTCAGAAGTCTCAGTGTACTGATGACAATTCAAAATGTGCAGTGTTGACCCCAATACAAGGCTCAGCAACTGACAGACAGTGGTCTTGCCGCCACCGGTATCACCAACAAGAAGGACAGGCTCGTGCATCCTATAGCAACGCTCAACGAGAAAAAAGAGCCTCCGCATGCTACTAGTCCGAGTAATGCTGCAAGGATCAGATTGCTAGATGATAAGCTACAAGATGAAAATAATATAAAAAAACTCAATCTATGATATAATCTAGGAGGACTAACTTTCCAAGGCTCTCCAGTACCCCTGCAGGTTTAGCCAACTCAAAATCTGCAGCATCCAGACCTGATTCCTACAGCAACATAGGTATTTAACCACAATATTAGTTATCCAGTAGAACAGGCCTTTGTTAAAAAAAGATACAAGGAATGCAACGCCAAATATTAAAAAAAAATACAATAACGAGATGATGCTCACAAAAAGCAGCACATGGACGAGAATAACATAGAGCACATAAGGAAAAAGCTAAGAACAACCAACGTATGAAAAGGATTGATTAGGCAAACAAGAGTTAATAGACAGAGAATGAAACAAAACCAGAATGAATTTTCAATACATAGTTTCCCACAAAGTGTTACGATAAAAGGTCAACCATATTGCTACACATGAAAAAGCTAAAGCAAGGAATGTAATGCCAAACATTGCACCACAGAAGAAGATTAACAGCTATATTATGTCCACCAAAGTTGCCACTGCAAGTTACTTTTTTGTAAACCAAGTAGAAAAGCTCACCACATTATAAAAGTCATTTATCATCAGCTTCACGCGAAGGCATCTCTCCAATGTTTCTTTAACAACACTCTTCTCACTTTCTTCTCGCAATCTTTCTGCAAGAAGAAGATATCCATCTTTGGCCAAATCTTCATATGAGTTGCCAAACTTCCGGAAACGGTTGGCCCATCGAAATAAATCACGAGGGGTTATGAAGCCATGCTTTCCAGCAAAGACTTTACTATTTTGCCTGTGCACTTGAAGCTCCTTCATAACCTCAACCATCTTCACAGCATAGCTCCCAGGTATCCGGCATCTGTTCTCCAATATCGTTGTCAGTTCATTCTCTGGAATTTCATCGACATGGATCTCCAAAAAACGATTACGAAAAGCTCGAGAGAGAACTTTGCGCCCACCATACACAGTGGGAGGATTCTGAGTAGCAAATAACATAAAATTTGGATGCGCACACACTGTTTCTTGAAGTTCAGGCACAAAGAGTTCCCTGTTATCATCTAGTAACCGATTTAAGGCTTCTAACACATCTGAAGGAGCAAGATTAAGCTCATCAAGAACAATCCAATGTCCCTTGCGGACAGCCTTCACCAGAACTCCCTCTTGAAACTGAAGCCTCCCATGACAATCAGTGACATAGGAGCCAAAATATTCCTGCAGATCAGTATGTTCATGATTATTGATCCGAACAAACTCATGACCAGTAACTGAAGCAAGATAGTGAACGAGGCTAGTCTTGCCACTGGAAGTAGGGCCCTGTAGTAGAACTGGGTATTTTTTAATATATACTGCTCTTGCAAGGTTCTTAAGATGCTTCTTGACGCTTGCCGTGAGTACATAGTTAGCGATGAAGTGACCATCCTCAGAAGTATCCTGATTTTCTGAATTTTTTGCAAAGTAAGCATCAAAAGGAACACTAGGAGGTCGGATTCCACCTAGAAGGTATGAACATATCATAGTGTCCATCAGTTTTGCACTGGGACTGTCCAGCAGATTCAAAAAGAACATGCAGAAGCCATCATACAGAGCTTTCCGGAAGTCAAAATCCTTTCCTGCCTTCTTGATATATTCAAGCGCACGAGCAAGAGACCTCAAACTGAACTGAGGCTTCTGATTAGCTCCATCCTGCAACCTCTCTTCAGATGCTTTCTTTGCTGCTTTATAAAACCAAACAATACCACTCAAAATTTGCTTAGCAGGGTTAATAGTATCCAAATTGTGACTGATAAAATGAGTCAAATCTTCATCATCCAATACATCATCGACAAAATATTCTATGAACCTGCTCCTGAAAGAATACGGTAGTTCACGCTTCCCTGCATCTGTAGCGGGATTCATGCAGGAGAATATGCGGAAATTAGGATGACGGTCAATGTAATCAACATCCCCCCTTTCAGTTAGACAGAGGGTACCATTCTCGCCATCAAGGACACCAATAATCCTCTGCAAAACCTCTGGAGGAGCAAGATTCACCTCATCAAGTAAAACCCAGTGACCATTTTTTAAAGCGGTAATAAATGCTCCTTCAACATAAGAAAACGACATGCCAGCAGAGGCAGCAATCTGCTTGCGAGCTGAATCAAGTCTCAAAGCAAAAGCTTCCCAAGCTTGGAGAATCTCTTCAGACAATGGCCTTTTTCTCTTTAAACCACATCCAGCACTGCCCATTTGGCCACATTGTTTTCGGACAAAATCAACAGATTTTTGACACGCATGTAATAGCTTTTTCCAATTCTTCTCGATTGCATATGTTTCACAATGGTGAAGCAGTGTTTCATTATCCTATAGTTTCAAGATGAAAACGTGAATAACTTAGGTGCCTTAAAAAAATGACTAGATCAGAGATTTTGTTAATTTATACCTTCATGGAGAAGCTCTTAAGGAACAATTTCTTGAACTCCTTGTAAAGAGGGATGCAAGTGGAGCGTGCATCAGTAGGTTTAAACCCTCCGAGTAGGTCAGCCACGTCGCTTTGCTGGCTCAGGTTCTACAGTCAAAAAAACTAGCATCAAATCGTTGCAGCAGATAAGGAATAACTGTGAAAAAACAATAACTAATAATACAAAATATCCTGGCTCAATACCATGACAGCAAGCTCCTGTCCGAGCCTCCGAGCCATAATCTGCACAAGTGTAGTTTTGCCAGTACCAGTTTCACCAACAAGAAGTACAGGCTCGTTGTACTTAATCGAGCAAGCAATCCTCTCAAGGAGAAGTAAAGAACAACGCATACAAACAAAAGCCCTTTTCTGATCAAGTACCTGAATAGTAGAATTACAAACCATCAACAATATTGTATAAATCCTATACACACACACACAAATGGAATGGATATACGTATACATACAGGTGTCTGAGACCAGTGGAGGGTAATCCGTCCAATTTGTAAACCCAACGGAAGGCTCTGCAGCAAAATAACATTGTAACCAAAAGAAATAGGGAAAAAACACTTCATTGTACATGACAGCGTTCCAAACCTGAAAAATAGGCTTGTAAGCAGGATCAGCCGCCTCGGGCATTGGAACACCCAAGGAAAAAGCTAATTCACTCATAATGGAAAGACGATTTGCAGAAGAGGATGCAGAAGCAGCAAAAACGTCAACAGCCTGGAAAAAAAGGATAACTTTTTGTATATAGACACCTAATATTTTTTCTATACTCTGCAAGAGTAACAGAAACAGGAATTTTAAGCAAAACTAATTCAACAGAATTAACCATGCAGCAGCATCAACCTCTTCATAAATTTTGTTCCAATCAGAAGGTGACAATCCAAGACCTTGATACTCTAGATGTAAACCTTGGATTCTCATGCACCATTTCAGAAGATCCCTGACAATAATAAGACAAGAAGGATCACATTATATTGCCACGAAAAGTACACGTATACAAAAGCACAAGCGCCTAGATCAATACCTTAGTGTAAACCTACTAAAAGCACCACTTGATGCAACTCCGATACCTCCAAATTGGTAAGAAACTAGAGAATTAACTTTCTCAAAGGTATCTGCCAGATAAAACAAAACCGACAAATGAAGATGAACAGAAGTTCAGAAGTATGCATGGGTCCAATGAGCTTATTGCTTTTCCATAAAGCTACGTTACCGATAATCTTTGAGCTCAGCGGCTTTAAACTTGGATAGCAAGCAGACATTATTTCCAAAAAATCTGGATTACTCGGAGCTCCAATCATCACTTTTCTCCATAGGGCATTGCCTGTAGACAAAAATAATGAAGTGGATAGGTCCTAAATGAACTCAATGATCAAACTATAAAACACTTTTCTTTATACTTCTGCTTTCAACATCAGCATGCCACAATTGCCCAAAAACAGACTAAAGTGGGGACCAAAAGTTAGACAGCACAACAAAACTATAACAGACATATCGACCGATTGCCAAAAGCTACATTTTAAACAACTCCAAAGCGAAGGAAATATATACAACCATAATGGTATTCCTGTCCTGGTATTGGTAAGAAAATTGACTTTTTAAGAGACTAGCAGAGCAAATTCAACCAACTTCTATAGAACTATGTATGAATTCAAAACATTTCCAAAAATTAAGTTCAAACCAGTGTTTCAAAAGAAAAGGGATAACCTTCTATGAGATGACCAGCTTCATGCCTTGAGGTTGATATTGTGGCAAACAAGCAAAAACTTTCAGGGATACTTATTGCCTGCAGGAGACATATGTGCTTCAGGATCAACAAGAAGAAGAAAGAAAGAAAGCAGTCAAACAACTGTCTCGTCAACTTTACATCATCATTTTTACCAAGAAAGTTTTAACACCTTATTAGCGCTGCAAGTGGAAAGCTTTAACTCATCCAAACCAAAACATTACCCGCAATACCTCAATACGACCAATCTGAATAAAAGGTCTGGATTCAAGATCTTGACCTGATATTACAGATTTCACCCAACACCAATGGCATTGAGGATGCCCAAAAGCCCCCAATTGATTAGCAACACCTCCAAAAATCACTGTGCGTGAGGAGTGAAAATACCAAAACGGTAGGACAATCCAGGGGAAATGGCTCAGCTCAGTAGATCTTGTTATATTTTAGATTTTAGTGATCTAGCTGAGTGACTTTACTCAATGTATGATCTACTTGCTGCTGAAACATGCACATGAAGACTATTTCATGCTTATGAAAACTGTCATAATTATATACCTAGAACAAACTATCAACATCAAGGTAATAGAACCAAGTACATAGAACCCAACCTCCTACTATCCAGTCTCTAGAGCGCAAGCTGAATTCTATGTTGATATCATTGCTTACTGTCCCAGGTGGCACTATGCATGCCGCCCAACATGAATCGTGCTGGTAAATTACCAGCACGATACTTTCTATAATATCATGGCTCACATATAAGTGGTTAAGTCTCAATTTCGAATTCGGCTTTTCGAGTCTCACCCAACACCCATAAAGCGTAACTTAAGTAAATATCGCACGAGACCCTGTTCTTAACCCTAGCATCTCATACAATGGCGCCACTCCCTCTCTTGCCGGTTCTCTCCCCTTATGCCAAGCTTAGACGCTGACACCAAGCTCCCCCTGCCACCATCTTCCTCTCTTCTTCTCCTCCTCCTCTCTATCTCAGGCTCTTGCAATTTTCCCTCCTACATCGAACAGATGTCCCAGGTTTGTACCAACGGCACATACCGTGTTGGTCAAAGGCTAACTCGGCACAAGCCACTAGCATGAAAAACTATGATTGATACTTCATAGGAATTGACAACGTCCTGGCAGCTGCCTTTCCCTCACTAACAAGAACAACTATTCCAAGCTCACGCCCAATGATACCTTTTGACATTGTATCTCATACGATGGCGTCACTCCCTCTTTTGCCAGTTCTCTCCCCTTATGCCAAGCTTCCACGCTGACACCAAGCTCCCCTTGCGACCATCTCCCTCTCCTCTTCTCCTCCTCTCCTCTATCTCAGACTCTTGCAATCCCCCCTCCTACAGCGACACAGATGTGCCAGGTTCGTACCAGTGGCACGTACCATGTTGGTTAAAGGCCAACTATGCACGAGCCACTAGCATGGAAAGCCATGATTGATACTTCATAGGAATTGACAACGTCCTGGCAGCTGCCTTTCCCTCACTAACAAGAACAACTATTCCAAGCTCACGCCCAATGATACCTTTTGACCAGCTCAGCACAAACCATCGGCAGGGAAAATCATGATTGAGAACTTGATATTCCATAGTAATAATTTCAAACTCCAAGCAATCATGTTCCCACACTAACAAGAGCCCCAATGATACCTTCTCTCAATGTAGGCTTAAACCCTTTATATTCCCATCCACATCATAGATCAAGCACCTCAAATAATTTCCAAGTAGAACTCTTTCTCCAGTGACAACACCAAGACACCGAGATCGGCAAATAATCAAACTATAAACCTCAGAGTGATTGTATTATCCGACAAAACTGAACATCTTAATATCTCATTCTACTTGCTAAACCAAAAAAAAACAACAGACCGTCTCCATATGCCCTCAAATCCAGCATATTATCCAGCTTATAAGTGAATCTTACAGGGACTTCAAGGACATCAAATCACCGATGTGACTTCAAGATAAAAGCCTTGCAACTAGAGAATTCAATAAGTCTTCTCAAAAAAAATTTGATTGACCCAAATATCATAAGCTGGCAAATATGGAGTTGATTGTTTGCCAAAGTCCCAACCTCAGCATGGAGGAAGCCTTTAATTCAAGACATGAATCAAGTTGCAGACATTCCATACAATAGACAACCAACAGTATATGAAGAACAAATTCCATAACTCTTTACGAGAAGATACAAATACAATTGGATCATTGAACTACAGGACCAAATAGAAGCTAATCGGGTTGCATGATGACAGGTGATTACCATCTTCTTGGTACAATGCACAAATATGAGAACCCTCTCGGTCTAAATAGTTACTAGCAAAGGCCTTTCCTTCAATAAGAAATTTCATCAGAAATGGGAGAATAAACCATGCTAGCAGAATAATCCATGACAGCAATCCAAACTCCGTGTTTTAGGATTAACTAAACACTTAACCAGATTGAGATCTAAAATTTATGCACATGTCCACGTAAAAGCTTCAGCCAAAAGGCACAAAACCACCAACATGATCTTAAACCTTGCATATTGCTCTTTCCATCAATAAACAGACAATAGATAGTTTGTTGATTTAACCAAGTACTGTGATGAGATACCAACAAATATTGCCAACTTGAGGTTTTAAATTGGGAAATACAGGATGCCTTACAAGAATACATTATCGGTTTTCAACCTGAATAAATAAAAATCTTTGGTGAAGAACTATGTACCAAAACAATAGTAACAGTTGAAACAGATTAGCAAACTCATGACATAATTTTAATAGAGCTCTACAGAGCAACGTGTACCTCCCCATGACCAGTTACAAAAGAACTTGAACCTTCTATTAGTGGTAGAAGGATGGATCTCACTTCATTGGGAGCTTTATCTATGTCTTCGAACACGACCCAAATACCCTTCAAAATAGCCTGTCTCAAGAGGCTTCCAGAAATGAGTACCTGATAGGTTCCACTTAATAATGCACACTTTTTGATACTAAATCATACCTGAGTAAGAGAACCAGGCTGCCATCTGAATTCACCAGGTACCTCCGTACAGACGTAACTCCCAACTAGTGTTTTGCTATCCATTTGTTCATCCACATGTATAAATAAAACTGAAAAATAATGTAGCCAAGAATTTAAGAATTTACCATCAATACATAATCCACAATCACCCTACTGGAGATGACATGAATATTTAGTTATTCGAACAGCATATAAAAGGCATTGCAGGAGAACATGCATGCCAGCTAACAGGAAATAACAGGATATGAAACAACATGGACAAGGCAAACAGCTTTGGTCCTTTCTACATTCCATTATCAAAGAAAATGGACAAGGCAAACATGATAGCTTCTTTCTATATCCCCACACTAAGAAGGCAGTCATTTCGAACCAACATTAACGAAAATCACTTTTCAAGTGATGGTAAACAAATAAACTTACGGAATGTCATGAGCTGCAGAGTGAGCTACAGAATGTCATGAACTGCTTTCTTTGGCATTGCATAAATGCAGAACTTAAGATAACAAAATAGGAAGGGAAAACTTCAGCATGGACGGCCAATATCATGTGGAGCAAGATGTTGAGGGAAAAGCTGAGAAGTAGCGGCAGTAGATCACTGGCATTTACTAGATTCAGAGCATCAACTGATGCAAAATTACTAGCATTAGAGGTCATTCGAGAACCTTCACAGCGTATTGATGATGAAGTGGAAGTTTGATTGGCAAACCTTCCATGCCAATAGGACAAGGTCGAGTAAGCAACTCAAATTTGTTGGATCGCTCGAACCTTTGTGGGTACCAAAAATAGCGAGGCTAGCCACCTCACACCCCCATGTTTCAGCGAGCTCTAATTCCTATGTGTTTTGTGAAGCCACAAATTGCCCCCACTAATCAGACTATGCAAATTACCCTACATAGTTCGGAACAAAATTTCTCCTCGGATTAAATCTCTGATGCCTAAATTTCAAGCTGGCCAGCTGAGGAAATTCACTTCATTCATAACAGCAGATACTTGACAACTTACCGACCATGGTCGAGCTCTATTAAAATCTTTATATGGCCTTTAGGTTTTTCTTTTTCTTTTTATTAGTTAAGCCCGGAAGCTGGATTACAACATCATCTCATGTGGCAAGCCCCGCTGGACTTGTCCACGCTGAGGAAACCAAGCTATCCACAACAGTATTGAATTCCCGTGCGATATGTACAAAGCCTTTAGGCGGGACAGTGGGACAATGTCAAGGTCTGAGAATGTCCAAATTCAAATAACTAAGTCAATTTTTAAGCCCCCACAACACCATTAAGTAAACTTTTGATCCTTTCAACTCCTTAGTAAAATCAGCCCTGGGCTAATGGCAATTACAAAGCCTATTTGAGCACATCGGGAATCACCAAGCCCAAAGTGAGTAGTGAACTTGGTGGTTTAATATTTGACACTGAGGAAGGATTATGGTTCATCTAGGCTTTGGTGAAACTCACTAAATCTAAAAACTTATTTTATATATCCTATGAAGCATGTTAGAGAGCCAAATTGAGCCCATCTCACCACCTTATGAAGCCAAAACAATCATATGAACTAACTAGCTTTCTAAGATTAACTTTTGATAGGGGTCCAACAGTTTAACAATTCTGATGCTGGTAGTTTGGTTGCTCGACATCTTCATCTACACGACTAGACAAAATACAAAAAAACAGGACTAGGAGACAACTGATCAATAGTGCTTAAAGCCATGAATTTGTTCAGAAGAAACTGAGGAGTTCATAATGCATAACCAATAAAATTTCCATGTCATGCAGTTAAATCCTAAAAGTTCAAATTCATAACCATATCTATTACCCACCACATAACACAGCTATCCCATTTACACAATAAATCAACAATATTCAAGATATTGAAGGGATAAATCCACGACATAAGTAGGTAAAAAGCCTAATGAGATCCCTATGCACCAAATTCCATCAAATTGCCACAATGTTTCTTCCCCTACATCTCTGAGCTTTGCAGCATAAAAGCACCTCCTTCAAGATATTTCCGTTCTCTCCAAATGAGAATAAAACAATGACGCTTAGAGTCTTTCGCTTGCTAATATTAGACATATACAATGCAAATGCAACAAAAAGAGAAGGTGGATGTAATAGAGGAAAGATAACTCGCTAATATAGACATATACAATGCAAATGCAACAAAAAGAGAGAGGTGGATGTAATAGAAAAAAGATAACTCTCTATACCGCCCTTCCACCCCATAACTAGACCACACAAGTGATGTAGTCAAAACACCATAATGTCTCCTGCATTACACTAGAGAAGAGGTACCAGTTGGAAAACAATCGATAATACTAGAAAAAGAATGAATAAGTGCAACACGATGATACCAACATGACAGATTTAAGAGGAGGCCGAGAAAACCCATAACAATGTCGTAGTTAACGATCAGTTGTATTACGTACCTAGTCAGCTCAACAACTACCATATATGATGGTAGGCTAGACCCATACAAACAACATCCCTTGCTTGCAAGAGTGTAAGCGAACAGCTTACTATCTGTAGACCCAAAAATGCCAACACTCTGCTTTATTAACTAACAAGCAGTGATTCTTATGGCAAGACATAACTATCATGATTTTTTGGACCAGCAATACATTCCCGGCACAAATAAATATGGGATTCACCATAATGTAACACAGTAACAAAACTTCAAAGTTCGCATATGTCTCAGGTGCAAGCCACTTATCAAACCTCAATTCTCTAGGCTATGGAATTTGGAAAAATACACTGAGGCCAAATTGTGAAGCAGAGCAAAAATTCATCTTCTTTACAATCAAATTAGCCTGACCCAGATAATTCATGGAAAATAGAATTTGGAGCACACCTCAGAGTTAATACGTTCCAGAAAGAAAACAAATCAGAAATTTCTTAAACATATACTATGATTCTAGATCAGCTTTAAAAGATTAAATACCAAACAAAACCAATAAAGACTAGCATGACTTCGTTTAGTGGACAAAGGTCCTATGCCATATGGGCTATTGGCTTGAATTTGTCTCTGTGAAAAGTGATACACCTTGACAAACACAATCTCAGGCAAATAGTAGTATTCTCTAAAAAAATGAGCTAGAGTTAAGTGAGCAAATAAATGCATGCCTTGTCATCGTAATTGGTTACATGCCAAACAGCTCGAAAAATGACGAAGTCCATAGGCATTCATTAAAAAAAAAAAAAAAAAAAGGGCACCTTGTGTTCGGGTAATATGTGCCAATTTATTGATTAATACAGTTTTTCCAGCACCCACGGGACCAAGCAGAAGTATGGGCCATTTCTGACTGACAGCCAACAAAGCCATCTCAAAACTCTTCTTCACTGTTGAGGTGAGGACAAACGGGCTTCGCCCTGATTCTTCATCACTGGGACAGACATTTAAATAGAAACCAACATTTTAGAGGAAATATCAATCCTACATAGCACAAAAAATGGCCATCTCGCTGTTAAAGAAAAAGATACATCGACTCTCCAATTGTAAATATAATGTAATTCCATACCATGAGTTTCTAATTCTGGAGCCCCTCCTTTCTAGCAGAAACTGATTTGAATTTGATGACAACAAAGAAGATGAAATGTTACTGATAGATTCCAAAAAGTTATCGAAGTTTATTGCTTCATCAAGCCTTTCACTTTTCGTATCCACTGTTCCGAAGTACCAACCAGCTTTTTCCAGAAAAGTGTCCTGACAAAACTCCTCAAAACTGCCAAAGGACCAAGTTTAATCATAATCCACACAATACTTCAAAGCTATTTTGAAAACAGAGACCAAGAAGTCATTAAAACAAACCGGAGTAAACAAGCTAGAGCTTCGTCTTGTCCCAAACCAGAATTTCTAGTAGCCATATCACTTATTTTAAGAACAACCGACAAAATCTGTATTCCACACCATCTTAGATCCAATTTAGTATCCAATGACATAGGGGCGTCATCTAAATAAAAAATAGCTGATGGCTGCACAAGGTCCAGGAAACATGACCAATCCCATAGCCCAGAGAAGGCATTGGGCTCTAGAAGCAGAAAACGGTAGCATACACGAAGTCCATCCAATAATTTAGGTAAATCCTAAAATAAAATAAAAAAAAGTGTGTTAGACTGAGCTAGAAGAAAAACAAAACATACATTTTCCAGCAAACAAACGATCAGAGACTCAAAGAATCATGGTAACGAATCTAAATGCTTGGTCTAACACCTTTATAACAGAATCTACCAGCTCATGGGTTATTTGTTTCCAGAAAAACTGTACTTCAGGTACTTTTCAGGACCTTAGCTACTAAAACACTATTGTCCATTAATCATAGGTCATCTTCTATAACAGCAAAGAAAACATGTGCATGCATCCATATGAGTTCTCAATCAGTAGAAACAGCAAACTGGGACACGAAATTCTGACTGAACAATACAGAAATGAAAATGAGGGTTCATTGTCTCGAGTATCGAATATTCCCTACTTATAATAAAATATTTTGATAGAGAAATAAAAGTAGGCATACAATACATGCATTATCCTCAATTGATACACTCGATTTGCAGAAAATGAGAGGTTTAGCACGGCATGATTATCCAGATTCTGAATGAAAAAAAGCAAATTGAACAAGGAATGCATGCAAATGCACAAGGATTATTCTAAAATATTAAGACTGCTATTTATATTCGAACTAATGTTTCTGTTTTCAATTCAGGAATTAAGGGTATTCGTAGAGTTTTCAATGAACCACCATGATGCCACTAGGTCATTCTTATTGGGTGCTGATAGCGACAATGCATCCATGAGATTGGGATCTGGTTCACAAAAAACAATAGAAAATGTGGATTCTGGTTTCTCATTGTCTCATTAGAAATGGATCAAAGCTATTTAGGATAAAGCCTGATATTACGAATCCCCACCCCTAAACACGCGCAAGCGCAAAACCATACACATGCATACGCCAACACTAATATAACACAACCCCCAACTGCCCGCCGGTGCGAACACCGCCGTCTGCCTAGGGGCGAAAATAACTTGAACATTCATTTGGACAAATGATGAAAAAAATATCCGTTCCCTGTGAGTTCTAGAAGACCAATTTAGGTGCTACCATCAAGTAAAAAGGATGGATTTCTATTTCTAGTGGCTTCTCCAATGGCATTACCATCATAGCAGTTTTCACAAAAACTCAAATCACTCACAGTCAAATGAGCTCTTAAAAATAATAAGAATGCACGATTCCAGAAATGAACTTAAAACATGGCTAAGCATGTCCAAGTTTATTTCAAGGTCGACTTTCTGTTAGTGCAATTTGATAAAGAAAGTTATAAATATATATTTCCAACGAGGTTTAAAATGCATGTTATCTTTCAGCAATGGAACTTAAATGGCTTGCCTGCTCTTATACAAAACATAATATATTCTTCCATCCATGCACTTGAAGCAACTTAAGAATTAAATCAGTGGCCCGTGAAGGATTCAACTAGAGTAAGAATCGTAAAAAAACAATCATTCTAAAAGTTATATATCATATCAGGATAAATAGTACCTTTTCTGTGTATTGTAAAGCCGATCTCATTATTAACAAAAGGCGTCTGTAGGGAGGGGGAGAAAATGTGAAATAAGTTAAGATAAATCTGCACGAATAAATAAATAAAAAAAAGAGTCAGATGTTGTTGAAGTGAGCTGCATAAACATTTGCCAAGAAAAAGTTTCAGGTACTGTTAATTGCGCTAGAATGGGAATTCTCTTTGCATGTGTCTAAGTGCCCTCCTAATTTCCCTATGCTAACAAGAAACAGTTTCTTAGCCATCAGAATCCAGATAAAGGAGAAAAAACTCACGACGATAAAAAAGGAGCCAAATCCAAAGCCCGACAAAACGCCAGCGAGGCGAGCTCGTGAAGCCTCAAACCTCTCCCCTTTCCAACATAAAATTCAATAACACGTGCATCATCCTCCCCGATCACCTCATCCCCACCAGACTCCGACTCCAAGCTAGTCACCATCCGCAGCTTCGCCACGGCCCTCTCGACAATCCTCCGGCACAGAGGCCGAAAGCATCCCATTATAGGTATCGTGTAGCTCTCGTGGAGGAACGGCTCGGCGATCGCCTCCACGATCTCATCCGCCGTCACATCTCCTCCCTGACCGAATTCAAAGATCAGAGAAGAATTGAAAAAGAATTCAAGAAAAGAACATCCACCATTAAAGAGTTCAAGAATAAGGACAAGCCTTTTCTTCGAGAGAGAGGAGTCTGGCATCGAAGCGGAGAGCGGGACACCGGGCAAGGACGCGCCGCAGAGCGGCGTCGCAGGAGAAACTGCCGTCGAGGGACATCGCCGGCGGTCTGCAGAACCCTAACCCTGCAAAAAGAGATCGCTGGAGAAAAGATATCAGTAGATAGGAGCATAAGCGTCTTAGAGATATAAAATAGGGAGAGATAGAGGCGGTGGTGCGGCGGAGCAGCGGTCGCTCGGCCGAGGGATCGGTTGTGGGGACAAGGGTTTAGGGTTTTAGGCGGCAAGAAGAAGCCTAGCCGTTAACTTTAACATGTTTTAATTCAGCGGCGTGGAAATTTGGAGGCGGTGGGGCTTATTTGACCGTTGGGTTTCCGACTCCTTGTCGTACTCGGCTTGATGGGTCTGTTCGAACCGGGCTTAATCCGGGGCGAGTTTAACAAAGTGGGCTCGGCCGGTTCTTGTTTATTTAGTAATTAATATGATTAATTACATGTTTAAACTGTAAATAGTGGTGTAATACGGTTCTATACCATTTGGTTATTGTCATATAAACTAAGAATAGAGATTCATGCACATGAACAACCACCAATTGATAGCCAAGTATCGATTCTTTCGTCTATCCCATCGGTCAAGTACCGATTGAATGAATCGGTTTGAATGTATCGGTAGCCCACTACCGATTCTTTCATCTAACCTATCGGTAATCCTCTACCGATGGAATAGATGAAAGAATCAGTATTTTAACTGCCGATCGTGGCATGTATAATACACATGTACGTGCACAAATCAGTACTCACAAACTAAACATGTCTGTTTGTGGACTTGCTAATTCTAGCCAGCTCTTGCAAAAATTTTAAGTATTAATTACAAATTTACCTCTCAAGATCTTCGTATTTACATAAATATTCCTAAAATCTTCCTATTTATAAAATTATCCCTCACAACCCAGGAAATGGCCAATTTACAAATGTCGGCTTACCAGACATAACGGCATTTTTGAACATTTTTTGATGACTGCGAGGGATAATTTTGTGAATTTAAAGATTTGAGAGATAAAATCTACAAACATGGAGATTTTGAGGGGGTAAATTTGTGACTCGTTTTTTAAATACCGGTTCACTCTCATTACTTTTTAGCTTTTTACTGAAAAGCTAAGGGCATGTTTGAACCATGATGCATCAATCCCCTATTTGGTTTGTACCTGTATCGCGCGATGCATTCTGATACTCCGATCCATCGTTTGGTTCGCATGGCGCATCGCGCGACGCATGCATCACACGATGCATTTTCAGCTGATTTCGCGCATCATATGAAACGATCAAAATGGTCGTTTCATAAGATGCACCCTCGAGCGAATTTTCACCAACAAACCCGACATTAAAATAATATAATATTTTAATATATATATTAAAATTTAACTTTATTACATAATTATGTGAACTTTATGTGAATAATATATATATATCATTGAGATTAAAATAATATAATATTTTAATCTGTATATTAAAGTTCACATAATGATGCAATAAAGTTAAATTTTAATATATATAATATTAAAATATCATATAATATATATTAAAAAGTTTAATATATATTATAATTTAACTTTATTGCATCATTATATGAAACTTATATGAATAATATATATTATTTTAATGTGAATATTATATAAAAAAATGTTGCATCATATGATTCCAAAGACAAACCAAACACCAGCATCATATGGTCAATGCATGCATCGTGGCCACGATACATGCATCCCACGATACACATGCACTAACGATTCACGCAACCAAACACCCCCTAAAGATTTTCTTTTCAGACATTGCCTTCTCTATGAACTGTGTCAATAATGTATAGAAGCTCATGAGCATGAGCAATAAGAAGCACTAGTTCTCCATTTCTCATGTGTAGAGTGTAGTAGTATAGATGAACTGATGCTAAGAAGAAATAAGGGCACCTGATTCATATTCCCATCAAAAGATGCTCACCCTTGTTTGGTTGGGGGATAAGGGGGATAACCCCACTTTATCCCCATTATCCTCATTTTTTACCCAAACATTAAAAGTAATGATTACAGAATTATCCCCATTCCACCTACCACCAGCTCTTTACTTTTTCTTACCCCCATTCCTTAACTCCACTTTTTCTAACCCTATCCCCTCTTAACCCCACTTTTTCTAACCCCATACCAAACGGGAGACTTGATAATAGACCACATGAGGAATATGATCAACTCCATTTATCTTTCCATATCCAATCATATTCTTTCTAAGTGGAAAAGCGCTAGAGCCTAAAGATGTATAATGGAAAGAAAATATCATCCAATTCCTTTTGAGACATGTTTGCTTGCAAAAGAGTGACCAGGAGAGGAAGTGAGTTATAAGGATGTTTTTATAAACCGGTATGAAGCATGTGTTCAGAAAATAGAAAAGATAATTCTCACTTTCTAATATATTATGAGGAATAATCATAAAGAAATGAAGTGAAGGTAGGTCGGGGGTGAGGGAGGAGGGGCGAGACTTTTATTTTTCATCACATTTCTTATCATTTAAAACTAGTGAAAATTTTCTCATGTTCTACGCACGGATGTCGCTGGACTCGCGGCAATCCTCTTCCCTGACGGGTGCCAACCCACCTAGTGTTGGTAAGCCAGAGCTACCGCCACCTTCGTTGTCGAAGCAGAGTTACTGGCTATGCAGGGTGGGCTATATGAAGCTAGGCGCAGAGGGTTACACAACGTGATTCTCGAATCCGACTCTCTCCTTGACATTGGTTATGCATCGGGGCGACTGGCCTGGCCGTGAGAACTAATTAACACCTTGTCTCCTCTTTGGAGATTAGCTTCTCAGTTTAGCAAACTTCTTTTTGTCCATGTCCCGTGTGAGTTTAACTCACAAGCGGACGCCCTTGCTAGAGCTGTCTGGGCAAATCCTTGGGTACCTCAATTCTGAGTTACTCGCCCAGCTCATCGGCTTCCCCTTTTTCTTTGATTTTGTATCTTCCCGTTTTTTTTCTTTTGGTTAACCAGCCCTGGGCTTAACTAAAAAAAGAAAAAAAAAAAAAAAGAGCTCGCAGTCATTGCAAGAGAAATAATTCTCGTTATTGGAGTCCTTTCAAAAAAAGTGACTCCAACTCCACCTCAGGCCAACCAATCAGCCCTAAGGAGACCAAGTCACCAATAAAGCCAATGTAGATCAGTGGGCCAATACTGACATGATATGCACTGCAGGGGCCTGCAGGATAGGAGAGTCCACTCCTATGCCATAATTAAAGAACATGACCCCCCCTTGAGTGCTTGTCATCTGATCTCATACCAAATTGAGCACTCATCCTTGTACAACCTGATTTCGGCTGTCTATTTAGAGATCTATGATATAAAAGCTAAATACCCTGTTCACATCGCGCCCGGGAATCTTATTAAATCGCAGGCGATGGTCAATGAGAAATCTCAAAATCGTATTCTCCGATGGACGAAATGAAAACCGAAATTTTTTCATGGGATCATTTTTCTACCAAATTAGCTGAAATCCACAAGCTAGCGCCAAGATCATCTTTTCACTCCTGTGAACAGAGAAACAGAAGCATAGGGTTTGGATTGATATGGATAGGCATGCATATATGCATCTCAAGCATTCCATGAAGGCATCTCATCTACTAAAAGAGACCATTTAGAGCTAAAGGACAATATAAGTGATCCTGGCTTCCTTTTGAAACATTAACATACAAGCGGAAAGGAGAGAAACTTGACAAAAGCAAACCAAACCAAAGGCACCTCTCATAGCGTTTTTTTCCAACAAGGAACTAAAAGCAAAGCTCACACGGTACTAATTAATTAGTGGGGAGGTTGGGATGGGATTTTGGTGGTTTCTATATATGGGGACTACCATATATGCACCACCAACGTACGACCATCTTCTTCTTCTTCTGATCTTCTTCTTCTTTCATGAGTGATACACACACTTCTTAACCCAAACTCGATCTCAATAAGCATGCATGAACACACCCTATATATTCTTGATTTCTTCTTTGCTTCATAGCATAGAGTTCCCCTTAATTTTAGACGTTTTCTGGCGAAGACGAAGGCAGCAGTGGCTGAGTCAGGTTTGAAGCTTTGAAGGAAGCAGTAACATTAATGGTTGGTCTAAGAGCATCATGCTGATCACTGCTAGGAGGAGGTAAAGGAGCAGTTGCCTCCCTCTGAGCGAAGGCTCTCTCCTCACTCTTTCCCCATAGGACAAAGTATAGCCCAATTATGATCAGCGCTGCACCAATGATCCTGTGTGGATGGATCCAAGAGTGGATTTGAATCAGAACAATGGATGATATATATATGGATCCATCTGAACAGTTCAAATTAATTATTAACTAGCTAATCATGTATAAGTTCGGATTACCCTCCGAGATAGAACTCTTCGCCGAGAGTGGCGGAGGCCATGATGGCGACGACCAGTGTCTGCACGGGCTGGTAGACGGCCACAAACACCGGGCCGCCCCTGTCGATGCACCATATCTGGACGGCAAAGGCGATTCCGGAGGCCACAAAGCCCTGCATTTGCAATCATATCCAGTGTTCATATTGATATCTAATTAAATAAATGCACCTTGTCAAATCTAAGAGTGCTTTGGGTCCCCATTAAATGATTCTAGCTAGGCATGCTTTATTTATTGATCACTACCACTAAGCTTTAAACAAGGGCAAACCAAAATTAAGGATTTTGAGAAAGTACACAGTAGTGTGCCTCTCACTTACTTTCAAAGATGAAGATATTATTGTTTGTACCACGCATCCCTCTTTATTAATTCCTTTAGATCTCCTGATATATATATATAAGTACTACCAAGTTCTCTTTGTTTAATAAAAAGCAAGGAGAGGTACTTCAGATTCGTCATAGAAAGCTCTCCGTGAAAGTATTAAGAAGGCCGCATCTCCCATCATGTTCCCCACTAGGTTTAACTATGGAGTCTGTGCTCCATGTTTGTTTATCTCTAGCTCTACGGAGGATAAGCCTTTGCAGCTCTGCTAAAGACCAGAACTTTAGCAAGGTTTAGTAGTTATACCGCATAGAGGATGGTGAAGAGCTCTCCGCCGTTGTGGAACTGCCAGGCATCGGCGTCCCGCTCGATGAAGGCGGCGATGATCAGAAACTGGATCACGCCGAAGAAGCACGTGTAGGACGTCAAGGAGAGCCGGGCGGGGTACTTCTTGACCACCGGCGCCTGCAGCACGAGCCACCCGGCCCAGGAGAGGCAGTGGCCGATGAGGTAGACGCACCCCAGCATCCAGTTCTTCCCCTCGGCATCCCCCAGCCCCAGCTCCAGCACCGGCGAGGGATCGCCTCCGTTTAGGGACTTGGACGGGGAGAATATGGTCGGGCCTCTGTAGAGCGTGATCACCATGGCCCCCAGCACGCACGCCAGGGTTCCAGTCAGCTTGGCGATGCCGTCCCTTCTATTCAGCCGGACTTTCTCAATCCTATTAATTAAAGAGAAACCAATACAACAAGATACATACAATAACAAACTGTTAGCACGTACTAGTGCATGCATGTACTCAGATGGAGATCAAACATATATGGGGTAAAGAGAGATCGGAGCTAGCTCGCCTGAGGGCTGCGGCCATGAGGAATGTGATGGCGGGGACGGAGTTCTGGATGGCCGAGGCGAAGGTGGGGGAGGTGTTGTCGAGGCCCAGTAGGTAAAACCCCTGGTTTGCAGTTATCCTGGTACATATACATACGTATAATTAAACATCAGCACTTCAGCTGCCACATAAACTATCATCAATCGATCGTATAGACATCACTCTAAAGTCTTGTACGGAACTCACCCACAAAGTGCAAGGAGGAAGAACTGAACTAGAAAGGAGATTGAAATAGGTGGCCGATCCTTCCTGCATGCCAAAATTAAAGAAGATTAAATTTGTAAACATATATATATATATGTAGGGAGTTATATATATTAGGCAAGGTGATGATATATATATATATAGAGGCGAAAGGGATGTGGATGTATATGTACACAAATCATTTTTGTATATATAGAGAGAGAGAGAGAGAGAGATTTAGATGTAGATGTGGATGTATATGTACTTCTCGAAGAAGTAGGCGAAAGGGACGAGGAGGATGAGGGCAATGATGTTGCGGTAGACGGGGAAGACGACTTTGCTGATGCCCATGTTGAGGGCTGCTCGGGAAACGACATGGAAGCCGGCGTAGCCAAACTGCAGCGCCAGCATGGCCACGTGCAGCTGCACCCTCTCCGGCACCCCGCATATCCTCTTTCCGGCGACGTCCGCCATCTCTCCGGCCCCTGCACCTCTAGATCTCAACACAGAGAGAAGTTATAAGAGCTAGAAGCCCAAGAGAGACAGGGGGGGAGGAGTTGATGAAGGAAGGGTGATGGAAGGGAAGGGAGGGGGGTGGGGGTCTAAATATGGAGGAGGGAAGGAGCGCGGGGGGGGGGGGGGGGGTGGGCGGGCTGGTGGGCGAGGTGGTGACTGGTGAGTGAGTGAGGAAGCTAGGGAGGAGTAGCCCCCACGGAGCACACTCTAAAAAAGACGCTATGTCAAACTGCTATCGTTTTCTGGTTGTTTCCCACTCCCGCGTTATAACGCCCCCCCACTTGATAGCAAATGCCTACTAATGTATAATGGCTCAAGCGTATGCTACCTATCTACATGGCTGTGTTTGGGAAAGGGTATAAAGAGAGATAAAAATAAAATACAAGAGAGAAGAGAGAGATAAAGTAGGAGAGAGAAAATATGAAGAGAAATAAAAAGAGAGAATATATTGAGTTTATTAATATATTAAGTATTATAAGTTAAAATTTATTCTTGTTATCCAAAACATAAGTGACGTGTAAATGTAACCACTTAATTATTACTCTCGTAAAATCTACCATCGTAATTCTGCCTCCTCAAAATTTACACTATTTACCAAACCCACATGGTAAATTGATTTATCGAAGGAGACATATTTTCTCAGTGATATGCACAATTAACATATTGATATATATATACTAGTGGATTTCCGTGCAAATTGCACGGTTTTACAGAGTAAAAAGCATGAGTCGTGGTTACGTTTATTTGTTGAACATTATAATATAACTGATGGTTATACAGAGTTAGATTAGATTAGATGAATTAATAGATTAGATTACTATTTTATTAGGATTTATATTAGTAAATGAATCCCTCCTTTAAATATAACACATGGGTTTTAGTTTCTTCATGCATATTATATTAATCTTATCCAACTTTACACTAATTCGTATTATACTAACCTTATAAGAGGGGCGGTTATGCATAACCGTTTTTGCTTTTTATAAGATCGATTAATATTATCTAATTCTACACTAATTCGTATTATATTAACCTTATAAGAAGGACGGCTATACATGATTGTTTTTGCTCCTTAAGATTGATATATATATTGGGTCGGAAAAAGATTTGTGTACATGGGATATGTACCCATGTACACAAATCTTTACCGTTGGATTGAATCGGGCACACATCCCAAAGTGTGCCCGGTTCAATCCAATGGACAGTGTTTTGGGTACATGGTACATGCCTTGTACCCAAAACACTACATGTCATGTACCCAAAACACTACTCTATTGGGTCTCAATGCTGGTAAGGATGGGAATAGAGTTAGCCATCGTTGCGCAGAGTACAGATAGCTTAGCCATCATTGTGTAGATAGCACGCACGAGGGGATTTTATCTCATATCTCCATCAGGACATCACCAACTCACAGCCCAACCCCTCCTCCTCCTCCTCCTCTTCCATTCCATCTTAGTTACAGTAGTCAGTAGCAGCAAAGGAACTCACATTCTTCGAGAAGTCTTTGTTGCCTTTGGCATTCCTACCCATGTGTACTGCTCTCAAGCTTTTTGTCTCTTGGCTCAGTTACCAATGGTGTCTGGAATCATGACATTTTACCAGGTCTGAATGAGAACCCAATGTGGTGGCGTACATGAACCGAAAGCTGATCAAATTAAAGGTTTGTTTGACATGATGACCGTACCGTAAGACTGTTACCAGGGTCTTGGGACAATGAGACAAATTCCCTAAATACCGCATCTACTAATTAGTCGACGGATCTGTGCCCAATCTTTACGTATTAAACATCAGACCTCTCTGTATGCGCCTATATATATTTATCCACCGGCCTGCGCCGGGGCCACTTCCATCCAAGCAGCAGCACCTGCAAGGATGATTCGAGCCAGATCTGGCCAGGTTGGACCCATTTGCATGCACCCACCCAGGAAAGAAGGGATCCATCCATCACCTTTAATCACCTTTATGATCAAGATAGTATCTATCTAATATATCTAATACAAACAACACTTTTAGGTAAGAGGAGTCTGGTTAAAGAGGTTCCTCCACTAGCCCTCCACTCTCAAAGTTGCTTGCACCCATGCGTGCGTGGGCATTTTATTACTCTCTTCACTCTCTCTCTCTCTCTCTCTCTCTCTATATATGACCCTTGTGAGTGAGTGAGTGAGTTCTTCTGACCATATTCAGGTGCTGAGGCTTTCCTGCTTTAAGGGACATCTTGCCTTCCCCGATCGAGACACACCATCATTTTTTTATAAAACAACCATCACGAGAGCAGCATCGCCAAAGCACTACTACTAAACACTGCCACAATCCCCTTTGCTCACCCTTTGCATAGCACCATTTCTCTCTCTCTCTCTCTCTCAATCTAAGATGGGCAGCTTTTGTTGCGAGGAGAAGGAATTGTTTAGTGAAAGAAGGGCACATGGTACTGTTTGCACAGTTAGCACTACTTGTCTCCGTTTTGGCCGAGAAGAACAGCTAGCATTGTGGGGAGAAAGGGGGTTTGTTCCTGTTGATAGGTTCTTGGGATTCCCACCTCTTTGTACGTTAACCATGTATCTTAATTTTCTCGTTGATGTTGGATAGTACTGTGGAGATGTCCTTTAAGTTGATTGATGAACAGGTGTTAGCACTCAACATATCTAATACAGTGAACATAAGCTTCTTTCACTTGCTTGTATATGCCCTCGTTTGAAGCCTTGGAATTGCTCGACGTGAAATCAACTCACGGTATGATCAAACATCAGAATCAACAATATCAACCAATTGTCGTCCAAAATTACCCAGCCAGACACTAAAACCAATCAGATTCGGAGTCGCCACGTTAATGACGAATAGGTATCAATTTGACCATATCATGCGATACAACATTATACTACCATCACACTGCATCAAAGGATATTGTAGCTATCGAAACCTCATACTACATGGAGCAATCCACCACAACATTCTCTCTTTTTTTCCCATGTTTGCACCAACAACAATCTCGGAATATTATTGCCAGATGCCATAACTGGCAACTCCAATTCATTAGATGGCAAGATTCCTAGTGCCAGAGAAACCCACTACCAATGCCCCAAAATCCTCAAAGCTGGCATCTGGACACCGAAGAAAGACACAAAGCTAGATACGAGTATGCACCAATGGTATCACATGCTTTGTCGCCATTTCCTTTGCCACAAAGCTAACAATGACTCACTGCTGAGTTTGAACCGTAGATTTGCTCCTGAAAACGCCGACCTCGGAATCTTTGGCGATGTTAACACTCACCCATGCGTGCAGCCAGCTAAAGAGCTTAAGATAGACCCAAGATAAGACTGTCACACAGATGCGTATGCTTCAATATTTGCAGGATTATACCCCTTCAAGGAAACGTGCAGTAGTGGAATTTTTGCAGTTGGGATGTATCATGCGTCATCATCATCATCATGAATCAGTATATTCTTCGGGAAATGTGGACTGAAGCACTAGATGAAAGTTATGTTTTTCGATACTGGACTACAAATTGATTGGAAGGTTAAACGAAAAGAGACATGGTATATACCATTCAGATGATGAACCTACAATCTGAAAATATCCAATTATTTTTTTCTCAAAAAGGCAAAGACTGAGGATAAGATGTTCTAGAAGTTCTGATGAAAGATTGACAACAACATATGACTATCATGGGTGCCATTTGCAACTGATCATGAAAGTAGAGATATGAGACACTACGCCAAAGTTTTAACCTCGACAAGAATATACAGTTTGAAGTAGTAATTTATGTTAGGTCATATGGTAGATACCTTACAAGTTTTGAGGCAGATCAGGAAACGAATGCTGCGATCTGGAAATATGACCTGCATATATCCTAGTTTTCCCTTTGAGAGATTTAGACCTTAGAATAAATTAAGGGACTTTAAAAACTCACTCGTCGTCCCATGCCAACTGCTTAACTTAGCTTTAGGCAGCATGATTTGAATCCATAAACCAAGATTAGCTAAACTAATAACAAAAGAAAGAAAGAGAAAATACAGACTGGATCATTGTAGATATAGTGTTTAAGATGGTTACTTTGTGGACTCCACAATTATAAAGTAAAATAAAAATTATGCTAACTTTGACCTCCTCATGCCATAATAATTTGTCAGTCAAAATGATTCCTATAAGGAAAAGCATCTGTGCAACTTCAGTAGCACAATGATTAGATTTTCCACCTTGCCCAAGGCAAAGATTAGAACTGCTCCACCCATATTTAGTCCACCACATGGACTATTGCCACCCACCCCTAAAAACTCATCTCAACCCCTTCTTATCCTCTCACTCAAAGGCCAAGGGTCCAAGGAACAGCAAAGATGCCACTTCCTTACTCTCCCCTCTGACAACACTCCATAAAAACCTGGGACCCAAATGAGGTTTAGGTTCCATTCGAAATCCTTGCCACCCACGTACACTAAAGTAGGTATATGCCACTTGAGCATTGTGAGGATGATAGCAATGGGATCTCACCAATTGGATCATTAAGATGCTCGGAGATCATAGTGTCCCATCACAGGCGTGGATTCCTCGTCCATCACCTTCGAGATCTTCCATGACCAACTTTACTCAATGTCATCAGAGCCATGATGTCTAACCCTCAATTGGACGACACCTTCCGACAGCCCTTCCATTACTAGTTGTACTTGCCACTCATGACTGGACCAACATTGTTGCATTCTGAAAACAACAATTGATACTGATCAGAATTCAATGATTCCATATCAACCAAGTTAATGGAAGATGAGGCAAAAATGTTGGATCAGGTCTGAATCTGGTCCAAATGCATCCATATAATGGTTTGTTAATGTCCAATCAGAGCATTGCCTGCTGGAATCAGATAGATAAGGTCTAGTTTCCATACCTTTAGGTTCCCTAGTTCTCTCAAGTTAGTTACAGACATCCAAAGGCCCAAATTCTTAAGGTGGAAACCTCAATAAACCCTACTGCTGTTGTGATCAATTACTCCTATGCATACAATTAGTAATTTGGATTGAAATCAGAATGCCCCTGTGATCTGTAAATAAGAACAAAGAAACTGAATATTGACTGTTTACGGCTCCATGATAATGCCCTTGACCTGTTTTTTTCTCCAAATCTTCTTAATAGTTAATACTAGTCTTTATCTCAATGGACTAGTTTTCACAGCAGGCTAGGACCTATACGATATCGTCAACAAACTGACCATTTCCTGCAGCTAGATGGTCAGGCATACACATGATAGTCTGGAATAAACATAGTCTATAACAGCTTTAAAACATCATACTTGTATTATACTTATTTGCATTGTTTTTTCTTTCCTTTGGGATAATTGACGAAAACGACTTGGAGGTATACTGCCATAAAAACAGAACATGTAGCTGCACATTAACAGGAAAACAGTAAAAGAAGGGGGAAAAAGAACTAACACAATCTGAGCATAACTTGAAGTAATGCTAATGCAAAACGAGATCCACTACATTTCAACACCAGGCCTATGTTTCTTTGAAGTACAGTGGCCATGATAATGAAACATATCAAAATACAAAAGAAACTACAAGCAGGACTACTGCAGGAGTTGTTCTGAAAAGGGCATACCTAATTATAAACAAAATTACCGAGGAAGTGTCAGGAAACATGCTACTAATCAGAATCACTTTTTTCAGCGGTGATTTGGTAAATGTACGAAGCTTTGTTTCGGACCTGCAGCACAATAGTAATGTTACATGATAAAGCCTATATCTGCATATCATGGAGCCGTAAATGTACAAAGCTTTGCATACACACCTTTGAGGCATATGACCTCAAATCTGTTGGTACAATTTGCTTAGCGCAGCTGTGCAGATATTTACGCCACGTTTTCAGAAGCTTAGGTCTCCCGTCTATCGACTGATAAGTTAACCAGGTCTCAGCTAAACATAAGTAGATGTAGATCTTGAAGAAATCACAACTTTTGTCCTTGACATTGATGGATATAAGCTTAAGTATGTCTGTACCGTCACCAACCTAAACAAATCAATGAATCGAGCCAATTATTATTAGCAATCAACTCAGAGATACATGCATATCTGCAGGCAATATTTAGTATGGCATTGGGATAGAAAAAGGACCGAGATTTTCATATCACAATCAAATGGCAATGCTCAATACACATTTTACAGGTTATATTTTGACAAATGGTCATACCTTCTAAAACATCCACCTCTTACTTTATTAAGTGGCAATAAGATACTCTCTCAAAAATAAAATGACAGTAAGGGGAAGTGAACATGTTAGTTTCATGGTTTATAAAGTTAACTAAAATTAACACAAATTGAACATAAAATAAGCTCAGACAAACAAAAAGGAAAATAAAGTTTTATTTACAAACCCTTGTTATTTGCTAGCAGATTCATAGTAAAAACAAAAAAAACTAGAAATTAACTAGGAAAACAACTTCTCCCGGATAAACTCAGTATAGTTAAGAAAAGTCAACCATAGGAAGATATGTCTTAACTCACTCTGTTGTCAAAACAGTTTAAAAGCATCTGAAACGCTACTTGACTCCTGAGCTGCTTACAACGAATATCATCCCCAAAGATGCAGTCCACAATCCGCAAGCAATTGTAGTCCAATGGAATGCTGAATGTATACACAATAGACATTACGAAGGGAACAAAGAGAGACAGAAAGACAAAATTTAGCACCTTATTGCTGTCATAAGTGTGTTGTAAACAGAGATCTAATCACAATTGAGGACATTCACAAAGTTGGTTCTCGTTTACAACAGTGGCCATGAAGTGAATTCCCTTGTCAATCACATAAACACTGAAATATTCCATAAAGAGGCGCTTCTCATATTGCTGATGATCCCATGGAATTGATTTCCAATCAAAACAGTTGCATTGAGATCGGAGGCAAACTTCATAACAATGTTCATGGAATCCTCTTCAGAAAGACCAAACAATCATAAAAGGAGCCTTAGTTAGGATCAACATGTAGTAGACAACTTTTACTCATGGTTTGAAGATTCAGTCCCAAGCCAAAAGGAAATGTTTTGGCAGTTGGGGATTGGAGTTCAGCGCCAGTTTCAGAATTTTTTACAAATAAAACTCATCAACAACTAATATTTTGCAAAACAACCTTTGTTTAGCATCCAAAGATGGCCATCAGCTGCCACCAGTGCTGGCCACAACTACGGCTAAAACAGCAGCTAAGACTACTGCCAATGCTGCTGTGACAGCCATGATTGCCTCCTGATTACTAATGGTAGAATGCTTGATTGACTAAAGAGTGAGATTGGTAGGGGGTGTAAACGAACAAGGGAAAAACGGACCAAAACAGCCTATACCCACTGGCACCAGGAAGAAGCTAAGCCAAAAAAATAGTTTCAAGCTCGGTTTCAAACCAGAAATTGCTAAATACATACAGTTCGAACTGAAAACATATTGTTGTGACTAAAACAACCCATACTTTTACTAGCTCCAAACCAACAAAGCTCTTACTTGAGCTGGGCTCGCTAAAAACCCAAACCAATGTCAGAGATTACTAATCACATCTACTTCTGTCAGCAAAATTACAAAACATTTCCTCATAACATGATATTCTGATTTCATCAATAAAATTGCAGGCAGATAAGTTAGAAAAATTTCGGTAAGAATGAACGAAAACTGCAAAGAAATTCGATCTTCTGAACTAGCAATGATCTAATCCGACTAAGTTGGCATTCACATAAAAGATTTGACCAAATTAAGGAGCGGATCTATTTACCTCTGGGAGATAAAATCTGCGACCATCTTACAGCTAGTGCTCCATTCACTCTCCATGAAATATCCAATAACTGATTGCAAACATTCGCACAATATCCCTGACAGTCCCTGAAGCTTACGGTCCAGGTGGAATCGAATAATCACACAAAGGAATTCTTCTGCTTCGGAAGTAGAAAAGATAGGCCGGATATTTCTGTAAACACAATTAACAAGAATTATGGCAGAATCTCCATACTGCTTATAGAGCTCGACTCTTAAAAAAGATTGTGGTGAACATGAGGATATTAAGATGGTTACTGAAATCGGATGACTTGCAATTCTACCTAATCTGGCAACAAGCGGACAAAAGCTTGACCCATGATCTGATGTTCAGAGGTGGCCCTTCATGTCCAGAACCTAAATGAAGAAAGTAGATTACCAGAATCAACTCAGAGGGAGTTTCCTAAGAACATCAACAACAGGCTAGGACCAAATAGTGAGAACTTTGGAAATTGATAATTACAAAAACTTTCCAAAAAAATAGCAAGGTGGTATCATAGCTGGGGAAATTTACATTGGAAAGGGTAGAGAGATCGAACCAGTTTGATCCAATTTGGAGACTGATGAACAATTGTTAGAGGATGAACCAGACAGATATCCATAGACTCCAAGAGCATTCTTTAATTCAGAAAATTCAGGGAACCATCTGAGTTTAACCGATGGTTTATTGGCCTGCATACAACTCCGTAGTCAACACATGACAATTTAAAACACAATATACATCAAGAATCAGAAATATTACCTCCTTTTCACATAAAAGAACAGTGCACAAAAAGTTGCATGCAGCGTCCTGCAACTCCTTATTTGAAGAATACAACACTGAATGATTCAAAGAAAGCACACAAACTGTTAATAACTCATAATACAACGAAATCATTGCAAACAGTAGGGACTTACTTTGGTAAAAAGTCCAAGATGCTATAGAATCTTCGATAAATCCACACGCAAATGACAGTTTCAACAGCCATCCATTTTTTATCAATTCCTCCAAAAAGCTTTCACCTACATAAGCATCATCATCAGGCATTAGCTCCAATTCACGTGAACCTAATCTTGAAGCATGTAAAGATATCCCTAGAATCATCAAAAACATATATGATATTGGATGCTGTGAAGATTGAAAGCATCTCGCTCATAGTTATAACATGAAGTCATGAAGGACATATAGTTACTAAGATTAAAGTTGAGCAAAGAACCTGACACAAGTAGCTAGTCCATTTAATATGCACGAGAACAATGGTGAAATTCCAGAAGGCATGAAGAAGCAACATTAGATGATTCCTGATAAGCTATCAGATACTTAACCTTTTTCGACTTTCATGTCTAAAAGCAAATTGAGTTCCTTTTTTGTAAAAGGCTCCAAGAGTTTGGAGGTGGCAAGCCTCGAGGAATTTGATAACGGTAAAGGTTTCTGCAGCTCCAAATGATAACAGAATCAACATTCAGGTATTCCCTATATAGACAAGAATATGTGTTAAGAATAAGGCACCAATAGCAGGGGTAAAACCTGCTGTCCGAAAACTGTCAACCCCCACGAAGGGTTATCATCTTCAGAGCTTATTTCGTGCACCTGTCAACAAGTTCATGTCAACAGACAACATATATTAAAGAGAAAATCTGTTCGATAAGGAGGCCATGATTTAGCTTGCTTGCCTTCTTCCCACAGTCATCAACTATCTTACAAAACATCCTCTCCTTGTTACAGCGAGAATTATCCTCTTCGTCATCCGAATTATATCCTTTCAACACACTACTGCTTGGAAGCCCACTATGAGTGAATTTCCATAAGTCTAGAGATCGATCAGCAAGAATTTGGTCCAAAGTAAGTGCTTTTTGCCTGAAAATAATGGCACAGCCAAACATATACTGATAAGTGGTAAAAACAACGAGAAAATATTCGTAGGTTAGACTTTCAACATATTCCCACCCATTAGAGATTCTAGGAGGATGACATAAACAATTAATCTTCCAAGAAAGTATATCAGTTAAGAAATGGTTCGAGAAACAGTAACTGTAAGCTACAAAGAGAAATAAGGAAGCATTTCTCTGAGTTAAAATAGCCGTGTCTATACAAGCACATTGCTTCAAGTCATATACCAAATCACAGAAAATATAATAATGACCTATAACCAACTGGAGAAACCAATAAATATGAAAGCAACAATCTAGACTTGCAAGTTGAAGCATGAACAAAAACATAACACCCCAATCATTCAGGATAATGTGGTATAATTTATCCACACTAATGATGGGACTTGTAAAGATGACTGGCTCGAAAGAGCAACATTAGAGCAATTTGATAACAACATACACAATCCAAATACTTGAAGTCCTGCATACAGATTATTTAGGAATTCCCGACATATCACGATTCTCGATGCATTCAGTAGCAGCAGAAGAATGCACCAATTTCTCTTTACCAATCTATGGCAGAAGAGAGGAGCATCACAAACACCAAAATATACCTTCTAAGGTCAATAAGTCGGAACTCAAAAACCATTATTTTACCATAATTTTTTAGTTCAAATTGAATTATAAGCCTTTTTTTTATCAACATCGACATAAAGCATAAGCATACCAATAGCCAATCACTTCCGAAGACGAGAGACGAGCATCAAATTAATCTCGCGTATCAGGAAGGAAGTCGTAGAAAGCGAATCACATAACCAAACCATGTTATCCCAAAGAGATCACCATTCAAAATCCATCTCGCGTATCTTCCGCTCCTTTTGACCCATCGGAAAATGGGGAAAGGGGGAGAGGCTACCAGGATCGCTAGGGTTTGTGAGGGCGAACCTTTTGGCGGGTCGGCGAACCTTGGGACTGAGGAGCTCGTCCTCCATCTCGTAGGGCAGGGGCGGCTCGTCCATGTCACCGTCGCCTGCGCCGCCTCTATCGCCGGCTCCTCCGACAAAGACTATAGAGAGAGAGAGAGCTGCGTCTGGGGAGTGGGGAAGTGGAAAAGGCTGGACTCCCGCCGGGGCTCTCAAATCGTACGATCACACAAATCTTTGAAAGAATAAAAAAAGATAGGCTAAATACCCCAAGTACCTTAATTTACCGATATGTGTCTAACGTCAGCTGCCGTTCTCCTCAATTGACGATTTTGCTAGGTTCCAGCGTGGTTTAGCTGGTTCCGATGTCACAAACGTGGAAGGAGATGGTCATATGTGACATGGATGCTGGATCTAGTCTTGGATTAGATTCGGTAGAGCGGAGGTTTTGACGTAAGTTCAAGTTCGGGGAGGATATCGATGAGGAGGGATGTTGAGTTGTAGGATCCTGTCTGGAAGAGGTCGAAGGGGGGTCGCAACAGCGAGGGGACATCGGATCTGAGGGCGGATGGTGCTGGGAGGCCGTGGGCTACTTGCTCCAGCGAGGCGCGCGCTAGATTCAATGGAGGGGACGGAGCTCGAGAGGTCCTTGGCGAGGAGGGGTGGTGGTGCGGGTTCTGACATGAGTTCAAGCTCAGGGAGGATCTCGGCGAGAAGAGGTGCTGGGTCGTTGGATCCCGCCTGGAAGGGGTCGAGGGGGGGGGGGGGGGGGGGGAGGCTACCTGCTCTAAGGAGTCAGTACTAGATTCGGTGGAGGGGACTGAGCTCGAGAGGTCCTTAGCGAGGAGGGGTGGCGGTAGTTCTGACATGAGTTCAAGCTCGGGGAGGATCGCGGCGAGGAAGGATGTTGTGTCGTCGGATCCCGCCTGGAAGGGGTTGAAGGGGGGTCGCATCAATGAGGGGACACCAGATCTGAGGGCGGACAACGTTGGGAGGCCGTGGGCTACTGGCTCCAAGGAGGCGGCGCTAGATCCAGTGGAGGGGACGGAGCCCGGGAGGTCCTTAGCGAGGAGCGGTGGTGGTGCGTAGTTATGACGTGAGTTCAAGCTCAGGGAGGATTTCGTCGAGGAGGAGTGTTGGGTCGTCGAATCCCACTTGGAAGGGGTCAGAGGGGGGGCGCAGCGGCGAGGGGACACTGGATCTGAGGGGGGACGGCGCTGGGAGGATGTGGGCTACCGGCTCCAGGGAGGCGGCGCTAGATCAGGGGGAGGGGACAGAGCTCGGGATGTCCTTGGTGAGGAGGGGTGGTCGGGTGGTGTCGTGGTGATGTCGAGCGTCGTCGGAAGGGAAAGTGTTTGAAGATCCAAGTAGGGGGGTTCTATTGGACCTTTAAATAATGATCGATAAAGAAAAACCTAGGTGGTAGGAGTCTAATAAACTTGTATGCTTGTAAATGATATGAATAGATAATCAAGCAATTAAATAGAAGGATAGAGGAGAGTTAGAGAGATTACACCATAATTTTTATAGTGGTTCGGCCAACCATGCTTACGTCCACTTCTCCCAAGGACCTCCTTGGGGTTCCACTACTTGCAAGACCTCTTACAAGCTTCCCACCAAGCTTACGGGTGCTTGGCAACCTATCCACAAAGCTTACGGGTGCTTGGTAACCTTACAATCTCTCCAATCTCACTATTGGATCTCTCTCTCAAGAGAATAAAACTTGCTAAAATATTATTACAATAATCCCTTAGCTCCCCCTAAGTCCATGGCAAGTTTGCTGGACTTTCTCTTTTATAGTTGAGCTTTCAACCCTTCCAAATAACCTCCCAACGGCTATTTTTTTTCTCCTGCAACGGCTCTTTAACGGCTCTTTTCTGGGCTCACGGTCGACCGTCGGATCGTCCGTGACATCGTCCGCCAGGCTTTCCTTGAGCCACGGTCGATCCACCAATGGATCGACCGTCACACCTCACGGTCGATCCGCCTATCGACCGTCACGCCTCACGATCGACCGTCTCATCAACCGTGATATCGTCCGTCAGACTCTGTTGCGAAAACTTCTTCCCAGGGTCGATGCACCGATCGACCGTCGCTCCTTCGAGCCAAGTCACATAGGCCACGGTCGACCGTCACATCGACCGTCGCCTATATTCCCATGTTTAGCTTCCGCGGTCGATCCTTCCATCCACCGCCATATCCCACGGTCGATCCATGCATCGTCCGTCGCATCGACCGTTAGTACAAAACTCAATAAATATGATTTTAATGCTTTCCAAATTAAGGGATAATAATATTAAATCATTGTTTTATCATCAAATATATATTGACATCATCAAAACAATATCTGGGCTAACAGTGTCGTCATGTGGAAGCTCTGTAGGAGAGGCAAGGAGCTCGGTGTGGCGGTCGACGGTGAGGACGGGGCGTCGGGGGGTGCCGGATGCGGAGGTCTAGAGAGTGGTGGTGGTGGAAAGATGGAGAGAGATGGAGTGGTATTCGGAGATGCCGTAGAAGAAAAGGACTTCGCCGGTCGTAACGAGAGGTGGCTGCAAGGTTGCCGGGCTGGGAGAGGAGCAGTTTTCCATTAGAATTTTGACGCTCGAGCATCCGATCAAATTGTTACGATATTGATAACGGATGTATCAAATTTGTAAATAGCAAAGCTCATATACTAAGGCTCCGTTTGGCCGTGCGTTGTGTTTTTTATGACTGTGGTGAGGTGTGGTGTGTTTGTAAACTGTGGTGAGGTGCGGTGCAGTAACGGCTTAAAAACTGTTTGGTATAACACGTTAATAAACTGTGGTAAAAAAGTGTGTTTATGTAATTTATTATACAGTGTAAAATATTAGTTTGTTATTTAGTTTCTGTGTTTATTACGCCGCAACCAAGGTGCGGCCAGATGAAAGCACCTATAAACGGCTTCGTCTCTGACGCAGTTTTGATGTGGTCCCCACCAGTTTGCTATTATTCCCAAACGGTCCAATCCGAATATTTGGGATTTAGATTTGAAACGGGACCAATCGAACCTGACCTGACCAAATTGGACCCGATACTATTCTTGTGGTTATTGGCTGCACCGGACCGTCCATCGCCGTGTCGGGTGTCGATTCGGCATTTGGTTCGGTTCCGAGGGAATTTGGTATTTTAGTTGACTGGACCTGTAATCGGCCACATCAAGATTATAAACCCGATCACGGGCTAAGAGGTCCGGAAAAGCCCAACTTATTACTTTTGGGATTGGCCCATTTGGTATTGTGCTCATGGGCCGGCCTTGGCCACAGCTTCAGATCCCTGTTCCCAAATGATAATGCCTTATTTCTTTTTTATGCTAAAATATAAACACATGATTCCCTATATGATAGCCTAGCTGATGGGTTAAGACGAGTTTATATTAATATAATCTAACATATTCTACTTGATATTGATAGGGCAACCTATGTATTTCATTAGCTTTCGACAATAATTATAAATTATAATGCATTTGAGTGATAATATTGCTGCTGCATCATTCAATAATACATAAGCCAATCAACCAGCTCAACTAGCATAGTTGCAGCACAAACCTGCCATGTATTCTGGTTGATTGCCTTTTATTTTCATTATTGCAACAGAAAAGGATTTGCCAAATCCAACAGGATCGTAACTCCCAAAAATAATCTGGGAAGAACAATCGCCAGCTATAATATAATAAAGGATATGGCCTGAGAATAAATTGTTGGATTTATCTCCAGTAACTATATATATCCGGTGTAAACATAAAGCAGCAGAGCATAAATCTTCTCCCAAATTATCCATCTATGAGATTTTGTCAAGCAGCATATATATATATATATATATATATATATATATATATATATGTATGCAAATAGGGATCAAAGTTCAATTACATGAAAATATAGGAAGATGGTCACTGATTGGCATAATGGAAGTACACAATAGCCCACATAGAGATCATCATAAAAGAAGAAATAAATGGAGCCATAAATCCCGGAAGAAACTTTTCTTCAACCCCTCCGCCCACTGCGTTCTTCTTCTTCTTCTCATCAAGTGCTCTGCACCATTAATGCAAACAAGAATCAAACACTAAACACAACAGGCATTTCATCAGACAATCACTTATATAAATATCAACAAAAGAACATCATGCATCCTTACTGATCTCCATCTGGAGTGGCTTTGGAGACGAGCATATGCATAGCCATAGAACTCATGTCTCCATTGCAATATGGGCAACGCCGGTCGTGCCGGTAAGCAGCGGAGAAGCATTGGCGACAGTACGTGCGCTTGCATGCGGCGTGCGTGACGAAGTCGGAAGTCTCTGCAGGACCATGGCCGGCGGAGTGGCACCGGGCGCACTGTTGCGTAGGCTTGACAGTTCCTATGATCACTGGAAGAGATAACATATATATATATATATATATATATATATATAAGATGGTCGCTAATTAATTAAAAGGTTGTTTAACATGCGTATATATTTGAGTAGTTGTTTAATAACACAAGTTAATGCATTTGATCTCACCTTTCTTTCGTCCCATATATGCTGATGCTTGTTTGCTTGTTCTTCTTCCGCAGCTTGAACAAGGAGAAGAGACGAGAGAAAGAGGGTTGGGGGGGCGACATTCTTGGATCTCGTCGAATAACGTAGGAGGACGTAATCTTGGGGTGAGCCCGACATATACGCGTGGAGCACATTAGCGCCCGAAGCCCAAGGCCTCATAACAGGTTAAATGGGCCACTAGTGAAATGGGCCTTGAAACGAAACTTAGATTGCCTTGATAGAGTCTTGGCACATGATAAGAAAAATACGGATTTATGCGATCTGTTTTATTATACACGGATACTAAACAAAAGTAGATTACCTTTTATTTTCAATAATTGATAGCCTGATCTGAATGTGCTCATTTAGGAGAGATCTCATGCTTGATCGGTGGATATCGGTTATTATTGGATTCATGAAATCATAAAAGCTCATGCATAAATGCATAGGCTTGTTATGCATGAAAGAGACACGGCAACCACAAACCCGTAATTGATCATCTCGGTTGGATTTGACTTAGAACAGAGACTTATTGCCCATAGATGATGATCAATCAGCGAATTCTTCGTTTCCAAGTGTGTGGTGTGTTCTGTTCCAATTATTCACATGCATGTTCTTATAATTAGTTGAGCAGTATATGTCGGCAACAATCATTAGGTTATTAGATTGATGAATCGTTATTAGGTGTAAATTTAACTCATTGCATATATCTTAGATGTATAGAGTTCCCAGCTAAAGTCTTTCTTATTCCTCACAAATGACCATCACTCGTCAATGAATGCATTAGCCTGAGCGATATCGATTTTAACTTAATTACTTCATTTGTGCAAGATTTGAAACTCTGGATCCTGAATTGGGATGGCTTCAATCAGTTCCACATTCATCTATTTGTTATTCTTGTTGAATCATGTGACGAGAACAGTATTGCTGATTCAGATCTAGACAAAATCCAAATAAATGAAATAGGCATTTGATTGGAAATTAAGATCGAGAATTTATAGATATCCTACTTTGGTTTGGAGTTCATGATGTTTCTTACTTTTATTTGGAAATGTGAGTTTTATTGTGATTTGTTAGCTAATAAGATGTGTTTTCCTCTATTTTTCAGAAGCTCGACTTCCATCATTGATAGAAGCGCTCTCTATAGCTGAGTAGCTCAGCTGGTTTTCTTGGGTCCAATCCTATGGGCCTCAAATTTGATGAAAATGTAGAGCATTTGTCGCCCCCACCAAATAGAGGTGCTCTATTGTAAATATACGATTGTCTATATACAACCTTCATACACAGGTGGCTATATACACAAGGAACAGAGAGAGTATAATCCCATCCGTCGATTGAAGATCTAACAGATGATGCTTTCTATTGCATGGACTGCAAGAGATTTGCTATTGCAGCCTCCTTTCTTACATTACAACTGTCTTGAGCTGGGTCCAGTAGGTAGAACAACGAATCCAACGAGCTCCAGACATTGAATCAAACCATGCGGCGGGGGGCTGGAGCGGTGGTTCTCGGCGCCTGAGAGAGCACAGGGAGGCTGAATTAGATGCGTTGGAAAGTGGGATGGACATAGCTTGTAGCAGGGGCTGTGAAAGAGCTCTATTAGAATCTGACTTGAGGGACTTGGTTGAGTGGGTAAATAGCGGACAACAATAGCCCAGTGTCCTTAATGATAGAATGGAGGACTTTTGTTAGAGAGCAACACAGTTGAAGGACGGATGAGCTTGCACAGGTGATGAGAGGTCAATGGATATCCGAGTTTTATGTGAGAGCCTCGAGAGCCTCATAAAGAGAGTTTGGGAGATGGAGCATTAGTCCAGTTTTACTGTATTTTGTTTTCACCAGTCTTAGGGCTCAGTTTGTCGGGAAAAAAAAAAACATTGAATCCAACCATGCGAGAGAACCCGATCTCAAAGTTACTCTAACAAATCTATACTTGTAACCTAACTTTCCCATTAATAAATCAATCATCAATCTCTTCTAAAGGCACTAAAATGGGTATAACCATAACAAAGAAAAAGGTATAACAATCAACCACCATGACAACAGCGGTATGGAGCAGTAGCACTGCTGAGAAAGCAGCCTTGCCGGTGCGCCACTCCCATACACCATGCCGCCCAAGTAACCGTATCCACCGCCACTGTCACCTCCACCTCCACCTCCGCCTGCGCCGCCGCCCCCGGTGCCAGTGCTGATACCAGAGTACATGCCGCCGACGTTGGTTTCCCTGCAGGCTCCATTAGAATGCACACAAATCAGAAAATAGACATGGCAACCACCAATCTAGCTATCATGTTGCTGTACTAGGCACAAGTGGAATAGATTCGATGCAATTATTTGATAGGATTTCTCCAAATGATTAATGACAAATTTTGCCATAATTTGAGTTGAATACCAATGCTTTTTTATCAGGGAAAAATGTTTAAAACTGATAGTTAATGATCGATCAATATTTAAAGGATGCATGCCAAAAGACAGCTGATGAGCACTAAAAGCACCCCCCCCACCTGATCATGTAGGTTGGCATACATGATACATAGTATAGATGAAACAAAGACTAGTCACCATCTCTATTATTATTTAGGGTTCATGAGATCCAATAGGGTTCAATGGTTCCTTGAAGGTCGGATTTATTTATTTATTTATTAAGCTGAAAAAGGCCAGGGATGCTGTTTATGTGGGACCCACAAAGCTGCCCCAGGTTCGGTACCCCCGTTCAGGGATGCTGTTATGTGGGACCCACACAAAGCTGCGCCGGGTTTGGGAACCCCCGCCCCCACCCCCCACCCCGGTTCAGATTCTTAAAAAAAGGTCACGTGCATCGATGATGACTTTGGAGGCGAGGGGCGCCCCCGCCCCACTCACGATAAAAATAAAAGCAATATGTCCAATATATATATATATATATCTATATAAAAAAAGCTAATTATTAAAGTTGTTTGGCATTACATATATTTATATTATCTCAAGCGTTTTTTTTTCCCACCGTTCTGTAAATACTTTTATTAGACTAATTTGACAAAAATATTCATTAATCTTTGCAACAAACATTTTGTATCATTCATGTGTTCATACCAATATAATATAATGAATAGAATTCCCATTATTAGAGAGCACATTACTCCTCCCTAGTCCCAGGTTTAAACCTCCAAAATAAAGATGGAGATCAAAGCTGCAGAATCCGCAGAACACTGACAGCCAATAGAAGGAAAAGAGCACAAAGCCTGTTTCCCAAAATATAGATATTTTTTCGGGTCCCTCTACACTATGGTCTTAAAAGAAGGATAACCCCTTCCCCTTATATTATCTTATATTATGAAACACTCTCTACACCTGCTGAGAAGAGCTATAGGCTGGTTAAGACCTCAAAGCATATCCCAATCCAATCTTTTTATAGTCCAGTTAGCTAATAAAAAGAAGAAGGGGGAATACATACCTGGGCTCACCCAGGACCCCAGCGTTCTGCGTCAGCTGGTCTATTAGCGCCGCCGACTTGGGCTCCACGCTCGCCGCCTTCTCGTACAACACCGCCGCCCCCTCGCCGGACGGCACGAAGAACGCCCCGTTCAGCATCAGATCCCCTTCCGTCCTCCAGTTCCATCCGCTCCACTCGCTGTCCGCCGTGTCCACCCTCTTCGTCACCTGTCGTTGTCATTGTTTAAGATCGCAATATTATATAGATAAAAAAACTGATCCTTTTCTATTAGCAGCTTAAGCCTTTTGGATTACTAGAGTATTAATTGGTTGGTACCTCTTTGGAATTGGGATCGGGCGGGGCGAAGTAGCGGTTGCCTTGGCTGTTGATGGTGGGGGAGGAGCTGCCGCCGATGGCGTACATCTCCCACCCCGTGTAGTCGTTGTTGACGACGTGGAAGTACCCACGGCGGCACCGGGGCATCCGCTGGACCAGCGCCTCGCCGAACCGGTTGAAGGCGATGGTGACCTGCATCCCGGAGTCCGGGAGGTAGTCGTCTCGGTGGCCGAGGAGCATCACCTCGTTGTGATGGGAGAAGTAGGAGTTGGTGACGGTGATTCCGGTGGAGCCCATTATGGCGTCGATGAGCCCGTCGGCGCAGTAGGAGAGGGAGCAGTGGTCCACCCAGATCTTGCGGCCGCTGTAGATGGAGATGCCGTCCCCGTCGGCCATGGTGCGGTAGCCGTAATGGGTCGGGGAGGAGCGGATGTTGGCGTTGCCGGTGGGGATGCAGTGGTGGATGTGGATGTTGTGGATGATGATGTTGGAGACGTACTGTAGAGTGATGCAGGCGCCGCCGGCGATGTGGACGTTGGCGCCGCGGCCGTCGAGGGTCTTGAAGTTGTTGACCAGGAGCTCCTCGTTGAGGCGGATGGTCATGTCCCCGGCGAACGTAATCCACAAAGGGTCGTCCTGGATGACCCCATACCGGAGAGTACCCGGCGGGGGGTTCACGGGGTCGGGGTCAGAGCTGTCGGTGACCACATAGATCTGCCCGCCCTTGCCGCCCATGGCGTCGCGTCCGAACCCGATGCCGCAGTCCGCCAGGCGCTGCCGGTTGGTCCGCCAGTCCGACCCATCGCATCGCCAGCAGTCGTCGACCGGGTTCCCCGTCAGGCATTGCTGCTGGCCATCGTTTTGGGCGCTTGCCAGAAGAGCACGGCGGCGAGAAGACTCCACCTTGCTGCATTGAAACGAAAAGAAACGAATTTGACAACTAAAACGTGTGAAGAAGGGAAAGCTTAAGAAGGCACCACCGCATTGTAGCAATGGAACCAAAAGAGACGAAGTGGGCATCTCGGAGATGGTGAGCAGTGAGATGGGAGGGGGCAATGCGGGACAGTGGGTACCTCTGGAGGTCGCGGACGATGGTTTCGGGGTCGGGGAGGGAGTGGTTGTGGTGGTGGAGAGTGGTGTTTGGGAAGGGTGGCTGCTGCAGGGCGTGGGAGAGTGGGAGGAGGAGGAGAAGAATGTAGGTGGGGAGGAGGAGGAGGAGCATGGTGGTGGTGGACCTGGTGGACCTGGTGGTGGTGCTGGGTATTTGAGGGGTTTTGGGAAATGGGGTGGGGTTATTTATAATAATGTGGGAAGAAATCTAGATTAATGAGCTAGATTGTAGTGTTTAGATTTGTTCTTTAGTTTGTAGGGAGATGTGTTGATAGGGGGAGAGAAAGAGATAGAAAGAGGAGGTTGGGACTAGGGGAGGAGGACTGAGTGGGAACAGATAGAACAGAGGAAACAGAATAGGAGAGAGAGAGAGAGAGAGAGAGAGAGTTTGAGAAGGGCATGCAGAGAAATGGAGGAGAGAGAGAGAGAGATTGGTGGTGGAAGAAGAATCTATTTCTTGCTTGTGAATTGAATTGATGCAGATGGGGGGGTAATCTAAACAAGAGGGAAAACTTGTTCCCAGGATAAAAAAAAGAAGAAGAGGGGGAGGCAAGTAACAAGTTTGATTATCTCAGCTCAAAAGAATTTTTCTATTAAGTTGGAATAGTGGACTTCTTTAATAAATATGAAATTTAGAGGTGAAATTCAGACGAATTGTTAGTTTAATACACAAACTTTGAGGATTTGAGACAAATGTGAAGCTGAGATCCCAGGAATCACTCTCATTTAGGCAGCTTTTTTCCCATGTTACCTGGTACGTCATTCTGTCCTTCAATTGTTAGTTATACAGTCCGTCATTTGTGACCACTCTCTCTTGACCATGTACACCTTCGAGCTTCATATGGTTCTCCCTCCCTCTAATTTCTAAAGGTCAAGCAGCTAATGGTACAAATATCCCAAAAAAAAAAACTTAAGTTGATGGGTGGAAGTGAACCTAATTACTGATACAAATATGCTCTTTTTCATGTGGATTCGAAGGGTCATTAGTCTACACATATGCTCTTATTGAAGTTAATCACTAGACTTTGCCTTTGGCGACATATGTCTGCAAATGCCACCATCTTGAGACGTACGACTTGTCTGGCCATTCACTTCACAAGAACCCTAGATCTCTCGTGCTCTTATTAGTCACAAAACGCTAAAGATATTAATCGTCACATATTATTCTTTTTTCTTTATCATGATAGGGGTGTGTTCTATTAACACTATGACCTTAGGAAGCAGGCAATAACCTAAGTTTAATTAGTGCTTTCCTTGTACAAATGACCAAATGATGTAAGCACTAAACATAGACCCCCTATTTCAAATGAAAACATCAGTAGCTAATTAGAAGGCTTTATCCTCTTGTGAGAGCTAGGGAGGATATACAATATTATACAACAACAATTCTATACAACTTTACTAGCAATTGGGAGTATGTGTGTAGATCTAGTCATCTCCCAAGGTGGATAAATACAAGATCAATATATGCCTTTGCAACTCAAGAGGGTCTCCTCTCTTAAAAAAAAGACAACCATTAATGAAAGAAGACGGCGATGATCCCTTTTTCTCTTGTCTAAACTTTTTCCTTTTAGTATAGATATAAAGCAGGCCTCATCACCTCCTCCATAGGATGAATGGATAAAGAAATTCTTTTGTTTCTTTGTATAGACTTATAGATCCATGCAGCCAATTAGAACCACCATCCAAAAATGCTGCCTAGAACTAATTAACTTTCTTAGTAGATTGATGTCACCATGCGTTATTTTCTTCTTTGTATTATTCCTTGAAAGGCTCATTTGCTGAGTGTAAAAGTGTCAGATATAATGGATTTCGAACGAAGTCCATGTCATCTTTGATATGGAAAGGATGAGGAGGAGGTCCGTCTCCCCTTACCCAAGTGGTGTCAAGTCGAAGGCATGTAAGAGGAATGATACGAACAAGAAAAAAGATCATGGGCTTAAGTTTGAAAATTTTCTTATCAGGCTTGGATCGGACTCGGGCCCATGGGCTTGATGGACAGGCTTATTGGGAATTCAAACCCGCTGAATAGAGACTATTATATTTCCTTCAGCTGCTAATTTTTAATCATAGCTCTTTTTAATTTTCTTAGCAGGTCCGTCATAAAGAGTTTTGATTTAGGTCGAGACGGGTTGAGTGCGCACCTCGAGTCTGCCGCCTATGATAATCTGTCATTGACTTGCAATTTTGACACAGTGATCTTGTCCGGCGATCTGAATCTGAGGTCCTGTTTGGTACGGAAATGATTCTTATTTTTATACTTATTTTTTAATATATTTTTTTATTTAAAGTAATCGTTACTCATTTATTCTCATTTCACCTATCACTATTATTTTATTTTTTTTAAAGTAATTATTACTTTTTAAATTTTATTTTTTATAATTTTAAAATTTTTTATTTCTGAATAAATTAATTCCGTACCAAACGATTCCATATTATCATCTCTCACGAGCGAGCATTCCATAATATGAGACCAAGTAGATTATATCAAGATTGTCATACATCACATCTGATGCCACTGGTCCGCCTAGCATGGTTTGGATACGAAAGCCAATATCAATCTGCAAAAATTATAGAAAAAACCATATATTAGACTGTGATCATCTTGACGCCGTTCCCAACATTGATGGAGCTAAAAGTATGATATATGGTTGACGGTATTGAAAAGAATACTGTACAACAAAATAACAGGAAGATCTCTTTATTCATCAAACTGTCTCTCGCACTCTCAGAGCCCGTTTAGTATCAGGTTAGAAAAAAATGAAATTAAGAAGAAATATGATTAGAAAATGTGGGTTTAAAAAATAGTGATAAAAAAAATGAGAAATTGGTGTTTAGTCTCTTTTGGAGACTTTATTTGCTGTATAGTCTCCTTGAAAGTTTTTAAGTCATTTAGTCTCTTTTTGGACAGCTGTATTTTTTTTATTTCTAAAATACCCTTTATGTATTTTTTTAAATGAGAGATGGATGAATAGTTTTGAATTAGGTGGTTGACATTAAATGGAGTGGTTGGGAATATATACACTTTATGGCTGGATGCATGCATTAATGGGGGCATTAATAGTAAAATTGGGGGAGTAACTACCAATTTATATGGGAAGTAACTACCAGTTAACTGTGAAGTATCTACCAGTTTAATTGGCAAGTAAATACCAGTTTGAATGGGAAGTAACTACCAGTTGATGTGTGAAGTAATTACAGTTTTTTTGTAAAGTAATTACAGCTTAAACTGGGAAGTAACTACCAGTTAAATGGGGGAAGTAACTACCAGTTAAATGGGGGAAGTAACTACCAGTTTGGATGGAAAGTAACTACCAGTTTTGGGGGGAGTAACTACCAATTTATATGGGAAGTAACTACCAGTTAACTGTGAAGTAACTACCAGTTTAATTGGCAAGTAAATACCAGTTTGAATGGGAAGTAACTACCAGTTGAAGTGTGAAGTAATTACAGGTATTTTGTAAAGTAATTACCGCTTAAACTGGGAAGTAACTACCAGTTAAATGGGAAGTAACTACCAGTTTGGATAGGAAGTAACTACCAGTTAAATGGGAAGTAACTACCAGTTTGGATGGGAAGTAACTACCGCTTAAACTGGGAAGTAGCTACTTCCCTTATCTATGGAAGATAGTAGGTGGTTAGATGGTAGTTACTTCCCAATAAAGTTGGTAGTAACTTCCTAGTTAAATGGTAGTTACTTCCCTTATAACTACCGTTTAACTAGGAAGTTATTACCAATAATAATGGGAAGTAACTACCAATCATATGATGTAGTTACCACAAAGTACTTACCATTTTAATGGTAGTTACGTACTGGTTAAACAATGAAGTAAATATGAATTAACTACAATTTAACATGGAAGTTACTACTAATTATGGGAAGAGAGGCTGGTGAGCGTTGGAAATGGGAGGGGCGGAATAAATTTGGAATTTTTCGGGAATGATGGATTAAGTGGCTTGCTTGGCTGTAATTACGAGAATGAATAGGGGTATTGTAGTCTTTTGTTGGTATTGTGGGTACTAAAACACTTAAGAACTGTTATAGGAGACTAAATAACAAGTTGGGGTCACTTAAAGGACTAAACAACAAATCCCCCTAAAAAAAATAAAGTGATGGTGGTAGGTGAAATGAGGATAAATTAGTAATGATTACTTTTGATGTTTGAGAATAGGAATGAGATTAAGGGGGTTAAACAGGAGCTTAACATGTCATGTTACTTTTCTATGGGCATAAGCTATGATGCTTGTGATGAATAATGAGACTACAAGTTACTAAATAGATAGGCGACATTTGTCTTCAGTACTCGTCTCTTACCTTAATCAAATTATAAAAATTATAAGGTCAGTAATTTAAAAAAGCTTACTAAATTTCACATTAATCAAGAAATAATAACACGGTAAGCGAATCCGCCGGCCCATTGGCCGGCTTTCCTATGAACGTGGGTGTGGGCCGGCTTTCCTATGAACGTGGGTGACGCTAGAGCTCCCAAAACGACACTATTTTATTTGAAGCATGTATATCTCTGTTTCAAAGGGTTTTCAATAGCGATGGAGATGGAACCATTATTGAAGGTGCGCTGATTGGTGTACATGTTGATGTCATATGTGCATTATATATGTCCAAATCGGTAGTAGACTACCAATTCTTTCATGTAGTCCATTGATAGTCGGTAGTGGACTAGATCAATAAATCGATAGTATACTACCGATTGAATTATTTATCTAATCCATCGGTAGTGAAATACTGATGGATTCTATCAACCAATCGGTACCTCACTATCGATATATTTCAATCGGTAGTCCACTACTGATTCATTAATATAGTCTATCGGTAGTGATTTACCGATGGACTATTCGGTGATATGTGCATTACACTTGTCACATGTCCATGTACACAAAGCATTAACATTTTTTCTGATCGTCGTTAAAGGTTTCTATTTAAAAAAGTTTTTTTCCTTGATTCAAAGTGCTGAAAAGTGGAGAAATAACCAAACATCTTTTGATCTGTTCTTATCCAGGGAAAAAGAAAACCACCTTTTAACATAAATTGGGCCATGTTGCCATGCATGCTTTCTGTTGGTGTTCTCAGCCAGCCATGATTAATTAAGACCTCATCTGGATTCAATTCAGAATGATCTCAACTAGAACAAAGATCCATGATCATGGATCTTGTGCGGCATCAATGCCGTCAAAATTCTTCGTGCACGTCGTCGCTAGCTGCGAAGCTTTTTTATAGGAAATTGAAAGTAGGATAATTCTTTATATATCATGTGCTCAACTGTTTAGTTTCTTTTACATATATATCATGCACAGTACTTAAATAAGATTGCTGGTGAGGATGTTTTTTTTTTTTTTGAAGAGATAAGCCGGAGCTGGGGTAAAGCCACTTACAACAACTCAGGGAGATATGGTGGTGGCACACCAGATTCCTTACATCAAAAACTACTCGACGGATTCTATCTCCCAGCTTTCGCTAAATGATCCGCCGACGTATTAAACTCCCTAGCAACATAGTGGATAATCACCTCATTGATTTGAGCCGCTAACCAACACGCTCGTTGAAGCATGTTCCTTAGAGGCTCAGGCCACGAATACCAGCTGTTGACATACCTAACAACATCTTTACAGTCAAGCTCAAAAATAACCCGGCGCGACCCCTTAGATAAAATTACCTCTAAGGCTCTAATAAAGGCAGCAAGCTCCACCTCCCTCGCCGAGGACGCCCAGATCTGTTCCGCTAAGCACCAGGAGATATCCGAATTCTCCTCATAACATATCGCTCCAATGCCCACAGCTGAGTCCATGCCAACGAAGGAACCATCAGTTTGAACCAGCAAAAAACCCTCCTTGAGTTGAGCCGCAGTGTTAGCCACTATCCGGCTCCCTTTTGCCATAAGCCACTCCTTCGCTCCCCAAATAACACCGCGCGCAACTGCCTCAGGGTTAGACAACTCTCCCCTGAAAATGCAATTATTCCGTTGCTTCCATAACCTCCACATCCCATAACCAAGTTTCGCCCTCCTCATGCGCGAACACTCCGACTTCACATTAGAGTTAAGCATACCTTGCCACCCAACCCAACTTCGTTGCCGCAGGACATCTTCATCGTTTAGAAAGACCTTCTTCCAAACTTCCAACGAGAACTCACAAGTGAATAAACAGTGTTCCACAGTCTCCTCTTCCAAGCCGCAGCGGGGGCATAGCACGTCCTGGACAAGTTGGAATCTTGCCAAAGCAACCCTAGTAGGCACCTTTCCATGTTGCACTTTCCAGAGGAAGGATTTGATTCTCGAAAGGGTCCGTGCCAAATATAATGCCAACTCTGATTTGAGGTCCAAACCCCCATGTTCTGTTTTGCTCTATCATAAAGGGTTAAATATGTAGATTTCGAGCTAACCTTTCCTCCCGGCGTGCGAGACCATAGAGGTTGGTCATCTTATGCTAGTTGTATACTCATCACCTCATCAACGATCTCCGCCGAGAAACACCGCCTCAACATGCGTCTACGCCATTGTCCATTCTCGTCTATGAAGTCTCCCACATTCGTTGAGTCTGTGATCCATGACGCATTCACAAATGTAGGTTTTAAACCAATGGGGAGGTCCAGGATCCACCAATCTGAGAGTACATTTATTTTGCTCTCCCTAGACACCGTCCATCTCAAGTCAAGCCTCAAGAGACCCATTGCCTTGCAGACCGCCTGCCATAGCGAAGATGACCGTTGGCATGGTATGCTGGAGGGAAGCACCCCCTGCCATTTATACTTCGCCATGACCACCCTTTTCCAAAGAGAATCTTCCCCCGGTAGAAGCTTGGATGCCCGCACCATTCGCAACGCATCTTGCCAAAGGACCAAGTTTCGTAGAGATAACCCGCCATCCTCCTTTTGAGCACAGAGCCGGGTCCAGTTAACCACCGATACACCGGATCATTTCCCCTCCCAAAGGAATGCCCTTCCCATTTTATCAATAGATCGCAGCACTCCCTTCGGAACCTCTGTAGATGACATAGTGTATACCGGTAGTGCTTGAATAACATGTCGGAGTAGTGTGACTCTTCCTGTAAAGGCCAGCTGTTTGGATGACCACCTTTGCAGCCTCTCCTGAATAGCATCCAGCAGATAAACAAAGTCAAGAGACCGCAACCTTTTACCGTTCACTGGCACGCCCAAGTATTTCCAAGGTTGCCTCGTCTCGGTCATCCGGAGGCGTAGACAAATACTCCTCCTTAGCTCAGCCGACGCCGCCGGTGATATCTTCATGCTCGACTTAGAGTTATTGAGCTCCATCCCGGACTGTTTGCCATAGTTAGCAAACATATCAACAATCTTTTGTGCCTCGAGGATAGATGCTTCAGTGGTGATGAAGCAATCATCCGCATGGAGCAGATGGGAGACCCGAATAGGTGAGCGGTGAAACTGCAACCCATGTAAGCCTTGTGCCTCATCCGAAAGAATACATGAGAGGGGTACCTGCACTAAGACAAAAAGAAACGGTGAGAGGGGGTCGCCTTGGCGAAGACCCCGATGTGGAACGGCCCTCCCCGCCACCTCGCCGTTGACGATGAACGCAAACTTCGGTGAGGATACACAACTCAGGATCCAGTTCACCCATCGCCCATGAAAGCCCATCACCCTTAGTGTATCCTCTAAGAATGTCCAGCGAACGGAGTCTTACGCCGATCTAATATCCAACTTCAAGGCCATCAATGGTTTAGCTGTTGTTGCCCTTTCCACAGAGTGTAGAACTTCCTGTGCCATGGCAACATTATCTTGAATAGCCCGGCCCGAAATGAACGCAGATTGTTCTGCACCCACCAGCTCCGGAAGCACACCCCGTAGCCTATTCACTAAGACTGATGCCACAATTTTGTACATAGTGTTACATAGGCTGATCGGCCGGAAATCTTTCACAGTTCTTGGAAATTTGCACTTCGGGATGAGTGAAATGAAGGTCTCAGCCCACACTGAAGGGAGACGGCCAGAAGTGAAGAACCTTCCCACAACCTCACATATATTATCACCAATAATATGCCAGTAGGTTCTGAAAAACTCTGTCGTGAATCCATCCGGTCTCGGGCAACGACCAAGACCCATTCCCCAAACCGCAGCCTTTATCTCCTCCTTAGTCACCGTACATATCATGTCATCCGCCGTCTCCTAGCGTAGCCGGGGTAGCTGAGGCAGCCTCACCTGTTCACCACCTGAATCCTCCCACAACCTAGTGTAGAATTCAGCAAAAGCCTTACCCATAGCCTTTGTGCAATCCGTAGTAGACCCATCCGCCAGCACCAACTCTTTCACTGGTGACCTATGGCTACCTGCATTGACCATGGCGTGAAAGAACTCCGAGTTCTCATCCCCCTGCACCAGCCAATTGCATCTACCTGATTGTGCTCTCGAAACTTCTTGTTGGTGAATGACTGCAGTGTATCTATTCTCCATGCATCTCATCAGCTGCTGATCCGAGATAGAGAGATCGTTCTCCTCCTCTCGGATATATAAGTCTTCCAGCCCTTTCCCCATGAGCGCCAGCTAATTCGCAAGGTGTTGATTTTCCTGCCCACTCCAGCCTTTAACTCCATCCTTCACCTCCTTCATCCTCATCTGCAGGATAAATTGTAGGTTCCCATGGTGACCCCTTGCCCATGCTCTACCAACTAGAGCACCCAAACCCGGCTCCGATAACCAGCAATTGCGGAGGCGAAACATACCCGGCCCTTTGCTAGATTCTTTAGGGTGAGACAGGACTAGCAAGGGACAGTGGTCTGAGCCGGTTCTGGGTAAGTGCCGGACTGCTGTAGCAGGGAAGGAATCATCCCAGAGACAATTACACAAGGCTCGGTCAATTCTCTCCAAAATTCTCGCACGGCCAAACTTCCCATTACACCATGTAAATGTACCCCCAACAAATCCCAGGTCACGTAATTCACATTCCGACATAAACTCAATGAAGTCCATCACTCTAGAGGTGTAGGCAAATGGATTCCCTCCACGCTTCTCCTCCTGCGACGTAACCACATTGAGGTCCCCTAAAAAAATATAGGGGAGACCCATTGAGGTGAGGTTCCCTACACTCTCCCAAAGACTCCGCCGCCCTCTCGCATCTCTTGCCGCGTAGGCCACTGTCAATAGCCAATGTCCGTCTTCGACGGATGCAACCGTAGCATGTACACACTGTCCCTCCGCCGCAACACAAGAGACTAGACCATACGCCACTCTCCAAACAAGCAATATGCCACCCTTCCTGCCAACCGTCGGTAACAGGAACCATGACAAGGCACTTCCCAACCGATATGAATTCTCCCGCATCATATCCTCCCCAATCAGAACATCTAACAGACTGATAAATTGCAGGTCCCGGTCTCTGAAGAGTCTTAAGCAAGTATGTAAAGCCCTACGCAACCCACAACCCCGGCAATTCCAGCATACCAGCTTCATAAACAATTTGGAGATTGAATAGGCCTTCCCTCCTGTTCAAGGTTAACTTCCTCTCCATCCGAAGCGACGACATCTCTTTCCTGTGGGTTTTCTGGCGATCTAGCCGGCGGCGTAAATCCCGGGAGCCACTCCGGAGACCAAGGGAACGGTTGAGCAGCTTCCTTGGAAGCTCCATAAACGTTCATGGCTTTTAACAGACGTTGTGTGCACTCATCGTGTGCCCAAACCAACGTCTCTGGGAAGGGCTCAATGATGTCATGCCCCACATTTACATGCATATTGGGCCTCCCTTCATCCATGGAACCCATATTAGACCTCACCGCCCCACATTCAACCGTTGGTGTAATACTGGGCCCAAGCCCAACTTCCTGGCTAGGCCTACTAGGCCTCCCCACCTCAGCTTGCATACATGCCAGACCCACATCCTCTATCTCTCTTATTACATCATCATGTATAGGAATATCATCAATCAAGGACAGCTGCACAGTAGTCTCCCCCATCTCCTTCCTCCCTCCTGTAACCTCTGCATGTCCTTGAGAGCACTCCACCCCGAGCTCCATATTCCTCCCTCCTGTCTCCTCAGTAGATCCTGGGGAAAACTCCACCGCCGACTGCGACGCCGGATCTGTAGGCTTTTGCACAGGTATGTACATAGGTATTAATTTCTTTTTGTCCTTAGCTGGCACAGTAACCGATGCATGTACCATCGTCTTCCTCCCTTGCTTCTCGTCACCGGCGTTGCCACGGCCAAGCTTTCGCTTCCTACGCTGGAGGCTGGAGACGGAGATCCAGTCCCCTCCGTAGTCTCCCTCACCCGTCAACGCTCCCTTCCCCTTCAAGTCCACCATCACCGCCTCCGGCAACCGCCTTTCCCCACCACCCATCACCTCCATGATCAACGGCCTCTCTGTCAAGGATGTAGAGACTCCTGGTTGTTCCTTTCCACCGACCGATGTCACCTCCGGTACCACCCCCGCCTTTCTTATCCCGTCCGCCTCCACCTCTCCGGTTGGTTTAAGCTATTTGCACTCCGTTCTGGGGTGCCCTATTCTCCCACAACCTTCACATATCAGAACGTCCTCATAAGAGAACTTCTGAAAAAAGGTCCCTGGTGTCACACCCACTACTCCGTCACCCACAATCATCCCTGTCTTCACCGGCTTCGTCACGTCCACCTCCACACACACCCGTGCAAACTTACACCTCTCCATCACACTAGTGCAGTAGTCTATTGCAATGGGAATACCGGCCGAGCCAGCCAACTCCACTAGATATTTCTCCTCATACATCTTAGAGGGGAGGTCAGAGAACCACATCCACACCAGTCGGAATCCCCTTCTCCATTTGATTAGGGATAGCATCCGCCCGGCAACAGTCCAAGGTCCCCCAGATAGAACAGAGGTCATATCCTCCAGCGAGTGAAACTTGAAGATGTACACCTCGTGTGCCATGTCCGCGACGGTGAACGGCGTAGATGTGCGCCATAGACTCGCAAGTCGCTCCCTCACAAATCGCAGCTCCAAACGACCTCCAGAGAACTTCCCAAAGAGCGAGAACTCCCACTTCTTCGCGCTCTCCTCCAGCTCCGCCTCATCAAACACCAATCTATCTGGAGACCTCCGCACGTTCGCCGTAACCCCCTCAGCAACAATGGTAGCATGTCTCCTTCCTCCGCCCCCGACCACCTGCGCCCAAGAGCGTCCATTGAGAAGTCCTCCGCCGCCCGCTGTAGATGCCTCCCCCATTATCTTTGCAACCAAAGATTTTTGGTGAGCTCCATAATTGCTCTGTTCTCTGGGCGCGAGGTTGAAATCCCCTCTCTCCAAATACTACTGCCTTCGTCAAACCCTCCTCCTTTTCTTTCTATTTGTTTCTATTAAGAAAAGTCTTTGTTTGATTCTTCTCTCCCCCCTCTACCAAATCTTTTTGATAATGTCAAAGAGGGAGAAATATTGTGATATCAGTTTTTTTTTAATGCTCTTAAAACCTTATATTTGAGTATTTGAAATCTTTTAAGGATTTACTGATGATTTCATGAAAATAAAATTTATGCTCAAATATCATGTCTCATGTTTCTATACAAAGAGGTACATATGTCATATTTTGCACTTTCATATCTTTTAACCTGAACTCAAGCCTGAGATATCTATTTAATGACATATGACTTGCATGCCTCAGTAAAATTAACTTTAGAACATATTTTATGAGGTAAAAGGATGCACAAATTAAGAGGGAGCTTTCAAGGTTTTATCATCACAATTTAAAAGGTTGCCATCATCAAAAAGAGGGAGATTGTTAGCCCAGATATTGTTTTGATGATGTCAATATATATTTGATGATAAAACAATGATTTAATATTATTATCCCTTAATTTGGAAAGCATTTAAATCATATTTATTGAGTTTTGTAGTGACGGTCGATGCGACGGACGATGCATGGATCGACCGTGGGATATGGCGGTTGATGGAAGGATCGACCGCGGAAGCTGACAATGGGAATATAGGCGACGGTCGATGTCACGGTCGATGGGACGGTCGACCGTGAGGTGTGACGGTCGATGGACCGATCGACCGTGGCCTATGTGACTTGGCTCGATGGAGCGACGGTCGATCAGTGCATCGACCCTGGGAAGAGGTTCTCACAACAGAGCCTGACGGACGATGTCACGGTCGATGGGACGGTCGACCGTGAGGCGTGACGGTCGATTGGTAGATCGACCGTGGCCCAAGGAAAGCCCGACGGACGATGTCACGGACGATGCGACGGTCGACCGTGAGCTCAGAAAAGAGCCGTTGGAGGAGAAAGAAATAGCTGTTGGGAGGCTATTTGGAGGGGTTGGAGGCTCAGCTATATAAGAAAAAGTCCAGCAAACTTGCCAAGCACTTAGGGGGAGCTAAGGGATTATTGTGATAATATTCTAGCAAGTTTTATTCTCTTTATTTGTGAGCTAAACCTTTGTAAAACTACTTCAAGTGTGAAGTAGACTTTGAGAGAGAAATCCAATAGTGAGATTGGAGAGATTGTAAGGTTACCAAGCACCCGTAAGCTTGGTGGATAGGTTGCCAAGCACCCGTAAGCTTGGTGGAAGCTTGTAAGAGGTCTTGCAAGTAGTGGAATCCCAAGGAGGCCCTTGGGAGAAGTGGACGTAGGCATGTTTGGCCGAACCACTATAAAAATCATGGTGCAATCTCTCTAACTCTCCTCTATCCTTCTATTTAATTGCTTAATTATCTTTTTTTTTTTTTTTGATTAGATAAGCCAGACGGCTGGGGATGAAGGAGTAATTGCTTAATTATCTATTCATATCATTTACGAGCATACAAGTTTATTAGACTCCTCCTATCTAGATTTTTCTTTATCGATCATTGTTTAAAACCTAAGATTACTCCCCCCTATTAGAGCTTCAGCCGTCCTCCGCCCTCCGTCGCCCAGCCGCGGTCGCCGTCCGTCGCCCAGCCGCTGGAGGATATGACCTCTGTTCTCCCCAAGTTTACAACCAATCCATCTCCAACGCCGGATACATTAGTAAATGTATTTTTTACTCTATATTTGGAGCAATGAGATTGGTGCACTCCAATGGTTCCCCCCTAAAAAAAAGATTCATTCAATAACAACATTATAATTAAGGCAATTAATAATAAAAAAAATGTATAAAATATAGGAAATATTATATAATTAACTATAATATAGAAAATATTACAAAATTAACTAAAATACAGAAAAAAAAATTACATAATTAACTTAAATACAGAAAGCATTGGTTATTATTTAACCAACTTAACACAAGGTATTACCCCTTCTGCTCATTATACAATTCAAGGAAAAAATTATAACATTGGTTATTATTTAGCTGATGACATATACCCGAAATGGTCGACATTTGTTCAAACCATTTTACAGTCACAAGATAAAAAGAAACAATATTTCACAATGATGAAAGAAGCATGCCGAAAAGATGTAAAGCGGACATTTGGAGTTCTTCAATCAAAATTTGTCATTTTTAAGGGCCCAGCACGTTTCTGGGATAAACGTGTGTTACATGATATCATGACTGCTTATATTATAATGCATAATATGATTGTCGAAGATGAACGAGATGAAGATGAAAGTGTTGTCATTTCTACTCCACCACGTACTCAGCATGTTGATGAGATGGAGGCAAGTGAATCCGAATGATTCCGTCAGTTTCTTAATCGACATAAAAAGATCAAGGACAAAGAAGCATATTTTGCACTTCGAAATGCACTGATTGAACATTTGTGGGAATGACATGGCAATGAAGAGATGTAACATTTTTATCTATATTTAATGTTTTTCACGTCTTAATACATATTAAATTGAAATTCTCAATGTTTAGTGTGTAAGATTCGTCTTCATTTTAGTATTTTGCACAAATACCTTTAGATAATGTAATTATAATTAGAATTAATTTAATTAAAAACCCACATACTGATGTATAATTTAAAAACCCAATGAGAAAAAAAACCAATAAAAAAATAATTTATATATAATTAGATAAATAATAATTAAAACGTATTCAATATTAGTCTTGTTTTGAAGAGATCGACAAGAGTTTTTCATTGATGTATTATTTATTCTAAATAAATCAATAATTTTAAAGTTACGTAAATTATTATAGTTAAGGTACTTTAGCTATAGGATATATTAGTAATTTAGAATTAAATGATTAGAATATAAAAGATAATATGGGAATTATAAAAATTATTAAATAAATTTCAGCCAACGTTTGTTCTGCTGCATAGATGCAGCTGAGTTTGGAGATCGGTTGGAGTGGGATTGGAACGCAGAAATCAATTTTGCAGTCCGGTTGGGGATCCTCTAACGTCTTAGCGCAGCTGCAGCTCTATTCCGAGAAGCAACCCTCCATGTCTCATGTAAAGAGTCGCCGGCAGTAAAAAATTGGAGATGGAAGCCATAAACATCGATAGAGAAGGGCCTGGAGCATCTCATCTCACAGTGCATTCATGAATCTGAGATGTTAATAAATAAGACATCAATCAATCGAGCTGAAGTTCCATCAAGTGGCTCTGGCTAAAGCGTTAAGCATATGAGTTGAAAAGGATGTTTCAAGCTGTCCCAATCTACACATTGATGTGTTCGAGACCGGTCGCCATGGTCCGAGTTTCGAGTGAGAATTATAGGCTAAACTTTTCATAGCGAGTGCGCTTGAAAAAAGATTGGCCGGTTCTGTGGTTCTTATATTTTGATGTTGAAAATACGACACCACCAATGCTAGCTCTTCTTTGCCACTGGAATTAATGATGGCCCTCAGAAAGCTCATCTTTTTTTCAGAATAAGATTACCTTCTTTCCTAACTTGATCGCCCTTCGTTCGTTCGCTCCTTTTTCTTTTCGACAGCATAATGTTAAATTCTAACACTGAATCAAAAGCTTAATCTAATAGATAGGTGGGACTCGGTCTATTTATATTGAAGTGCTGATATGCGTATATACTGATATGGCATGTACATGAACTTGATCGACGTTCGTTCGCTTCTTTTTCTTTTCAACAACATAATATTAATTCAAACACTGAACCAAAAACTTAATCTAATAGATAGGTGGGACTCAGTCCGTATATTGAAGTACTAAAATGTGTACATGATGATATGGCATGTACATTATGCATGTTCGAATCGGTATAACCGATCCACTATCGATGGACTAGATTAATAAATCGGTATCTCACTACCGATTGAATTATTCGTCTGGTCCATCGGTAGTGAGATACTGATGAACTCTATCAACCAATCAGTACCTCACTGTCGGTATAATTCAATCGGTAATGCGCTATCGATTCATTGATCTAATCTATCGATAGACCATATGAGAATCGGTAGTAGCCTATCCATTTATATAAAAATTATTCTTTTTATTTCAGTCTTGTACTTGACATAGATAAGAGTTGGTCGTATATTCATTTATCCAATTTCCCAAATTCTTATTCCTGTTTAGACAACAATGCGTTATTAATGGATCAGAGTCTGAATCATTCTTCCATGAGCTCCCAATCGTAACAGATATATTAAACCTACTAAAGTACATGAAGAGTAATTGGCATGTCTGGATGTTACATTTGAGATGATTCCATGGCGATGGAGATGACATGCAGTAGCTACTACACGACGATATACGAAATCATGAAGGCTCCTAGCTACGAATCGATTAAGTGCCGAAGCCCCTTATATGGTTGTGGTTTAGAATATAGAGAGTGGACGTATTTTAGAATCAAGTCAAGCTTAAGCTAGATAAATTCACGATTGGAAAACGACCAATAACAAACCGAAGAATCGATGCCCCCTCCCCCCCTCCTCATCTTTAGTCAAAGCATCTATAAAATGTTATAATATTCTCTCTCTATACATATATATTAGTTGTGTTCACTGTCATATGATAGGGTAATCAACATTTCCATTTCAATAACCATTCAATAACTCCCTTCTATAAATAAAATTTTAGTGGAAGAGAGTTATTGAATGGTTATTGAAATGGAGTTGATGGATACCTGTCAGAATAATAATTTAGTAATTTTGGGAAGACAACGACTCGCATCACACCAGTAAGCTTTAAAAGCTAATGAGCAGCTGCAGCTTTTTTTTTGTGAGAAACAGGCTCTCTGTCTCAAAGGGGTATGGACTTTGCAGCCGGAATGGAGATCAATGGCATAGCCATGGGCAGTGGCCGGGAATGTCCCACGACCTTAGTAAACAATGGTGCAGTGGACATCCGAGGGAGGACTGCTGATAAGACCAGGACCGGAGGATGGAGAGCCTCGGGTTTCATCATCGGTAATACTTATTTGTTACTTCTCTGTCGTATGTACGTAGGATTAGTGCTGTATATATTTTGATCTTTATGGTGCATAAGTGCATCCCAATTCCTTCGTCAGTGGGCGAGTTGGCGGAGAGAATGGCGTTCTTTGCCATTACTGTGAACATGGTCGAGTATCTAGTGACGGTCATGCACGAGTCGTTGCCGGATGCCGCCGCCCATGTCGCCGACTGGGTCGGTGCTGCCTTCGTCCTCACCATCCTCGGAGCTTTTCTCGCAGACGCGTATCTTGGGAGGTTCCTCACCATTTTGATCTTCACATCCATCTATGCAGTGGTAAATATATAGTTACAACTTTGCTATGCTTGCACTTGCAAGAGATGTTTGAATGATCAATGGTGGCGATATGGGAATGTACAGGGGATGGTCCTGCTTACACTGGCGGCGTCTGACGACAGCTTCCGGCCTCCGCCGTGCACCGGCAAGGACTGCCCTCGAGCGACCACCGGACAAGAAGCTTTCATGTTCGTGGCTCTCGCGCTTATTGCGCTTGGCACGGGGGGCATCAAGCCGTGCGTCTCCACGTTGGGCGCGGACCAGTTCGACGAGGCAGACAAGGACGAGGCTCGGAAAAAGCACTCCTTCTTCGACTGGTTCCTCTTCACCATCAACATGGGCGTGCTGCTCGGCATCACCCTGGTAGCTTACGTGAAGGAGACCCAAGGGTGGGGGTGGGGCTTCGGCGTTCCCACGGCCATAACGATCATGTCGGTGATGGTGTTCGCCGTTGGTGCTCCGTTGTACAGGTACCAGAAGCCGGCGGGGAGCGCGCTTATGAGATTTGTACAGGTGGTGGTGGCGGCTTGCCGGAATCATATGAAAGGGGTTAAGGTGGGGGAGGGGGTGGAGCTGTTTGAGTTCAATGGTCTAGCAGAGTCGGACATCATGGGTGCCAGGAAGCTTTCTCACACTCCTCAGTTAAGGTAGGCATCTCCTTTAAGTCCCTGCATCTCGCCCTATGCGCAACCGCATGAGTCACACCATTGATCAAGTCCTCTAGGAATATGGACAAAAAAAACTTTCCAGAATTCGCCAGCATGATCAATTGATCATTATGCTCATGTCTCCATTAACAGGTTCTTCGACAAAGCAGCAGCTAAAACAGAGAACAGCAACACCAACACCACCACCAACAGATGGATGGTATGCACCGTAACACAAGTCGAGGAGTTCAAAGCCTTTGTGCAAGTGCTCCCCATATGGCTCACCAACATCGTCTTCGGCCTCAACGCCGTGCAAATGACCACCTTCTTCATCGCCCAGGCGGCACTCACCGACCGCCGCCTCTCGCCGCACTTCGTCATGCCCCCGGGGTCCACCCCGATCTTCGCCGCACTCAACGTCCTTCTGCTCGTCCCCGTCTACGAGCACCTCCTCGTCCCCCTCCTCCGCCGCCACACCGGTCACAGCCGCGGTGTCACTTCTCTACAGCGCATCGGCATCGGCCTATTCGTCTGCATCCCGGCCCTCGCCTCCGCCGCGCTCGTCGAGCGGCGCCGGCGGAGCGACGCGCATGGCGGCGCCCGCATCTCGGTCTTCTGGCTCCTCCCCCAGTACTTCCTCGTGGGCTTCGCCGAGGTGTTTACGTTGGTCGGCCAGCTCGAGTTCTTCTACGACGAGGTCGCCGACAGCACGCGGAGCCTTAGCAACGCCATCTTCCTCAGCGAGCTCGGAATCGGGGGGTGGCTGAGCACTGCAATAGTAAAGATCGTCGGAGCAGCCACCGGCGGCACGGAGAAGGGATGGCTTCGGAACGATCTCAACCAGAGCAAGCTGGATTACTTCTACTGGATCTTGTGCGGCATCAATGCCGTCAACTTCTGCGTGTATGTCGTCGTTGCGAAGCTCTACCAAGGACGAAAATAAACAGGTTATGAAAAGTAGTAGTATATCAACTCATGCCGTAATCGCCGAAATTTGATGTTTATGCGTGGTTGCATAACATCATCCAAATGTAACATATATTATTCAGTCCGAAATCGAATCATCTCGTACCATATCTAACATTTCTCATCTTTGTAATTATTAAAATGAATCTTAATATTTCACAGGCAGATCTCACAGAAGAAGCCCTTTAATTTGGGCAGAATGTGGTCAAGCAATTTACATATTAAAATCCATCACATTTTTTTTTATATTATAACCTAGGACCGTTTTGCTTGATCAAGTGAGAACATATGACCGGAAGATAGAAAGAAACCATGAGCTCTCATAAGGAACCTCTCCCCCCGGACCTCCGAGGGGGATCGGAGCTTCCAAAACCCTTCGCCTACCGGCCTGGAGGACCCCGACACACCTCGTGGATGATCAAAACATGAGACCCGTTAACCCGCAATGTATAAACCCACGTGCTATTCAATCACTCAACCAACTCAGTCTTTTAAATTATAAACAATAGTGGCTAGTTAGGCATGTGCATTACATATGCTAGCTGGTCATGCACACAAAAATTTATGATTTTTTTAAATAATATTTATTTTAAATCATTAACATCTTCAAATGGTTACAAGCCATTAACAAAAAAGTCTAATTTACAATAGAAGAATATCACAACCTTCTAAGTTTTTTGCTTCTTCTTCGATGCCATCTTTTTCTTCTTCGACGGCTCACCCCCCCCTCCCCCCATCGTAGCACCGACATCGACATGATGGATGGATGTAATGTATTGGGTACGAAAATTGTCAAGGATGTTTGGTTTGTAACGAATGTATTGTGTTTGTTGAATGTTTATAAACGGGTCGACCCGTTTATGACCCGCGAATAAACGGGTCGGGTCGGGTTGACCCGCCTAACCCGCGGGTCAACCCGTTAACCCGTTAATTCAACCCTTACCCAGTTACCCCCGCCCCACCCTCTCACTCCTCTCACGGTCTCACCTCTCAGCTCTCACCCTCTCTTCCCGTCACGGCGTCCTCGACGTGAACCCGCTCGCCTCAGCTTCCCGTCGCGGCGTCGCCTCAGTTTCCCGTCGCGGCGTCGCCTCAGCTTCCCGTCGCGACCTCAGCTTCCCGTCGCGGCATCGCCGTCCTCGGCCTCCCCGAGCCCGAGGTCGCCTCAGCGCCGACCACGACCGCCACTGACCTCCACAGCCTCCGCGGCTCCGCACCCCACAGTCCCACTCCTTCCCGTCGTGGCGTCGCCGTCCTCGACCTCCCCGAGCCCGAGGTCACCTCAGCTTCGTCGCGGCGTCGCCGTCCTCGACCTCGACGTCGCCGTCCTCGACCTCGACCTCCCCGGCCGTCCTCGACCTCCCCGAGGTCGCCTCAGCGCCGACCACGAGGTCCACGACCGCCACCGACCTCGAGGACCTCCACGGCCTCCGCGGCTCCGCCCCCCACTCCTTCCCGTCGAGGCGTTGTCGTCCTCGACCTCCCCGAGCCCGAGGTCGCCTCAGATCCGGCCAGATCCGGCTAGATCCGCCTCAGATCCGGCGAGATCCGCGTCAGATCCGGCCAGATCCGGTTGTTTCCCGGCCAGATCTGGCCAGATCCGGCCGCCGGCGGCGCTCGCGCCGCCTCTCCCTCATGTGCGACCCACCTAACCCGTTTATTAAACGGGTTAGGCGGGTCGGGTCGGGTTGACTCGTTTATAATTGGGTCGGGTTCGGGTTTATAAACCTGACCTGTTTAATAAACGGGTCGGGTTCGGGTTTGGTGTTTTGTTAAACGGGTCAGTGTATGACCCGACCCGAACCCGACCCGCGAACCCGAATTGCCACCCCTACGTAATTTGGAACCATATCTTACTATGACTCCCCATTTTCTTCTCCGCGCTTGCTCACGAGATGTGGGATAAATGTCAAAAGTTACGTTTTCATTGACGGGATTAAAAAAATAAAAAGACACATCGGCGTGGCGCTGATGTGACCAAAGGAGGCATATCCTCATCAATATTTTTTCCACATATATGTTTTAATAATATTTTGTTAAATTAATATTATTTAAATTTTTCTAAAATTTATTCATAACGCGAATCGCTGGTGGCGCTATCAACCTTAGCGATTACGTGGGTGATTCGATTGTAACCGAGGAAACATTCTCAGAGCATAGATTTGGGGAAATGAGTGGGCGCATTGTGTAATGTAAGGCCCTACCGAAACCACCCACCGGCGCCCGCACGCGAACAGCTGCGATGCGCTGGATTCCCGCTCCCGAAGCATCCCAGATTCGCAGCTAGCGGGACTTGTTCGTTTGGAAATTGGAAGGCAGTTTTAACTGGAATGTTGGTTCGAAAGGCGGATTCGGTTAGTCGGAGGCGGCGGCGGCAGTAATAAGGGGGATTTGTTGTTTAGTCCTTTAAGTGACCCCAACTTGTTATTTAGTCTACTATAACAGTTCTTAAGTGTTTTAGTACCCACAATACCAACAAAAGACTACAATACCCCTATTCATTCTCGTAATTACAGCCAAGCAGGCCACCTAATCCGTCATTCCCGAAAAATTCCAAATTTATTCCGCCCCTCCCATTTCCAACGCTCACCAGCCTCTCTTCCCATAATTAGTAGTAACTTCCATGTTAAATTGTAGTTAATTCATATTTACTTCATTGTTTAACCAGTACGTAACTACCATTAAAATGGTAAGTACTCCGTGGTAACTACATCATATGATTGGTGGTTACTTCCCATTATTATTGGTAGTAACTTCCTAGTTGAACGGTAGTTATAAGGGAAGTAACTACCATTTAACTAGGAAGTTACTACCAACTTTATTGGGAAGTAACTACCATCTAACCACCTACTATCTTCCATAGATAAGGGAAGTAGCTACTTCCCAGTTTAAGCGGTAGTTACTTCCCATCCAAACTGGTAGTTACTTCCCATTTAACTGGTAGTTACTTCCCATCCAAACTGGTAGTTACTTCCCAGTTTAAGCGGTAATTACTTTACAAAAAAACTGTAATTACTTCACACATCAACTTGTAGTTACTTCCCACTCAAACTGGTATTTACTTGCCAATTAAACTGGTAGATACTTCACAGTTAACTGGTAGTTACTTCCCATATAAATTGGTAGTTATTCCCCCAATTTTACTATTAATGCCCCCATTAATGCATGCATCCAACCATAAAGTGGATGCATGCATGCCTTCCATGTATTGGGAATAGGTGTATATATTCCCAACCACTCCATTTAATGCCAACCACCTAATTCAAAACTATTCATCCATCTCTCATTTATAAAAATACATAAAGGATATTTTAGAGATAAAAAGAATACAGCTGTCCAAAAAGAGACTAAATGACTTAAAAACTTTCAAAGAGACTATACAGCAAATAAAGTCTCCAAAAAAGACTAAACACCAATTTCCCGCAGTAATAACGGGTCGGCTCCGCTTCACCCCTTCCGACTTCGAAACCCTATTAAAACCTTTGACCTCTTGTCTCCGCCGTCGCAAACTTCTCTTCGAGTTTTAGCCGTAGAGGGAGGACCACCGCCTCCTCCTTTCCTCTCGCCGCGGGGCATGGCATCCACGGTTTTCTCGGATTGCTGCTCCTCGCCGACGGCTCGGCTGCTTCTCCCATCCCAGAAGGGAGCCCGGTTTTCTTCGCTATCGGTTTCTTTCCTCTGCCGGCCTACCGGACTTAGCCGGAGTCTCTCGGCTACCTCTCCCATTTGGAGCTCGTCCCCCTTCGCCGCCCTAGACCCAGGTATTACGATCGTTGCCTCTTCTGATTCTGCTACGTTGCTTCGGCTATGGTCTTCTTCAGAACAGTTGAAAAGATTCCCTTTTTGCCCAATTGTTAGTTCGAGGATTAACTGTAATACCTTTGAATGGGAGGCGAAGGAAAACCTTGTTTTGTTCTCTTTCATGGATGTATATTTGTGGTCGAGCAAACTCTATCAGGGTTTGGTAGTTTTATTACTGATTCTCACATTAGTGCATAATTGGGTGTTGGTTTGTTTGGTTGGGTATTCATGTTGAGAGTTGGATGTTTGTTTGATGAGCTGACACACTATTCAATTTTTTTTTTTTTTTTTTTGATTGGGATAGCGTTGGATAGAGCTATGTTTCTTTCCATCTCCAGTCGACCAATCCTTCCTCTTTTTTTCCTTCTCCTTCTGACATTGTTACTCTTATACACTGCCTATGTCATTTGATCCTTTGTTTATGCTTCTGTATCTTGGTTTTCTTGTGCAGTCGCTGTCACGACTGACACTTCTGTGAAGCTTATTGATGGGAAGTCAGTTGCAAAGCAGATTAGAGATGAAATTGCTGGAGAAATATTGCAGATGAAGGACATCTCTGGTATTACTCCAGGTTTGGCGGTCATTCTTGTGGGTTCAAGGAAGGATTCTCAAACATATGTACGCAACAAGAAGAAGGCTTGCAAAGCGGTGGGTATCATGTCTTATGAAGTTCATCTGCCAGAGGACAGTTCAGAAGAAGAGGTGCTTAAGCATATTGCAAGCTTTAACAATGATCCTTTGGTGCATGGGATCCTTGTTCAGCTGCCTCTGCCTCGTGTATGTTTCGATGCCTCTTGTTAGCTTGTGAAATTCATGAGTATTTTACATATATTAATATGCATGAAAGTAGCTGATTAAGGCTGTCAATATTTTTTACTTGTCACATGCTTGTTAGTGGTCTTTTTCTTCTTCCATTTTGAGTTCTAGGGAGATCCTTAATTATCCTGTTTTATTTCTTCTGTTGCAGCATATGAATGAGGAGAACATCTTGAATGCTGTTAGTATTGAGAAAGACGTGGATGGTTTTCATCCATTAAATATTGGCCGCCTTGCTATGCAAGGTAGAGAACCATTGTTCGTTCCATGTACTCCAAAAGGATGCATGGAGTTGTTACATAGGTATGGCGTTGAAATCAAGGGAAAGAGAGCTGTTGTGATTGGACGGAGCAATATAGTGGGAATGCCTGCTGCATTGTTGTTGCAGGTAGGAATATTTAACTTTGTTCTGCATTTGCAAGATGTGGCAAAAGCACTGTTCGACATGGTATATAGTGTTCAGATGGAGGCTTTCACTGGTTTCATTTGCATTCATGATTAGAAAGCAAAGCAATATCTCTGATGGTAGGGAGATCAAAATAGCCATATATGTTATTCTAACAATATTCTACAAAAAATGAGCCTTCCATGACGAATTGGTCATTCTGCAGTGGTTTCATCAAAAAGGCTTGAACCTCCTATGTGTTGTGACAAAGTTTTCACTGAGATGCTTATGGTTTTGACAGAGAGAAAATGCAACAGTTAGCATTGTGCATTCCTACACTAAAAACCCAGAGGAAATTACAAAGCAAGCAGATATTGTCATCTCAGCTGTTGGGGTGGCCAACTTGGTGAGAGGCAGCTGGATAAAGCCTGGTGCAGTTGTGATAGATGTTGGCATCAACCCGGTTGACGTAAGATACTCTGTTCTTGAAGATCCCTTTGTAAGCTGCTTTGGTTTGTTTCTTCGGAGGAAAAGGTGGCGATACGAAATTTACTATTGCAATCTTACTTCTATTCCAATTGATAAGTAGCTCCTAAACCTGGGAGTAGCTTTACCTGTGAGTTAGAGATTGTTAGGATCTGCTAGACATATGCGTTGGTTTTAGTCACCTATGGAACATATTCTCAATATTTTACATCATGCTCTATTTCCGTAGTTGGTAGTATCTTACGTGACAGCTAGAGGTTGTTTATTCTACATATAGACACAGGTTCTAAATTGTTGCTTTCAACTTTCAAAACTAGCTTCAGAGACTCCAAATTCTTCGTCACTCTTTTCTTTATTAGCAATAGAGGAGGTGATACATTTAGTGTCCTTAAATCCATGTTAATATCTAGCGATGAAGTTCTCTGCTTATTCTTCTTTCTCTAAAAAGAAGAAGAAAAGCAAAAGATGTGGGAAAAGAAAAATGGAAAGAACTTGAGTCATGACTGGTGGATTCTTCTTCCCTTTCATTCTTTTACAAGAGAAATGCAAAATCCTTCGAAGGCATAGTAGTAGCTATTTCTGTTAAATGCTGAAAGTTTGTTGAAAAAGAAAACCGTGCGCACATGGACGTGCGCCACAAGCACACACTTCACTTTTGTGAAAATGAGTATCACATAATTGACAATGTGGAAAAACTGTATGTAGATACTTAGACATGTTTCTGGTTTCCTTTCTTTGTCTTTTCGTAAGATAGTAATTTAATTTTTTTTTGGGTATCCAGCTCCGGGAAATAGTTTGGAGTTCTCAATTCGGAAATTAGGAACCTAAAGTTGCTATGTAGTGTTGAATGAATGGCTTTTCAAATGCCCAGACACTTATGCTTCCCTTGATGCAATTCATATTTCCAGAAGAGTTCAGTGTACATGCAATGCTGTGAATAAAGCACATGAATCATGTTTGCACTCCAAATGTGCAAAAATAATCTGTTTAATCGCAAAGAATTCTTAATATTTCAGGATGCTGAAAGCCCCCGAGGCTACCGGCTGGTTGGTGATGTCTGTTATGAGGAGGCCTGCAAGGTGGCTTCTGCAATCACTCCAGTTCCTGGTGGAGTTGGTCCAATGACCATAGCTATGCTCCTTTCAAACACGCTTCAGTCAGCAAAGAGAATACATAACCACAAATAAGCGAGGTTAGCCATCTGTTCATGACTTACCTAACTATTTCCGGAGTTTGCTGTTGAAAAAAGCGGAGATCCTCCGTGCCTCATATTATCCTGCTGGAGCAAGAATAAAGAGGAGCTTGGTAAGAGAACCTGATGGTCATTGCATAACTTATAATCTTTCAAGTTTGCGAAGGCATTATCCACTATGACATTGCCAAAACAGGAGATTGACATGTGTCTCATTAAGCTGGCTATGTAACTTTTTCGTTTATGCTTATATATTTATGTATTTGTTAATAAGAAAATTGAAAAGTTCTTCTTCCTATCAATCCTTCATCAAAGTTTGTGTGGTTCCTTGGTCGCTATGGTCGAGACACTGACTACAACCCAACATTAGCTTTGAACTCAAGAGTGTTGCAGGATGAGAAGATCCTCGTTGAGATGGTGTCCTTGGAGAATAAAAGGTAATGAACATGTTTGTCTCGTGCAGTATGCTTTACGGTCCCTTCCTCTCTAATTTATTATTTATTATTTTTCTTTCATTTTAAAAAGGAAAATGTGATTATTTGGTGCCGAATGTGAGTCGAGAGCATCTAGAACAGAAAAACATCTATATATTTGACTGCCTAAGAATGAAATAAATCAATAAAAACAACCTTGACATTGGCTTACCTGTTCATAGGAATTTCTAAGTGAGGAAAAAGGTGTCCAAAATTTGTCGCAAGTCATCAAACGGCTTGCGTTGCATAGGAAACTGTAGTCACCAAGAAATGTGACTTGTGAGAGGATGCTGCTCCTCTGAATTTAATGTTTTGCAATAAAACTTCTAATCATCAATGATTTGGCACAATACTTACATGGCAACTTCTCTTCTTATTGTCTCGTTTATGGTCATAGGTCAGTACAACTTTACTAAGCTGCTGATGGGGGCCCTTTTTTATTAGATGATGCTATTTCCCTTTTCGTATTTAAGAAAGATACTTGATGCAGCTTTCTATTTTTTGTGATGATTAGGGTGTTTATACTGCCAGTAATGTTGCCAGCTTCATTGTAGATGTATAATGACTTCCCTTTATTGTGTGGTAGCCTCGACGACATGCTCATGTACATATTTAGGATGCATCTAGTTTTAAAAAAAATCTAGTCACGTTCATGTTTTCTCTGAGCCTGCTAGTGCTACTACTTTGGCTGAGTTCAACATGAATCGCTATAAAAATCTTGCCATGGGATATGATCAAATTTCTTAACAATGTTGCCATGGGATATGAGCAAATTTCTTCACCAAGAGTTGTGAATTTGTCCTTTTCTTATGGCAAATTACGGGTAAGACGTAAATTTGTATCATATGATAACAGATATTGCGAAGTGATTACATTTGTGAAAGTATCTATAATTGACTCATGAGTTTCTATACTGTTGCAAGTTACTAACAAAATTCTGTATGTATAACACATCCTTTCAGGTCATGCCAAGTGAGAGCATAAAAAAACAGCTAAGAGATGTGAATGGATTGACTGAAGAGAGATTGGAGGATTTGATAAGGACCTAGCTAAAAGATTTCACAGAAAAGAAGTTGGAAGAAAATGGTTGGCCGACCGGGACATCAGCATATAAGCTCTCTAAAGCAGCAATAAGTGCATATACAAGGATTATAACAGAGAAATATCCTACATTTTGCATCAACTGTGTGGATCCTGGATTTGTCAAAACAGACATTACTTTTGGGACTGGGATATTTACTGCTGGAGAAGGAGCTGAAGGTGCGGTGATGTTGGCATTAGCTCCTAAGGGTACGCCTTCAGGAAATTTCTATGATCAGACACAACTTTCATCCTTTGAATAAGGCATCAATATGAGAGAGATGTGTTGTATGGACCTTTGTGGCATTTTATTATGTATAATATGCTTGTGCAACTTCAATGACATGCTTATGCTAGTTTCTGATAGCAGTTGACATAGTGCAATTGTTTTTGCACTTCAGAATGTACGTTTTTGTCATAACACAGCTCACTATTTTTGTTTTCTGAAGGAAACAACAGAATATTTGATCCTTTGCCACAAGATATACTCATTGGGATGAACAAGATTAGTTAGATTTCTACTGTATGTATAAGACAGCTCTTAGCTAACAACACATCCATGTTGTTGCAGAATTCTTGTCCTCATTGAAAGAATTTGTTGCAGAAACCTATATCATGGATATATAATTCTATCTGAGCTAATCCTATTTCAAATATAATACAGGCACTAGAACGTATCATTTAGCTTTAAACTCATTTTTTTTATCGCCAAATTGACAAGCCTGCCAAAACATGATGTGATATTGACGATTCACACTTTATATATAATTCCACCCCTTAACTTAGACTTGTTAGTCCCAAAGCAATGTATTTCTAATAATTTCATAGCATTTCAGGTATAAACGCCCTTAAAGTGAGTTAGATCAATTTCGGGGCTTAAAGATGGCAAAAGAGCGATGTCTGCACGTTTGGGCTCGGACCCTGGACCTTAGGGCTCGAGCCCTGATGAAGCCAGAAGGTATGATTTGATATAAAAGCAATGCTGGAATGGTCATAATATTTATAATGCTGCAGATTATAGATTATAAACTGCAGTCCAATTAGAGGAAATGGAGTTATAATACTCTGAAAATTGATGCAAGCACTGAGGTCGTAAGTTCTAATGCTGCAGATTATAAATTGCTGGCCAGAAGCAGGGAATGGAGATAATAAACTTCATAGTACGACAGGCAAAAAAATCCAAGGCACACAATGCTTGCACAGAGATGTTTTTCTCCTGCTTGATACCATTTATAGGATATGTTTGACCAGATCTTATTCCATTTTTGTTGATGCACCTAATATGTTCTTTTTGTTACCAGTTTCAATCACTTCTTTGTGTTCTCTGTCTAGTGTTTATAGTTCTAATTCAAGCATGCCATCTGATTTGATGGCAGTAACATTAAATATCACTTCAAACTCGAGATTTTCCAAAGATTCCAGAAGACAAGTGGCCTGTATATCTCAGTGCATCTGAGCTTGTCTAAAACCAGAAATGGAGGAACCTCTGTGCAAATCAACTTCAAAGAGGTATAGTTCTTGACTTCTTTCTACCTTGTGTTCTTGTAAGCTTGTCTCAAGCTCTAGTGTACTGAAAGTGCCCAATTGACTTCTTTTAGGCATGGAATCGATGCAATTCCCTTTGTAAGCTCTTGTACCTGAGATACCATGAAACATACTAGAAATACATTGCTTGAGAGCTAACAAAACCAAGTTAAAGGGGTGAATTGGGTAGAAAATGTGAATCATCAGTAATCTATACTGAATCACAACAACAAGTCTCTGAGTCTTTTCTATCTGCATTTCAATGAAATCCAGGGTTGCAGTTGTAACTGGAGCCGACAAAGGGATTGGGCTGGAGATCTGTAGACAGTTGCCATCCAATGGAGTCATGGTCATCTTGACTGCTAGAGATGTGAAGAGGGGAACTGAAGCAGTCGAGAAGCTGAAGGAATCTGGCTCATCTGATGTAGTATTTCATCAGGTGTAGCTGAAACTACTAGTAAGTGTTGCTATTTTGGCGGAGTTCATCAAGAATCAGTACCAAAAGCTTGATATTCTGGTAGGAGTCTTCTTTTATGTTCCTTTTATTACATAAAGCTTGATTATCTTTTTTTTTCCCACCTTTTGTGTGTGTGTGTGTGTCAGATCAGGTAAATTAGAGCTTCATTTTTCTTATTAAATTTCCAACTGCAGTGGTTATTGTTATATATCTAAGTTTGGAAGTAATGAATGATGATAGGTTTCTTGTTCTAGTCTTTCTAGTTGTACTTAGCTTTTTAGTAGGAAATGAAGAGGGAATCAACAGTACATAGTCTTTTTATAAGGGAAGCGGATAATTATATTGTTCCATTGCAGGTGAACAACGCAGGGACCATTGGACTAGTTTTCAACGATGAAGCTTTGGATTCATGCAAGGAATGAATGAACTATCAGGTTAAATCCAATCACATCTGTCATCAAAATTGGAGAACTTCACTAGCAAAAACCAGTCTATCAAGTTTATCGCAGGATGACATAATGATTTTGTTCTATATATGGCATGCTTATTTCTTGAATTGTCAATTTGTTGATAACTATGGCTCATAATGAGTTCTAAAATTGTGAAACTATCAAAAACACCAGATTAGTTTGCTTTTTGTTTAGGCAATTTAATTCTGGATCCTATATCTTTGTTGGCCAAGTTATCTTGGTGAATTCTATTCGTATTAAGATAGGAAAATGTGATTGTTTGTTTCTGAATGCGGACTGAGAGCATCTAGACCAGCTGACAACATCTAGATATTTGATGGGCTAAGAATAAAATAAATCGGCAAAATCAACCTGGACATTGGCTGATCTTGTTCGTAGGAATCTTCTAAGTGAGGGAAAAAAGGTGTCCAATGTTTGTGTTATTAGTCATAAGTCATCAAACGGCTTGCGGTGCATAGGAGACTGTAGTACCTACACTCGGCTAGCTAGTGTGGGCTATTACTGGTACTCACTCCGCTCCCTGGACTGGCCTATTGCTAGTACTCCAAGGTGTATTTGTCATAATTAGAAGCACATGAGCCACCACCAAGAATACTCGTCTGCATATTTTACTATGCATCTAGAATAAAAAAAAAGTTAATAATCCAGTCACATTCATGATTTTCCCGAGCCTGCTACTAGTGTTACTACTTTGGCTAAATTAATCGGAAGTCTCTATAAAAGCTTGATATTCTGATAGGTTTCTTGTTTCTAGCGTTCCTAGTTGTGTTTAGCCTTTTAGTAGGAGATAAAGAGGGAATCAACAGCTCACAGTTTCAGAAGGGAATCAGATATGTATATTGTCCAATTGTGCAACACAGGTCATACCAAGTGAGAGCATCAAAAAGCAGCTAATCGATGTGGATGAGTTGGCAGAAGAGAAATTGGATAAGTCCTATCTAAATGATCTCACAGAAAAGAAGTTGGAAGCAAATGGTTGGCCGACCGCAGTATCCTCATATAAGGTCTCTAAAGTAGCAATATGTGCATATACAAAGGATCATGGCAAAGAGATATCCTACATTCTGCATCAACTGTGTGCATCCTGGCTTTGTCAAAACAGACATCACTCTTGGGTATGGGATAATCACTGCTGAAGAAGGAGCTGAAGGTGCTGTGATGTTGGCATTGGCTCCTGATGGCAGAGCCCTTCAGGCCATTTCTATGATGAGATCCAACTTTCATCCTTTGAATAAGACATCAATATGAGAGCTGTGTTTTGAGGACATGTTGTGGCATTTTTATTACCAACAAGCGTACGCTTGTTCAACTTCAATGGCATGCTTATGTTAGATTTTGATATCATTTGACACGGTACAAATGTAATTGCACTGCAATTGTCACGCTTCGTCCCAAAACAACATCCAAAAACACCTCAATTTTTTTAAAAAAATTCAGCATGACATCTGGGCACGGATTCGTGAACGAAACTGTACAACATTCCACACATAATCTTGACATAAAATTGTACGACCTGTGGCATTTATAAAAGATAAACGGAAGCATACTAAGGAACCACATTCGTCCCAACATAAACATAACCTCAAGCCACATATAGACATTTATGCAATACTTAAGATCAATGTTTATATATCTTCAGAATAAATCGAAAGGGGGCATTAATAAACATATCAAAGTACGGAGTAGATTAAAGAGGTACAAGGGGGTCCGCAGGTAACACTCTCAACCTCACCCTACTATAACAATCTACTCTCTCAAAAAAGGACCTTAACGATGCCTCACTCAACGAGTCCAGCCTCACAGCTAAACAACAAACCTCGCAACCTCTGAAGATCACTTGCACACACAGCCCCAAAACATGGGTGAACACTAAGCCCGGTAGGAGACCTAACAAGCAACCTACGAGTACAACGACAACACAAAGGTCCTACAACAAAACTCAGCAGTAAGCCGCCTTAAGCTCAACAACTCGATCAAAAACATCAGATCAACGCCAAACGACTATGGAGACCTCTCTGTCCATCCGTAGTCCTCAAACACCGTTTAGGTCGCACACAACCTAAACTTCCAACATCTGATGTTCTGAAACCAAACATACTGAGTCTAACAACTCCGGGGGAAGATTTACGAGCTATCCGCCTCCTCAAAGCTTCGGCCGCGGAGCAAACGGATGAGATCACACAACAACACCCGTCTCGGCAACCGTTCTCTCGAAACTCCAGGTACTAAGACGTCAGCCGCGATGTGGATAGATGATGTCACATAGCAACATTTGTCCTGACAGTCGTCCGCTCGGAACGTCATGGATACTCACCCATCCCCGGGACCCTGCTCGAGTGTACCAGCACCTGCCCTACGCACCAGGCCTATGGAGGAAGTTTTACGGCCATCCGACTCAGCAAAACGCCCTCGAGGCGAATACCAACGTCTGGATGCCAACCACGTCTCCGCCCAACTAGCACGCAGAGGCCGCATACACTCAGCTCCAATCCCAAGCCCAATATAAGATATTTATCAACCAACCTCAGGCTCATGATCGAACTCTGTCCAATTGGGTTCTCATCCCCTATCCATATGCGGAGACCACTCTCAATCTGCTACACGATCAGTACATGGCCTAGACCCGACTCGGCCTTGTCTCAACTAACCCGACTACGGACTCAAATCACGATCAGGGCTAAATCTAGGCCCTGGACCCACGGCTCACAGCCGGATCACGCATCCTAATGCAATGCACATAACAAGGATGTCTTCAAGCACATGCAAGACAAGAGATGCAATACACACGAATGCCACATCATTGATTATATTTGCTATCTACACATAACATCGTATAATCTGAAAACTGAATATGCATGATAACGCGTGCTAAAATAAATGAAACACCTCAAGATCGGCAAACCCTCGTGTATGTCCCACAACATCACAACATCGCAAGAGAGCGAAGAAAACCAAACATGACCCATTCAAGCATCTCATCAAACACTTGGTGGGCATCGCTCCAACAAGGAGCTCGTCGGCCAACCGCCAGCAACTAAAGGGTCCTCGGCCTCCAAGCCTCTTCGTTAACCATAAGGAAAGCATTGGGCCACTACCAAGCCACCCCAAGCCATACATCGGCAAACCCCCAAGTCCCAACCCCCCAAGTCTCATCCTTAATTATCTAGCATCTGAAATGGAAGAGTGACCTCCTTGATATATATCTGATAGTTCATTCATTCCTTGCATGAATCCAAAGCTTCATCGTTGAAAACTAGTCCAATGGTCCCTGCGTTGTTCACCTGCAATGGAACAATATAATTATCCGCTTCCCTTATAAAAAGACTATGTACTGTTGATTCCCTCTTCATTTCCTACTAAAAAGCTAAGTACAACTAGAAAGACTAGAACAAGAAACCTATCATCATTCATTACTTCCAAACTTAGATATATAACAATAACCACTGCAGTTGGAAATTTAATAAGAAAAAAGTTCTAATTTACCTGATCTGACACACACACACACACACAAAAGGTGGAAAAAAAAAAGATAATCAAGCTTTATGTAATAAAAGGAACATAAAAGAAAACTCCTACCAGAATATCAAGCTTTTGGTACTGATTCTTGATGAACTCCGCCAAAATAGTAACACTTACTAGTAGTTTCAGCTACACCTGATGAAATACTACATCAGATGAGCCAGATTCCTTCAGCTTCTCGACTGCTTCAGTTCCCCTCTTCACATCTCTAGCAGTCAAGATGACCATGACTCCATTGGATGCCAACTGCCTACAAACAGCATTCAGCAAAGCCAGTCGAGACCTTAATTATCTAGCATCTGAAATGGAAGAGTGACCTCCTTGATATATATCTCATCACAAAAGCTCAAGCGTTTTGAGTTATTTCTATCCACCTTGCCCATGGATTCTAGGATTGCAGTTGTGACAGGAGGTAACAAAGGGATTGGGCTGGAGATCTGTAGGCAGTTGGCTTCCAATGGAGTCATGGTCATCCTAACAGCTAGAGATGTGAAGAGAGGCAATGAAGCTGTTGATAAGCTTAAGGAGTCTGGCTTATCAGATGTGGTATTCCATCAGCTGGATGTAGCTGAGCCTGCTAGTGTTGCTACTTTGGCTGAGTTCATCAAGAATCAGTACCAAAAGCTTGATATTTTGGTAGGAATCCTTCCTTATTCTTTATAATACTGTACTAAATGATGCATGATTATAAGACTTCTTAGAAAGGCTACAAAATTCAGACTAAAAGCTTCAGATAAAATGCAAATTCTTTGACATTTTATTTTGAATTACCTTTGTATTCCAATTTGATACCATGGTCCCTACTTTATTGTCTTTACATATGCATATGGCCAGATGCATGTTCTTGTACAGGCCTGGATGTATCAATCACCCAATTCTAACCACTTCCAAGATTGGATATTGAATCATTCCAATTTGATAACATGGTCCCCTTCTCCCCTGTCTCTATTGGTTGAAGTCCTAATACAGAGTTTAAAGATCACTTCAAACTCATGAATTTCCTTAAGATTAGAGAATAAAAATGGCTTATTTATGTTTCAATCCTCTGCTTCAGGGGACTATATATCTGTGTGAACTTATCTAACATCTGAAATGGAAGAGTGTCCTTCTTGACTTATATATCTTATCACAAAAGCTCAAGTGTTGTTGGCGCGGAAGCGTCAGATTCTCGAACCTTGATTGACGTTCGCAAGCCCTGAATCGATGCATGAACACACCTACATCCAAGGGGAGTGCACACTAGAGAAATCCACTATGATCAAGAAGAGCATAGAGATTGCTTGGTTGATCTATCACCAAGCCTTCTCTCACCGAGCCCTCTTTCCTCTTCTTTCTCTTTTTCTTTCTCTCTGTTTTTCCTCTCTACCTCAGGCTACTCCACCTTTTCTCACTTGCGGATCCTATCCTTTTATAACCCACGTACAAAGAGGAGTCTAACATCAATAGGGACTCTAATTTATAGGAGAGAGAAGTCCAAATTCACTTGGACTCTTCTCTTTCCATAAGCTAATCAATTAGTCTAATATAGACTATAGCAAAGACTATAAATTTGAGTCATATTCCAACAAGTGTCTTGAGTTACTTCTATCCACCTTGCCATGGATTCTAGAATTGCAGTTGTGACAGGAGGAACCAAAGGGATTGGACTGGAGATATGTAGGCAGTTGGCATCCAATGGAGTCATGGTCATCCTCATAGCTAGGGATGTGAAAAGAGGGGCACTGAAGCAGCTGAGAAGCTGAAGGAGTCTGGCTTATCTGATGTGGTATTCCATCAGCTGGATGTTGCTGAACTTACCAGTGCTGCTACTTTGGCTGAGTTCATCAAGAATCACTACCAAAAGCTTGATATTCTGGTCTTCTTGTCTGCTCCTTTTATTACATAAATCTTGATTTTTTTTTCTCTGTTTCTTTTTGTGTGAGTGTTTTAGATCAGGTAAATCAGAATCTCTTTTCTGATTAAATTTATAATTGATCGAGATGCTGATCATTATTTTCTGATTCAGTAAGTAATGATGATTTATTTTTTGTTTCTAGCTTGTCTTCCTGGTTGTGATTAGTCTTTTAGTAGGAAATAAAGACTGGATCCACAGTGCACAGTTTAGAAGGGAATCAGATATTCATATTGTTCCATTGCAGGTGAACAATGCAGGGATCGGCAGACTGACTTTGGGTGATGAAGCTTTGGATTCCTCCAAGAAAGAAATGACTGAGGTTAATCTAATTAATTATCATCTTTGTCCTCAGAACTTGAGAACTGCATTAGTAAACCCACTCTATGAAGTTTACAATGGATTAACATAACGATTTTGTTTCTATATATCACATGCTTATTTTGAGATTCACACTTGTTGAATTGCCAATTTGTTGATTAACATGGCTCATAATCAGTTCTAAAACTGTATGACTATCCAAAGCATTGAATTAATTAGTCAGGAATCAAGTGAAATAATAAGCTCAATGCGATACATGAAAAATATAGTACATAATCAGTTCTAAAATTGGAAAACTATCGAAAACACATTCGTCGGGGATTTTGCTTTTTGTCTGTCCTAGGGATTGAATTCTGGACCCTATATCTATGCTGTCCAAGTTATTATCTTCAATTTCTTTTGTAAAGACAATGAAAAATGGATTTCCTTGTTGCGCAATGAGGACTGAGAACATCACCATCTAGATATTTTGCTGCCTAAAAAATGAAATAAATCAGTAAAATCAACACATATGTGCCAACATGGACATAGGCATATGCATGCTATTTAACCTTTTCCTATTTGAGAAAAGTATCTGATGCTACTTGTATTTTTGGGGATGGTTTGGGTGATTATACTGCCAATGATGTTATCTGCTTCATCTTATATAAACAGACCTACCTCTATCACGCGATTGCCTCACAGAATTGTATTTTCTTTCTTTTTTTTTGGATTAGACAAGCCCAAAGGCTAGAAAGATACAGTATTCATGAATCATGATTGCACTTTATAGCTATTAAGTTTGCAAATTTTTCCTAGCAGGTAAGTGTGCATGATGTGGACATTATTAAGTATCACATTTTCAAATGGATTTCTAGAGGATTACACAATGACATGTTTTCACATGCATGCAGCAGCGTGACGAAGAAGCCCTATTTTATAGCATTGTAGAGATGTCATCTGAGACTTATGAGAACGCACAAGAATGCATCAATATAAACTATTCCGGAACGAAGAGAGTAACAGAGGCACTAATTCCTCTCCTTGAGCTATCCCACTCACCAAGAATTGTGAATTTGTCCTCTGATTTGGGGCTACTACTGGTAAGAAGTTCATCACTACGTACTATTTGATACAAGATACTGAGAAGTCCACTACATTTGTCAACTTTAATGCATCCTTATCAAAAATTCGATAATGGCTCATACTGTTGTCTTGCAAGTTACTGACCAAATTTAATTACGTATATATGTATAAAACAGGTCATACCAAGTGAGAGCATCAGAACACAGTTGATGGATGTGGATAAATTGACAGAAGAGAAATTGGATGATCTAGTAGACAGCTATCTAAAAGATTTCACAGAAGAAAAGCTGGAAGCAAACGGCTGGCCAACCACGCCATCCTCATATAAGGTCTCTAAAGTAGCAATAAGTGCATATACAAGGATCATGGCAAAGAGATATCCTACATTCTGCATCAACTGTGTGCATCCTGGCTTTGTCAAAACAGACATGACTCTAGGGTGTGATCTCACTGCTGAAGAAGGAGCTAAAGGTCCTGTGATGTTGGCATTGGCTCCTGATGGCAGCCCTTCAGGCCATTTCTATGATCAGACCCAGCTTTCATCCTTTTAAGAGACATCAGTATGAGAGATCTGATACTGATCTCGATACTGATCTCTCATACTGATCAGACCCAGCTTATGCTGATCGTGATATCATTTTACAGAAGTGGAAATGTTTTCATGGTCAAGTATATTATTGGTTGGGATCAGAGAGCAACTTAATATCGAGTTTCTCTATGAAAAAACAATCAAAGTATTTGAAATATAATAGCCCACGAGAATTCCACTGGCTTCATCAGGGCTCGAGCCGAATGGTACAGCTTTTGGCCATCAAAGAAAACATATGCACCATTTTCCCTCTTTATGGAGAAAATTCAGCAAAGAGCTAGGATTAATGAACAGGGAACAGAGAATAGGATTTAGCATGCTTGAATTGATATTAACTCACTGCACTGCACTGCACTGCTCTCATTAGCTCCTGCAAAAGATTGCTCAAACAGCTATACTAGAGTCACTGCACTCATCAGCTCCCGTGAGCGATGAGGCATGCACTGATGTAAGAAGCTACAGTCTTGGAGAGAAAAGATTGAAGGTCCAATGATAAAGACTGGAGTCAAATTGCAGGTCCCCATATAGCAAAGGAAGTCAAAAAGATGTGCATCATGAAAAGAAGTTGCAGTCTTGCAGATAATATATAGAACTGTGGAAATGCACTGAGATCAGAAGTTATAGTGCTGCGGATTATGAATTGCTGGTCCAGAGATTCAGAATAGAACCGTAGACAAATCTTGAAATTCAATGGATTCCAGGATAGCAGTTGTGACAGGAGGTAACAAAGGTATTGGGCTGGAGATCTGCAGGCAGTTGGCATCCAATGGAGTCATGGTAATCCTGGCAGCTAGATTTGTGAAGAGGGGCACTGAAGCTGTTGAGAAGCTTAAGGAGTCTGGCTTAGGCGGCCGATTTTCAGCCGAACGCCTAGCTCGATCGACTAGGCCTTAATCGGGGCGGCCGGGAAGCGCCCAGCGTCTAGGCGGCCGCCTAGACCGTTTTTTAGAACACTGCCGAAAACTACAACTAAAAAAAACAAAAGATTACAAACATATAATAAAAAAACTGTTTATCTTAAAAGAAAAATAAAACTGATAAAAAAGAAATAAAATTGATTAAAATAAATTTAAAAAAACTGATTAAAAGAAAACAAAACTAATGAAAAAGAGAGAGACAAAACTAATGAAAAGAAGTGGAGATACCTGGGGAGGGGAAAAATTCTCAGAACAAATCCAGATCAGCTGCAGCTCTCTGATCCAAAAGTTTTGCAGCAGGAATGACTCCGGCGATGGAAAACACAGGCGAGCTGAATGGCCTGATTAAGCATCCCACAACCTTAGTAACCAATGGTGCAGTCGACATCCGAGGGAGGACTGCTGATAAAACCAAGACTGGAGGATGGAGAGCCGCAAGCATCATCATCGGTACTATTTCGATCAACTCGCTCGCTCTTTGTTCTTTACATCATTTATTTGGATCATTAGAGAGTCCAATTCGTTCTTTCTTTGATTAGTGAACGAGTTCGTGGAGAGGATGGCGTTCTTTGCCATCTCTGTGAACATGGTGGCCTACTTGACGAAGGCGATGCACCAGGCGTTGCCGGACGCCGCCACCCATATGACCGACTGGATTGGGGCATCCTACACCCTCACCATACTCGGAGCTTTTTGTGCCGACGCCTATCTTGGGAGGTTCTGCACCATTATAATCTTCACCTGCATCTATGCAGTGGTAATTAAGTTATGCCTGCACAGTTGTGTTTGATTAATACATGTTAAAACATGTGTTTTTTACCTGTACGTATGATTAATGTTGGCGATGTGGAAATGGACAGGGAATGGTCCTGCTGACACTATCGGCGTCGATCGACAGCCTCCGGCCTCCGCCGTGCGTGGGCATGGTCTGCCTCCCTGCGACCGCCCACCAATCAGGATTCCTCTTCGCGGCTCTCGGTCTCATCGCGGTCGGCACGGGCGGCATCAAGCCCTGCGTCTCCACCCTCGGCGCGGACCAGTTCGACGAGGCCGACGAGCAGGAGGGCCAGAAGAAGTACTCCTTCTTTAACTGGTTCTTCGTTGCGATCAACATGGGCGTGATGATTGGGATCACCTTCATAGTGTACGTGGAGGAGAAGAAAGGGTACGGGTGGGGCTTCGGCATCCCCACAGCCTTGACAGGCGTGTCGGTCGTCGTGCTTGCCATTGGCTCACCATTCTATAGGTACCAGCTGCCGAAGGGGAGCGCCCTTACGAGGTTTGCCCAGGTGGCGTCGGCGGCTTTCCGGAATCACATGAAAGGGGTCAAAGTGGAGGAGGGAGTGGAACTGTATGAGGTGAATACTAAAGAGTCAGACATAGTTGGTGCCAGGAAGCTATCAAACACTCCTCAGCTAAGGTACATGCGCCCGTTCTCAAACACTTCTCATGCATCTTTAATAAATCAAGTCCTGTGGCTGTAATAAGGTGCTGCTGCTTAATTTAGTTTTCATGTACTGATCATCTGGATTCGATCGGCCGGCTGCAGGTTCTTCGACAAAGCAGCCGTAACAACGGAGGAAGGCATCACCACCAACAGATGGAGGCTATGCACAGTAACACAAGTGGAAGAGTTTAAATCCTTCGTGCGAGTCCTCCCCATATGGGCCACCACCATCGCCCTCTACATCACCTTCGTCCAGATGAACAGCTTGTTCCTCAGTCAGGCGGCCCTCACCAACCGCCGCCTCTCGAAGCACTTTGTCATCCCCCCTGGCTCGGTCCCAGTCTTCGCCGTCTTCAACCCCATCATCCTCATCCCCCTCGACGAGTACGTCCTCATCCCCATCCTCCGCCGCTTCACTGGCCATCGCCGTGGCATGTCTTCTCTGCAGCGGATAGGCGTCGGCCTATTCATCTCGATCCTGGCAGCCGCCTCTGCCGCGCTCGTGGAGCGCCGGCGCCGCCACGATGCAAACACGGGGACGCACACCTCGGTCTTCTGGCTCTTCCCTCAGTTCTTCCTCGTGGGCGCCATGGAGGTGTTTGCGTACGTCGGTCAGCTCCAGTTCTTCTACGACGAGGCCACCGACGGCACGCGGAGCCTTTCCAGCGCCATCTTCCTCAGCGAGATCGGAATCGGGGGTTGGCTGAGCAGTGCAATAGTAAAGATTATCGTAAGAGCCACCGGCGGCAAGGAGAAGGGATGGATTCGGAACAATCTCAACCACAGCAAGCTGGACTACTTCTACTGGATCCTCTTCGGCATCAATGTCCTCAACTTGCTCGCGTATCTCGTCGCTGCAAAGCTTTACAAAGGAAGAGATGATGCCGATCAGGGGCAGGGGGCCGAACAAGACCATACGACCTGCTGAATCGATCTTTAGAAGACGTTCCATAGATCGATTAACATATAATCAATTGTGTGTTAATGCTTTTACTTGTCTTTGAAATATATATATGTCTTGGTTTGTTTGAGCAATTGATGTTTGTTTGAGTAATTGATGACAACCACAATGTTTGGATATTTACTTAGACAAGTTTTAAGGGTCATCACAATGGTTATTATCATTAGAATAAATATTTGTGTAAATGACCACGTGAATCGGTAGTTAGATATCGATTGACCGATTTAGTCCATTGATAGTATAATACCGATGGACTAGATCAATGAATCGGTATCTCACTACCGATATCTACCAATTCAATCATTGTTACATTCCATCGGTATAGTATGTACCGATCAATTGATCTAGTCCATCGGTATTGTTCTATTGATGGACTAGATCAACCAATTAGTATCTCACTATCGATTAGAAACATGCATGTGCAATGCGTGGTCATGTATACAAATTACGACTCTTACCATTAACATCATAATTAATCCGTACTCTTGGATTATTGAAGAGGCCAGCCGGCTAATTATGGTACAGAGTAACGTATTTGAAGGCAAGCCGGATTGAATAAAATATAATTATGATAATTAAAGCAAGGAGAAGAGGATAATTATCATAGTTATGGAAGTAGATAAGAGACTATTTACCATAGAGATTAAAAATGTGAGAATCCCTCAAAGAGTGGATTATGTGGATCCGATATTTTAACGATGGTATTCGTCTTGAAAGCATTTGACTGAATCGGATGACTGAGTAAATAATCTCATAATGATTGGATGTGGATTGGAAATATATTAATATATATATTAATTATTTTCTATGACACAACGCGTAAGTCATGATAACAGCACCTAAGTTATGAGAGAATGGATAAAGAAGTCGTTGATCTCTGTCAGTGGAAATATTGGATGGAAGAGGATAGTTACGGAATGGAAAGAAGAGTGAAAATATTGTATGAAAAAGGGTAGGTACGGAATGAAAAGAAGAAGAGCGCACGAAAACTCCATTCTCCTTTTCATGACAGGGATAGACAAGGAGCGGAAGAGATTGTCTTCCTCTTCTCTATGAACCGTCCTTGAGCTATATAGAAATATTCTAGAACTAAGTCACCAAAGTATATATAGTGTACGATGATAAAAAAAAATCGGCAGTACTCCGCAGAAACTGATACCAATATGACGGATCTATTAGTGGGCTGCACCGGGCAGCCCACAAGAAAATTCTTAAAGGATTTATAAATTTAGCCTATTTAATTTTAATATAAATATATTGAGTCCAATCTAGTCTAATGGCTAGTCCATCAGCCCAGCCCAGTTGCCCAGCCCAGCTGCCCAACCCAATCCTGTCAAAAAGTCAAAATTAAAAAGACCATCTGGTGTTAGTGACATCATCGATCCTCGACCCGCTATTGCTCCATGCTGCTAGGTCTTGTAACTAGGGGCGTGACATCATTCGATCCGATGTTGCTGACTGATGCTAGGTCTTCTAGGGGCGGCTGTCAAAAAGTCAAAATTAAAAAGACCATCTAGATTTAGGTGTTAGTGACATCATCATTCGCGGTTGCTGCCTGCAAGGTCTTGTAACTAGGGGGCGGCCTGGGTCTAGTAATTGAGGGCGGCTGCTGCTCGGTTGTCGGCTAAAATATTATACACAAATCCTTAATTTCTATTTTTCTCTATCTCATCTCCTTTTCTCAAATTAAATCCCTAATTTTGGATTCCTTGAAATTTTGGAGATCATTATCACATCTCTTCCATGATGCCATCAGTTCCATATAAGGGATAGGGGGAGGTTTGATCTCTTCTTCGTCGAAAGAGAGGTAAACTCATTTATTGTATTTCTCTATTTGTGTTTTGGTGATTTTTACATATTTTTGGAGACTGATGGATTGATTTTGTGCATTTTAATGATGGAATTGATCCCATATGGGGAAAAACCTAGTTTTATCATATGTAATATCTTGAAGTCTTGAAGATTGATTGTAATCTTGGAATTGATCCCATATGGGAACTTGGGAAGTACTAGAAGTGATATGTATTTTATATGATGGTCTGATGGATTTATACATATTTTATCCGTGTAAAACATGCTTAGAAGAAAATAATTATTTGGCTTAAGAGAAGGGGCTTAAGAGACACGAGTAAAAAATAATATGAAGGGGCTTAAGAGACACGAGTAAAAAATAATATGTTCCCCTTAAGCATTTAGGCCTTTAATGTCTGTTTTGGAAATTGCTTGTTTCTTGCTTTGTGGCATATGAATAAAAGTATTGATTGGTTTGGGTTGCTATATAGCTGAACTTCCATATAATTTATACAGGATTTTGGGTTGTTAATTGTGATGGCAAACCAAGAAAGAAAGAGAAAAAAAGACACATTTGTCGTTCTTTAAACCAAGAGATGATACATCCACAAGTGATACACCTTCACCATCGGTTGTGAGCAACTCAAATACTGGTGAATCTTCTCCTCCTCCAATTCCTTGGTTAGAGTACTCCCCTTCTAAAGATGCAGCATTTTGTTTTCCATGCTTTCTTTTTGAAAATAATACATCTGCACAACCCACATTTACTTCTGATGGATTTAAAAGCTGGAAAAGAGTTAATAATGGGGCAAAATGTGCACTTTTGACACATATGGGAGGCCCTACTTCTCCACACAATAATGTCGTAAAAGCTGTTGATGACTTAATGAATGTCACACGACATATTGAGAGATTAGACCCCACTTGCAATTTTTTGTTTTCAGAATTATTTTATGAATTATTTTACTGTTCAGAAAAGAATGTGTTTTGAATATTGAGAACACTATTTGAGCATTTACTGTTTGGATATAGTCTCTTGTTCTTATGTAGAGTAACCTCTTGTTCTTGTGTAGAGTAACCGTAACTGAAACATAGGAGCATGCTCTTTGAAATCCATTAGAGATGTTACATTAAAATATGAGCTTGAGATTGGTATAGTTTCTATCAAGCAAACCATTATGATAGTGTTAGCTCGGGCGGACTTTAAATCCTGGATCCGCCCCTTATATCACCATCAATGATCTTTATTATATATGGTAGTGCTCAGCTAAAATAGATGTTAGTGGGGCCAATCGTGCCAGGTCCACTACCCCCATCTTTCTCCTTCCACTAACTTCTCCCAATCGAAGTCGTTATTGTCACATGTCTTCATTCTCGATCGTCGGATTTATTTTCATCAACTTGATATAACTTGTCAGAGACACTTAGAGGGTGTTTGGTCCGCCTGCATGGATCGTCCCACACATGCATCGCGGGAAGCCAGCGTTTGTTTGGGCACCGCATCGCCAAAAAGCACTCCACTTTATTTACGTATTTGCCACCGCCCTACTTAAAAGCCACATGATGCATGCATCGTGGGAAACCGCTGCATGCGATGCTGGTTGGTTCACCATAACCAAACAAACATTTAGGAGCCGTATGGTAGAATGCACATTTTCTTATAAAGTAGAAGAAGATTGACGTTGAACACTAATCATGTAATTTGCATATAGGGTTAATATCATATAAGTATTGTAAACTACGAAAGTTGTCTTTCATGAACAAGAAAATCGTAGGCATCTTAAGCAATGGTTCTAGATCACAAAAACAAGCACTAGTGAAATCCAAGCCACATCACGAAAAAATGAAGCCCTAATATCACCAACGAAAATCATAGTCGGTTAATAAAACTGACTAGGCAGTTCAATTGCAAAGCATAATGGGAACAACCACAATGGAATCGCTACTAACGGCCATAGAAAGGGAGAAATATAAAAGGGCAAAAAGTACAACAGTTAGGCTCTCTTGCAATCCAGAAACCAAAGCAAGACATTTGTCAGTAGGCTTAGCCACTATTGTAACTTAGATTTAGGTCTTTCACAAATCCGTCATGCACTCTTGTATTTGCAGATCCGTCCTGCACGCATGTCCGCCCCACATTCGATAACAAGCTCACTCGCAATAGTTTACAAGTAAGTTATTTCGCCTAAACCATCCTCGGTGTCATCCTAGCAATTAATAAATTATATTATATTTTCGACGGAACCTATTTCGGTGTCGTCAGAGCAAATTTTTGTGTTCTTGTTATATTGCATTTCATCGTTTTCGTTTTATTTTATTTCACATCCTTAACACCCTCGCTTGTTTTTTCGAGGAGGTTGGAGAATTCACGTCCATGATCCATCTCGATTGTTGTGTTCGCCGAAAGTCAATTTCACGCACGAACAAGTACTTCAAAATTTAATAAACACTTTAGTTTCTAAAATTTCTGGCAACATCATATTAGACCCTCAAAATATTAAACTCGCTTCTCTATTGATGATCATGAAGAAAAAATGGGAAGAATAAATTTATTTTAGTATTTTACAGGGTGATGTCACAGAAGAAGCCGATTAATTTTAATTTTGGGCTTCAGTGGTCTGGACCTTTGCGGGTACTTTTTTCAACAAAAGTCCAACTCTTCTTTTATTATTAAGAACTCTAAACCATTATTAAAGTCCAATCTTGTATCCTATCTAGTTTTATTTTAGCTTGCAAAAAAAAAGCCATGCAATATATCAAAGCTTTAAACTTTTATATAACATGTTTTATTTTAGCTTTCGGGATACACTAGCTTTGCAAAATTGCAATATTGTATCCTATCTAGTTTGTGGGATATTCCATAGTCACATGAACTAAAAATACCTCGGACTTAGTCCGCTATATATCCGGCAGTGGACTTTTTGTAGATAATAATAGTATAACTTGAAGCTTCTCCGTATAAATTAACATTCTTGATATATTCACATATTATTTCATAGCTCCTGAGGTAATGCAAATTTCTTTCGCAAAATTAGTATTGACATTATAAGATATGACTTGGATATCCTTTTGTGGAGGTCTCCAGATCCATTTCTTCATCCACTATTGATCTTCTCCTGCCACGCCGATACTGTCGTAAGAGCCACCGGCGGCAAGGAGAAGGGGTGGATTCGGAACGATCTCAACCATAGCAAGCTGGATTATCTCTACCGGATCTTGTGCCGCATCAATGCCGTCAGCTTCTGCCTGTATCTCATCCCTACAAAGCTTTACGAAGGAAGAGATGATCCCCATTGGGGCACGAAAAAGACTACTTCCATGAATGAAGTTATGTTATTCGTTACCTCTCCATGTCACGAGAAGCTACGAATGATGTCGATGATGTTTTGTTTATATCATCCATGTGATCTTGTGCTTGAATCTTTGAGTCTTGAACTTGCCTTGACTGCTTGTTGATTTGGTTTTTGGATATTACTTCGTGGAGCTTTGTGCTGGAGCTTAAAGATCTAGTCCAATGTGCTTACAATTTTATGCGTTTTTTAGATGTTTTTAACTGACTATGTATGTGCCTTTGTTCTCTTATGCATGTCCCGATTGATGCTGGAATATTGTTATATAGGCTGCATGAAAGATGTTTGTTGATATGTGTCAATGAGCTCGCTTGGAAGCAGCCGCCATCTACGTTACTTTAGTCCAACCTTGTTTTGGAGTTTTTGTATGTTAACTGGAGTTTCTTGTATTTGAAGTCTTACGTTCTCCCTGAAGAATCTTGGTTGTGGCTGATAAGAATATTCTTGTACTTGACACATGATCAGTGTGATTAGAGGCTTGGAGTTTCCAGAGCCTATTAATGCATGATTTATGGAACTTAAATAGGAAGTGGAGTTTAAAGTCCTAATTTAGGATGCAAAATTTGGCCAATTGAAATAAAGAATGGAATTTAGTTTGATGCCATTGGATCATCCTAAGATGGTATTGATATTTATACAAATAAGTTTGCTATTGGTCCATTAGTTTGAAGTTTGGTGGCCTTTGATTGCCCCTTTTAACTGCATAACACCAATCATTTCAGTGTATGAGATCTATCTTTATGAAAGTGAAAGCTTTGTATTTATAAGGGCCACCATAACTTTTTAGCATATTCTAAGAGAGAATTCTTGTTAATTAATCCAGCACACAAGTTTAGCTACTGCTCTACATTAATTGAACAAGATTAGCATGACTTTTTGTACTAATTGGTGGTTTTTCATTGTTACAATCAGATACTACAACAATGCATACTTTGCAAAGGTAGGAGGGATTAGCTTGATGGAGATGAACTTTTTAGAGGTGGATCTCTTGTCCGGATTGGGGTTCAAGCTTAATTGGATTCTACCACAAACTGGTGGAGTTCATAAATCTATTACGTCTTATTTTACTTTTTTGTATCTTTTCTTCTAAACTTTGATCTCGGGGGGAATTTTGTAACCTTTTTCTTTTAGATTGTTTGTACAGATAAGAAACTTCCTTGTCCTTACGGCATGTGAATCTTTTCTTCATGAATGCGTGGTATTTGACTTCTTGCCTTTTGTTTCAAGAGGGATTGCTAATATGAGAATGAACTTGGGCCAATTATTGTTTACACATGTTTTCTTTCCATAACAATCTAGAAATACACATCTAAAGATGTGGTGTCATATACAAAACTGTTATAGAGCCTCATATGTGCCCTTATAAGCAGTCAGCAATGGCTTCCAAAAAATTGGAACAAGGTTTCTGATGTATCAGCTGATTTCCATTTATGTAGATGAAATTTTATGTCTTCTACTAGTAAGAAGGTTGTAATTTGATAATTTACCTGTCTATGTTTGTCAAAAAAATAACAAGGTATGATAAATTAACATATTTGGTTAAAATATTTAAAGGAAATAAATTAATGATTTACTCTCGCTAAATTTTTTTTTTTCGTATTATAAAAACACATTCAATACTTTTAGAATGTATTTAAAATTCATTTTTTTAAGAGTTTAAACTCACCTCCTAGTCGGGGGTGACCATATTCTCACTTTCAGCATCAACCAAACATTAGAAAGTCAAAAAGTCTGTTAACTCAGTCTCCACTCCAACACTAACCAAACAGCAAAAACTGACAAGCCATTTCACATGATTTCACTTTGCAAAAGTTTGCACTCCAAGAGTGACTCCACTCCAGCCAGTCCTGAGCAACCAAACAGGCCCTACTTAGTTTCTGTTTAAGTTCCAGTTATCTATAACATATACATCATACATATGGATATAGAATAATAAGGCTGGCAATTATAGAACTCTACCAACTTATTATTAGAAAATAAGACCGGCGGCTATGATACATCAAAAATAAATAATACGACGAACTTTGTATAAAATTATAACAACTCATATGTCATATAAAGGTATACGATATCCAATATATTAAAGTTTTCAGCGTAAAATATTATACCATCCACTGTCGCATCAAACACCGTGTCACATACAATTTTATCCTACACATTCTCTGATGTGCCGAACCAAACGGGCTTAGATAAAAAATAAAAGAAATAAACATTGTTATTCTTTCACACCTAGTAGGCGATTACCCACTTTCCTCTCCGTTGTAAAAAGTTACGTCACACCATTTTACATCCATATGAGTGTAACTTTTAAAACCCACTAACCCAAACACAAGTAAAAGGAATTATCGGTACAATCGAAGGCACCATTTAGAAGGAAATTATATTTCAAACAAACAGCACTTTTTATGAAGCAAAAATAACAAGGGCTGCAAAGGAAAAACTGCCATCAGGAGGGAGATACTTGAACATTATTTTATTGCTTGATGCAATCACAATGCAGCAATGCATTGCTCAAAGCCCTTACGCAATGTCCCAACATCATCTGGCAAGTTTTTTTCATTTATCACCCACAAAAAACATTTGCTTAATCACAATAAAATATGGCCTGCGAGACTCAATTGTATTACTATTATAAATGAATTGTAATGATACAAAATTCTGTAGCGACCGTATAAAGCATTTGAATGAAAACATTTGGACCAAAAGGAATTATAGAAAAATCAAATGTAAAATGGAAGAAAGCAAAAGAGTATAACAAAAAAGATTTTGAGTGATGCAAATTTTGTTTACACATCATGACTGGAAGCCCCAAGTAGCCTATCCTCCTCCTTGGGGATGTCCTCCATGGAGAGCTCCAAGTTCGGCTTTTGTGTCATCTTGTTCCATTCATTCTCCACCCGAAAGAAAATCCACTGGAAGCGCCTAAGTATCTCTAGAGCTGTGATTGCAAAAACAGTGAGGTAGTTGTGGCGAAGATGGGCTGAAAGCTTGTAAGTCCATGTGCATCTAAGTACCAGATTACTTCCAATCACCCAATAATAGACCTGGAATAAAGAACACAACATATTAAAGAGCAAAAATCTATGGAGAGTGCCATAAGGAAACTATGTGGACCCTGGAGATTAATACCCAGTGCCTTCCATAAAAGATGGTCATGCAGATATGCGGTGTTTTGAACTTGAAAATTCGTGAAAGAATGCTGCAAAATGAGAATTGGATCATACTGAGGAAGTTAAAGAGGCCATCATTGAAAGCAAAGATAGAATATTTACTTACCTCATATCCCAATCACGAGTTATGTCCCAGTAAAACGAATACAATGAATTAATCAAACTAGATAATAGCCAAAGAGGGCGGTAGAAATTGACCCACTTTTCAGGGAAAACATGATACTTGAGAGCTGAAAGAAAAATCACGGGGATCGCTGTTGAATATTTTAAAGCTGCAAAAGCACAAAAACTCCAACAAATTAGAGATGCTTCTTGTAGTTACTCTCTCATGTCAAAAAAATTGCTAAATAGGAATGACTTGTGCGCAGCACATGCACTTCAATGGTAGAAGCCTCTCATTAGAGGAAGTATTCATAGGTCCCCAACTAGGAGATCTCTACATAGTAATCATACGCACATACTTCAATGTGCACCTGCCCAACCTCCCACCACCAACTACATGACATTGGTTCATGTGGTGCTTAATTCAGGGGTCTTAAGCCAAGTTAAAGGCCTGAGTCAACTGCTTTAAAAAAAAAAGAAAAAAGAAAAAACCTACCAGTACTTGAACAGTTGAACGTAAGATTTAACAGGTTAAAAAACTCCAGAATAAAGGGAAGTAGCCTTAGAGCCAAGAAGAAGGAAGAGAATAGAGACACATTTACTCACTAATAATAATCAAATCAGTATCCAAGGGTCATCAAAATTCAAAACAACTAAAATTCTGAAACAGTAATGACCATAGAGACGTACCATTCAAGACTGCAGTTTTTTCTTTAGTATCTTTGTACTGCCGTAGACATTGGAAAAACCGGCATAAGTATGGGAAGACAAGCACCAAAGGTATAGCAACAGAGTGACTACCACAAACAGAATCAGCTTCAAACCATGCAATTGTTGCAACCTGGGAACAAAAAGCGATATAGTAAAAAGACTAACAGTGAAGAGCTTTCCATTCGATGGAACATTCCGCACGAATTTGCTTCTACCCTCCTATTTCAGCCACAACAACTATTCCACAATAAATTAAGGAACTTGAAGAGGGGAAAGAGTGAGAGACGGGCAAGCTTCGAATGGATCAAGTAGCTCGACATGTGATCATGTGATATGTGAAACTTCCGATTAGTCATAGCAATAGAACACCGTGCAGTTAAACCCAATAGATATAGGGGAAATTTGAAAATGCAAGATTCCTATAAATCAACCAAGGAGAAGAACACACTATTCATTGTTAATGATTAATAGAGGAAAGATAGCTTGCGCAACCAAGTCTTGACAATACTAACTTGTCGGTTAACCATGCGACAAGCTGAACGCTCCAAATCTGAGAGAACCTGAGAAGCAATTAACAAATTCAACTACTAGAAAAATATACAAAACTAGGTACTTAGAAATATCTGACACACGAAATACATATCCTAACAAACCAACAAATAGGGCTTGAATAATAATCAGCATAAAACATGTGGTAAATACAAAATAGTATGCACAGCCGTAGGTTGCATGAATCCAAGAAAAATTGAGTCTAGAACAAGAAAAATTGAAAATGATTCTTATCTGTTATACAATAGAACTGACATCTAAATCATGCAGAAACTGTAGTACATACCTTCGACATTGATGTCAGAATATCAGCTAAGAAAAAATCAGAAAAAGTAATTGCCTGCATGAAACAAGAATTTTAGACATTAACTTTCTGCTAAAGAGCATTCAACCCACCATCAATGAGAATCAAGAAAGAATGTTTGCAATAAAGCCTAACAAAAAAACGTGACCATATTTTACTCATTCCGTTGCTTAATTTAAGAACTGCATGATCTCGAATGGTGACATAAAACTTTATGTAAAAAAGGGATATAAGCATAATAAACTCCTTCCTTCAAAAATTGACGACAGAAAAACAAAGCATTTTCTAACGTCATCTCTCTTGTGGCACTATAATATGTTAACTTCAAAATCCTGGAAATGTTGATTCACAGATAAATTCGTAGGAAGCATTAGAACTGGAAAGAGTTCATAAGCATATACTTGCATATAAGAGAAGGAAAACCAAAACTTGCCTGTAATGGAAGAACTACTCTCCAAAGTGTCCTTAAAAAGTAGTAGCGAGATGACAAATAGAAGAGATCAAAAGGAGATACGAGAACCATAAGCACAACAGCATATAGAATAACCTGCAAGAGTTAAAAGAATTTCCCTTAGAGCAATCTTTCCCAACATGTCAGTAGCAAGGAAAGAAAGAAACTTCTGCAAACTAAAATAATATCCAAGCAGGAGTATAAGATGCAAATGGCCCTTGAAGCATGATGGAGACATTATCTACACAGCAAAAGGATATAAAATATAAAACTAGCAATCAAATCAGCAAAATTATGTAGATTCAGCTTCATCATAAAAAAAGAGGGCAAAAAGAAAAAAAATATATCAGGTACTATAAGACGCGAAGTCAATCCCCAAACACAGTAGAGCCCAGAAAGCAAAGCCTGGATTTGCACCAACAGGTACATCTCATGAACCTGCTTTTATTCTGATTGGCTTGCATCTAGGGATCAAAATTCGTAGGCAGATTTCCCAAAAACTATATTGAGAAGCTTGGTAAGGTGAGGAAACAGATACGGAATCATACAATATTTCAGTCTTCCACATGATAAGACATTGAGATTCGGTCGGTAACTGGAAAGTGGTGGCCAGCAACAACAACATACTTAGCTGCTTGATAAGGCAAGTATCACGTGGCATAGAAGTTGAGAATCAATTTGCAATATAACAAGTTATGGACTCAGTTTATCATCACACTTGAGAAGCTTCCACATCTACACTACCCATTCAAGTATTCATATCTCTGAAGGAGAAAAGTGTATAGAAGCTCAGTAAGGTGAGGATAAAGATCTACTGGTAGGTATAAAGTTTTAAGAATCCACTCTTCATGTAATGTATTACGAAAAGTACTAGAAATAATTAAAGAGTAGAGTGAAGGGTAGATATTTATGACAATGAATATGATATAAAAGAAAGCAAAGCACCATAGGCCTAAACAAGACTATCAATCAAAAAATCCAGGAAGGATTCTCCAAATATGTAAAATTGTCAAGACAGAAATATCAGATGACAGCCTGGTTGTTTCATCCTCACCCATTTCAAATTACACAGCTGCTTCCACCATATCATCTATTGCAAGCACAATAGGACAAATGCATACTCCTTTCACTTTCTAAAATATGTGTTCACATGAAAACATTGTATTGTATTAGGTGGGTGAATGGACCCTTAGTGCTATTCATATATTAAACAAATGACGCAAATTTCATCTTCTATCAACTATGAAAGAACTGATATTACACTGGTTGTGATGCAGCAAGTGTCACTTCCCCACGAGAGTAGAGATAAAGGTAAGCTGTCATACTTGTGGGCACGACAATGGTCATCCAAGTAGCACACTGTCCAAATATGATAAAGGTTATCATCTTGCACATTTATGTACCAGAACAAGTATACATTAAAAAACATAGAGGAAAGTTCTACTGATCATGGGACATGTATTTTTGGGCTGACACATAATTATCAAAAACACGAGCATTGACCCATCTCAACAAGTAATATCCAAGACAATATCAAAGACTTCCTGACCATAATAAGCAAGTGAAGTTCACAGTCAGAAGTTGAGTGCTCTTATTCTGCAATCACATGCATCCATAGTATTTTCAGCAAATTCACATAGTTAACTAATTGTGGTGATATGAGCCTAACTTGTAGCAATGGTTACTTGGTTAATCTGCATGCTCTGGGTTAAAACCTTTTGGGAGGACGAGGGCGAGCGGTTTATGCAAAGTTGGGTACGGGATATGTTCGAATCAATAGCACCTATCTAACTTGTCACTATGGTTCATAGTTCTTACACCAAGTTATATAAGCACCCAATAATTAGGGTTAGTTTTGATATATCAAACTCCAACCCATTATTTGGCAATGGATGTGAGGACTCCATGGGAATGTGTTTCTGAACTCATGGTACTTATTTGCTCATATCACACTCAGAGATGCAGCAAATATCTACCAGCCCTAATTTATGTCTAAACTGTTTATTGTGTGACTTGTAGCCCATGTTGAGTGCATGACTCCTGTATCTTGTGAAATTTCATCTTAACCTGATATTTGAAACACTCATTATTGGATCAACACGATTTTTTATGCAATTCCCCGATGAGGACATCTAAAAGTAGACCTTTGGATTAACCTTAAATACATATTAGAATTCTAAAATAGATTAATGCACGCTCAAACGCAGATTATCATCGCTGTTAGCTTAATTTTCCTACTATTAACACTTTTAAGAGAGAACTCAGGGAGCAGTCGAATCGAAACCAGTTGATTAAAAACTTTAAAGTCACACACCACATATATCCCCGTAGCTTATTTGTCCAGAACCTTCTACATTCTCTCTTGTTTTCAGTTCCCGCTTTTAAGTTATACTTGCTTTGATGTTGTATTTAAGGCACGTTTGGTTGCTGAAAAGTGAGCTGAAGTGAAGTGACTTCTGGGGAGTGGAGTGGAGTGAAGTGACTTCTGGGGATTTCTGAGTTCTGGTGTTTGGTTGGTGTTTGAAGTGGGATATGGTCACCCCCAACTATTTAATATTTTAATAATTTCCCTATATTAAAATATTAAAAATAATATTATTTTAGATAACATGGACCAATCACGAGGTGCCACGTGACATGTGGGATCCATTTATATTAATATTTTATTACAATATGATATCATTAACATTATTTGCCACTTAAAATATTAAAATTAAAACATTGAAATAATATTTTAATCTTAAAATATTAATAATTTAATAAATTATATTAATATTTTATTACAGTATAATATTATTAATACTATTTTAGATGACGTGGACCAATCACGAGGTGACACGTGATATGTGAGACCTACTTATATTAATATTTTATTACAGTATAATATTATTAATATTATTTCCCAATTCAAATGCCACTCAAATGACTTCAGGCCAAAAAAACCCGAAGTCGAAATGAAAAGTAGCAGCTTTGGCTACAGTGATTTGGAAGTATGGCTGAAGTCACTTCAGCCCCACTTCCGAGCAACCAAACATATGAAGTGGCTCGGAAGTCACTTCAAAAAAGTGACTTCCGACCACTTCATGGGAACCAAACAGCCCCTTAGTCTAAAACACTTGAAAGAACCAAATATGAGGTTCAACTGGGCAGGCTGAATACAAGATCAGACGCCTTTATGCCATGCTTTTAACTAAGTATCTTTAAGTGAAGTAACGAAAGCCAAAATATATCCCTTTTGAAAACTATCTTACAAGAGACATATTCGTGTAAAATATACGAATTTTATTTAGCACTCACATAACTACTTTCCTAGATCCAAATCCTCCAGGCGTATAAACTTAAAATCATCCATATCTTCACCCATTCACCCATGTAAAGAAAGCTCTTTTCCAGAAGAAGTTGCAATCTTAATCAGGTCAAACCTCTAAAGGAACAAAAGCAGTCACCAATCCAAGCAGGTTAGCCTAAGCCCAAGCTCACCTTGAGGCTGTAACCAAGAAATTTACTTTATGTTACATATGTACTAGGATTTAACCTAGCAAGCAACCAACTAAGCTAATTGCTAAGGTCAACTTTATGGAACCACAATGCCAAGGGTTTGAAATCTTTTATATATCGTGTTAAGTTTACCCACACTGGTGCTTCTTGGAACATAATGCTTTAGGCAGATAATATCAAAACGAAAAATGAAAAGAGTTGCTAAAAGATAGTTTAAACTGATGGAAATACCTTCCACATCTCTCGATGAGTAAGATGATTGTGGTCTAAATCAAAAACTTTTGAATAATTCACAGATGACTGAGCAAAGACCCATAAGTTCACTCCCCATAGCCATACCATCATCGTCTGCAACATCAAATACATTCAAGATGGTAAGTCAAATTATATCCACATCAAATTATTAGCATGAAAAGTTTGGCCAAAATAATACTAACCACCAGTAGAAGAGGGTTAAAATACAAGAAAGCCTCGTAGAGAAACAAATCCCTGAGATCTGCATTCATTTGCATAACAGAATCCCAACTAATCTGCAACTTCAATAAAGTTGCTCATCTGAGATACATATAACATGAATTACGAGCCATGAACCCATGGCTATCAAAATCTGTTTGCAAAAGGAAAATGTGGTAGAATTGACCTTACAACATCCTATCCCCCATAGGAGAAATAATAAGACCTGAAAATTTTAAACTTTTTTAGAATAATGGTGTTATTAAATTGCTAAAAAGAGTATGACAATGAAGCAACAGACATAGATGCACAAATTAAAATTTTCTGCTCAAATATGTCACTTAATTCTGCCAATACTTCCCTTGCAATCTACAACCTTAGAATCTTTAAACAAGGTATCCTCCTGTTTCCCATGCAACTTAGATTACAGGTTCAATATGGTTTATGTAGTCAAAGTTGGATTTTGTTTTCTTGTCACAGATCATGAAATGAACATTAGATAATGCACCATGAGATGACAGTGGATGCATGCCCCTACAAAAGTTAAATGTACCGCAAATACATGCAGTCACATTACATTATACACCTGTCAGTACATGGGGCGCTACTAAGGAGGTTATCATGCATCATGCATTTTCTTTGTATATGCATGACAATAGCTTCATGCAATTATCAACCAAAGTAGCACTCCAACATCACTAGAAGCATTTAAGCCTAAGCAAAATCATCATTCTCAGAAGGTTCCAACTCAGATTAAGGCTTAAATTGTCAGATTGAGCCTGCTCACTAGCAAATAACCTGTTGGTATTGTGACGGAAAATATAAAGAGCACAGCATGACAAATTGATTAAACTGAAAGAACATTTCCCTTACAACTGAAACCCACCAAACTGCAGTAAAGGCAGGAAGAATTCTTCCTTGAGTTCAGATTGAAATTAACTTAAATGACCAGATTCCTAACAAGAAATAAAGTCAGGACCCATAATATAGCCATTAAGACCTTTCAGGTTTAATTTAGGAGCAGGGTATGTTACTAGATGCTTTCCTTGGTGTCCATTGTCCACTGTACATATAGAAGCTTGGAAACAAATAGAAGCTTGGAAAGTAGCCTGAAAGTGTTTATACATAATGCAACGAACAGTTTCAACATTCTTAAACAAATGCTTTCACTGTGTCATTTTAATTTTTGCAAGAGTATTCAGTAAGCATATACATTATAATCTCATATGATGCAAAAGGTGAAAACCAAAAGCTATAGGTATTTGCTCCAAGGTGCTGATAAGCCTCATAACAAATGAGCATTGTCTCAATTCTTCATCGCAGGGTCAATAATGTAACAGAGAGAACATGAAAGAACAGTGGAAATATTAAGGACCTTGAATCTCCATAAGAAAGCTGGTGATGGCATAATTGTAGCACTATGTATCGGTAAACTCCCACCCTTCATTTCGTCGACCTGTGCTGAGTGAAAGAATCCCTCGTTACTAAAAGCTACTGCTTCACTTGAACCTGCAACATAAGAAAGAGTCAAAAAAAGACATGTAAAAATGCAAGAAATCAGACATTTCTGGTTGAAGCTTGTTGTTTACCAAACTCAGTGATAACAGGCCTGCTACCAGCTCGACGAAGAAGAGGGCTATTTCCGGAGGCAGGCACAGGTACTCCAAACATAGGTAAAGCTAGTTATCGGATGACCTAGTAGGCCAGCTGCTGCTTATAAAGAGCTGCTTCCAAGAGAAAATGCAATCAAGTCTACTTAACAATAAACGAAGATCTAATTCTGAAAACACCCACAAATAAGAAATAATTCTTAGTTCTTGACAGAGCAACTTGCACCAGTATGACAGCTATCCTTATCGAACATCCTACGCACATCTATGGGAGATTTGAATGATAGGATTGAGACTCGTAAGATCCACCAAAAAATAAAAGGACTAGCACAATTCTTGCCTTGCAATTGTAGTTCAAACTATAAATCGCTCTTTTAGCATGCGAGAGGAACAGGGATCTATACCCCGAATATCCATATGTAGTTTTGACTTATTACAATAGACATGCATATCAAACATAGACATGAACAAACTTAATAAGCATGAGAAAGAGGGTGATATTTTATCCAAAATGACATAATACTATTAGAGTCTTAAATAATGTGAAAATATCAAATCAGACAACCATGAATCATCTCAGTGAAATAATATGGACTATTGACTAGAAAAAAACGAAAAAATTCTAAAATAGATCAGGAGCATCACAGTCTTGAGGTCTCGAATAATGTGGCAACACTGCAGCTGCTGCGCCCACCTTCAGCCAATTCTGTGAGGGGGAAATTACAAATATTTATACGACGTGTATACGAAACATATAAAGAGAAGAGATCACCTATATGGTCAAGTTCCGAAAAACATTTTACGTCCATTAATTTCTAAAAAATTTGGCATTCTTTACCTCTCCCATTTATCTGGGCAATTCACAACCCTCTCCAAATGCATACCAACAAAAAATACCATTATTTCCCATTTCCATCAGATATGGATTTACGGTAATAATCTATCAGATGCACAGTTAATCAACATCTCCAGGAATTATTAACCTTCTCTCAATCTAGCATGAAAAAAATACGCAAAAGAGACCAAAGGGCTAAAGAGTGCCGGATAACAGAGACTTTGGATCAATCAAGATCCATTCAATTTGTGAAGAGGATTGAAGTGCGGGGAAAAGAGACATGTTAGTACAAGAGGGGTGTATTTGGAATGAAGAAGGGACGAACATGGCCGAAGAGATTCCCGCAATGCCCCTTACAATATGACGACGGGGATATCCGCCGCCGTGCTGAATCCGACACCAACCTATAGATCCCTCTCCCTAATCTTAAAAGAAGTGGGACGAGGTGCGCCGTCGTGGGCCTTCATGCGCTTTGCCCACGCACGAGTGGGTCGAGGGCGCCGTCGGTGAGATCCGATTACCGTTAGCTTGTAGCGACACCGGCAGCACTGCCGAAGGCGGGAACTGCAATAGCATCGACAGTGACAATAAAAAGACGACCAATGATTAGAGCCGTCTTCGCATCGGCGATACCGTCGGATCTCATCTGGGGGGAAGGGGATACGCCGAGAGGGGTCCCCCCGTCTTTGTCGAGTGACGGCTGATGAGAGGAGAGATTGGGAGCCGACCATTGAGGGCGCTGCTCCACTTGTGCTCGAGATCCGTATTAGATCGAACCTCGTGCCTCTCTAGCCGAGCTGAGCCTGATCGAGCCGACTCGATCATGCTCGGCTCATTTAGATACGAATCTCAAGCCGTTCGGAGTTGGATTCTGATAGGTGTGGTGGATTTGGACTTACGGAAAGGTTTCTTCGAATCGAAGTTAGGCCGACCCAATCTTTAGGAAACGGTTGAGAACGGGTCGCATCAACGCCCAATATGGTGTTGTTTAAGCTTCTGGTGGTTGTAGGTTCGCATTGTGATGGTTGTGATGCTTTTAGAGTTGGCACTCGTTGTTGGATG
>OY986963.1:35539116-35642309 GCA_963920575.1 Narthecium ossifragum | reverse complement strand
AAGGGGGGTTGGAAATGGGATGATGAATGTGGGCCCGCTACATATGCGGATTCGCAAAAGGACGAAGAACGAGCGGACGCCGCGATTCACAAAAAATGGAATCAGATCTCGGTTGGATACACGGGATTCCGACTTACATTTCGAACCAAACATAAGGATAGGTTGGATTCGGAATCCGCCAATCCTCTAATCCATCTAATATATATATTTTTGTGTATCTCTTTTTTTTTGTATTGTTACATGTACTCTTCCATGAACATGTCTAAATCAATATTGACATAGAAGACTTTTCATAAAATACAATGTATTTTTTAACTGTTAGTATTTCTGTTATTTTCATATATATATTTTTTATTTTGATCCATATTTTTATACTTTTAAAAATTTATACAAATAATGACTCCCAAAAACTACAACTAAAAAAAAAAAACAAAAGATCACAAACATATAATAAAAAAACTGTTTATCTTAAAAGAAAAATAAAACTGATGAAAAAAAGAAATAAAATTGATTAAAAGAAATAAAAAAACTGATTAAAAGAAAACAAAACTAATGAAAAAAAGAGAGACAAAACTAATGAAAAGAAGGGGAGATAGCGGGGGAGGGGAAAAGAGAGCGTGGGCCCGAGGGGGGGTTGAGGGGTGGGTGGGAGAAGCAGGTCTCTTTGCTTATATATTACATATTGCATCTGTCCGGATGAACGCCATTATTTAAGCCTGTGAGAAGTCAAGAAACTCTCAGACCGAATCCAGATCAGCTGCAGCTCTCTGATCCAAAAGTTTTGCAGCAGGAATGTCTCCGGCGATGGAAAACACAGGCGAGCTGAATGGCCTGATTAAGCATCCCACAACCTTAGTAACCAATGGTGCAGTCGACATCCGAGGGAGGACTGCTGATAAAACCAAGACTGGAGGATGGAGAGCCGCAAGCATCATCATCGGTACTATTTCGATCAACTCGCTCGCTCTTTGTTCTTCACATCATTTATTTGGATCACTAAAGAGTCCGATTCGTTCTTTCTTTGATTAGTGAACGAGTTCGTGGAGAGGATGGCGTTCTTTGCCATCTCTGTGAACATGGTGGCCTACTTGACGAACGCGATGCACCAGGCGTTGCCGGACGCCGCCACCCATATGACCGATTGGATCGGGGCATCCTACACCCTCACCATACTCGGAGCTTTCTGCGCCGACGCCTATCTTGGGAGGTTCTGCACCATTATAATCTTCACCTGCATCTATGCAGTGGTAATTAAGTTATGCTTGCACAGTTGTGTTTGATTAATACATGTTAAAACATGTGTTTTTTACCTGTACGTATGATTAATGTTTGACAGGGAATGGTCATGTTGACACTATCTGCGTCGATCGACAGCCTCCGGCCTCCGCCGTGCGTGGGCATGGTCTGCCTTCCTGCGACCGCCCACCAATCAGGATTCCTCTTCGCGGCTCTCGGTCTCATCGCGGTCGGCACGGGCGGCATCAAGCCCTGCGTCTCCACCCTCGGCGCGGACCAGTTCGACGAGGCCGACGAGCAGGAGGGCCAGAAGAAGTACTCCTTCTTCAACTGGTTCTTCGTTGCGATCACCATGGGCGTGATGTTGGGGATCACCTTCATAGTGTACGTGGAGGAGAAGAAAGGGTACGGGTGGGGCTTCGGCATCCCCACAGCCTTGACAGGCGTGTCGGTCGTCGTGCTTGCCATTGGCTCACCATTCTATAGGTACCAGCGGCCGAAGGGGAGCGCACTTACGAGGTTTGCCCAGGTGGCGTCGGCGGCTTTCCGGAATCACATGAAAGGGGTCAAAGTGGAGGAGGGAGTGGAGCTGTATGAGGTGAATACTAAAGAGTCAGACATAGTTGGTGCCAGGAAGCTATCAAACACTCCTCAGCTAAGGTACATGCGCCCGTTCTCATGCATCTTTAATAAATCAAGTCCTGTGGCTGTAATAAGGTGCTGCTGCTTAATTTAGTTTCCATGTACTGATCATCTGGATTCGATCGGCTGCAGGTTCTTCGACAAAGCAGCCGTAACAACGGAGGAAGGCATCATCACCAACAGATGGAGGCTATGCACAGTAACACAAGTGGAAGAGTTCAAATCCTTCGTGCGAGTCCTCCCCATATGGGCCACCACCATCGCCCTCTACATCACCTTCGTCCAGATGAACAGCTTGTTCCTCAGTCAGGCGGCCCTCACCAACCGCCGCCTCTCGAAGCACTTTGTCATCCCCCCTGGATCGGTCCCAGTCTTCGCCGTCTTCAACTCCATCATCCTCATCCCCCTCGACGAGTACGTCCTCATCCCCATCCTCCGCCGCTTCACTGGCCATCGCCGTGGCATGTCTTCTCTGCAGCGGATAAGCGTCGGCCTATTCATCTCGATCCTGGCAGCCGCTTCTGCCGCGCTCGTGGAGCGCCGGCGCCGCCACGATGCAAACACGGGGACGCACACCTCGGTCTTCTGGCTCTTCCCTCAGTTCTTCCTCGTGGGCGCCATGGAGGTGTTTGCGTACGTCGGTCAGCTCCAGTTCTTCTACGACGAGGCCACCGACGGCACGCGGAGCCTTTCCAGCGCCATCTTCCTCAGCGAGATCGGAATCGGGGGTTGGCTGAGCAGTGCAATAGTAAAGATTATCGTAAGAGCCACCGGCGGCAAGGAGAAGGGATGGATTCGGAACAATCTCAACCACAGCAAGCTGGACTACTTCTACTGGATCCTCTTCGGCATCAATGTCCTCAACTTGCTCGCGTATCTCGTCGCTGCAAAGCTTTACAAAGGAAGAGATGATGCCGATCAGGGGCAGGGGGCCGAACAAGACCATACGACCTGCTGAATCGATCTTTAGAAGACGTTCCATAGATCGATTAACATATAATCAATTGTGTGTCAATGCTTTTACTTGTCTTTTAAATATATATATGTCTTGGTTTGTTTGAGCAATTGATGTTTGTTTGAGTAATTGATGACAACCACAATGTTTGGATATTTACTTAGACAAGTTTGAGGGTCATCACAATGGTTATTATCATTAGAATAAAGATTTGTGTAAATGACCACGTGAATCGGTAGGTAGATATCGATTGACCGATTTAGTCCATTGATAGTATTATACCGATGGACTAAATCAATAGATCGGTATCTCACTACCGATATCTACCGATTCAATCATTAGTGCATTCCATCGGTATAGTATGTACCGATCAATTGATCTAGTCCATCGGTATTGTTCTCGGTATTGTTCTACAGATGGACTAGATCAACTAATTGATATCTCACTACCGATTAGAAGCATGTGCAATGCGTGGTCATGTACATAAATTACGACTCTTGCCATTAACATCATAATTAATCCGTACTCTTGGATTATTGAAGAGGGCAACCGGCTAATTATGGTACAGAGTAACGTATTTGAAGGCAAGTCGAATTGAATAAAATATAATTATGATAATTAAAGCAAGGAGAAGAGGATAATTATCATAGTTATGGTAGTAGATAAGAGGCTATTTACCGTAGAAATTAAAAATGTGAGAATCTCCGAAGGTGGATTATATGGATCCGACATCTTAATGAAGGTATTCATCTTAGAAACATTTGATTGAGTCATATGACTGAGTAAATAATCTCATAATAATTGAATATGGATTGGAAATATATTTATATATATATTAATCATTTTCTATGACACAACGCGTAAGCCATGATAACAACACCTAAGTTATGAGAGAATGGATAAAGAAGTCGTTGATCTCTGTCAGTGGAAATATCGGATGGAAGAGGGTAGTTACGGAATGAAAAGAAGAGTGAAAATATTGTATGGAAAAGGGTAGGTACGGAATGAAAAGAAGAAGCGCACACGAAAACTCCATTCTCCTTTTCATGCAGGGATAGACATGGTGCGGAAGAGATTGTCTTCCCTATGAACCGTCCTTGAGCTATATAGAAAAACTAGTAAATCCCCTAATCACATGGTAGGATAACTACCTTCTCTCCTCCTCTACTAACTCCCCCCTAACCCCCCTAACTCTCCCCACTAATTTTTCACCTCTCTCACTAACTCCCCTCCACCTAGGCTCAATCTAGGATCATCCCTACCACATAGGACGCCATTAGGACAAATCAAAAGTTTCATTGTTAACCATCCTGCTATATAAGGATGATTCCATAACTAAGTCATCAAAGTATATATAGTGTATGATGATAAAAAAATTCAGCAGTACTCCGCTGAAACTGATACCCATATCACCACCAATGATCTTTATTATATATGGTAGTGTCAGCTAAAATAGATAAGCATGTCATGTGATTTAAGCCTCTCTTATCTTATAAGTATATTAGGTGGTGGGCCATGCGGCACGGCTAACTGTCCGTCCCCACTATCTCTATAATAACTTACGCCACATCAGCCCACTATCCTCTTTCTTTTTCTTTATTTAGTTATAATTTTATACCACGTGTATGTCATGTGTGTATAATTTTATGACTCAGATGATGAGTCATAAAAATAACTATCATTCTATCTCATAAGGTAGATTAGTGGGGCCAATCGTGCCAGATCCACTACCCCAATCTCTCTCCTTCCACTAACTTCTCCAAACCGATGTCGTTATTGTCACATGTCTTCATTCTCGATTGTCGAATTTATTTTAATCAACTTGATATAACTTGTCAAAGACATTTAGAGGGTGTTTGGTTCGCCTGCATGGATTGTCTGACACATGCATCATGGGAAACCAGCATTTGTTTGGGCACTGCATCGCCAAAAGCGCTCCTCTTTATTTACGTATTTGCCACCACCCCTACTTAAAAGCCACATGATGCATGTATCGTGGGAAACCGCCGCATGCGATGCTGGTTGGTTCACCATAACCAAACAAACATTTAGGTGCTGTATGATAGAATATGCACAGTTCCTTATAAAGTAGAAGAAGATTGGCGTTGAACACAAATCATGTAATTTGCATATAGGGTTAATATCATATAAGTATTGTACACTATGAAAGTTGTCTTTCATGAATAAGAAGATCGTAGGCATCTTAAGCAATGGTTCTAGATCACGGAAGCAAGCACTAGCCAAAGCCAAGCCACACAATGAAAAATGAAGCCCTAATATCACCAACGAAAATTATAGTCAGTTAATAAAATTGACTAGGCAGTTCAATTGCAAACCATAATGGGAACAACCACAATGGAATCGCTACTAACAGCCAGAGAAAGGGAGTAGTATAAAAGGGAAAAAAGTGCAACTGTCAGTCTCTCTCGCAATCCAGAAACCAAAGTAAGATATTTGTCAGTAGGTTTAGCCACTATTGTAACTTAGATTTAGGTCTTTCACAGATCCGCATTGCACGCATGTCCGCCCTACATTCGGTAACAAGCTTACTCGCAATAGTTTGCAAGTAAGTTATTTTGTCGAAACCATCCTCGATTCCATCCTAGCAATTAATAAATTATATTATATTTTCGACGGGACCTATTTCGGTGTCGTCATAGCAAATATTTGTGTTCTTGTTATATTGCATTTCATCGTTTTCGTTTTATCTTATTTCACGACCTTAACACTATGCTTGTTTTTTTAAAAGGTTAGAGAATTCACGTACCTAATCCCATCTCGATTGTTGTGTTCGTCAAAAGTCAATTTCGCTCGCGAACAAGTACTTCAAAATTTAATAAACACTTCAGTTTCTAAATTTTTTGGCAACATCATATTAGACCCTCAAAATATTAAACTCGCTTCTCTATTGATGATGATGAAGAAAAAATGGGAAGATCAAATTTATTTTAATAGTTTACAGGGTGATGTCACAGAAGAAGCCAATTAATTTTAATTTTGGGCTTCAGTGGTCTGGACCTTTGCGGGTACTTTTTTCAACAAAAGTCCAGCTCTTCTTTTATTATTAAGAGCATCTTCAACGACGTTCTCCAAAATGGAGAATCTAACAATCATAAAAAATACATAAAGGTGTTTTGGAAGATGGCAACTCCAATCATCATTCTCTATACTTTTTCTTCATTTCAATATTTCTCCTAAATACCTACTATGCCCCTCTTATTAAAACATAACTAATATATATAATACAAATAGCTTTTAATTATAATATATGATATTTATAAGATTAATATCATGGCAAAGATATCGTCAATATCTTCGAAACGAGACTAATATTGTTGTTGTGTATTTGATGTTTTGGATTCTGTCGCTGGTTCGACTATGACATACTACGCAGAGTTAACGGGGTCCGGGGTAGCGCCCCGGCGGGGATCGACCTGCCCGGTCAGGTCGCGGGGTTCGGGGCAGCGTCCAAGCGGGGGTTTCCGGGGCAACGCCTAGGCGGGAATTCATCATATTTTTATTTTTTATCCAAATGATACAAACTTAGTGTCAATTAATTCTTAGAATGCATCTAATCATGTAAAATGATTGATCGAAATTATTGAAAATTTAGATATAATTTAAGTTATAATATATTAAATGATTTTATAAATTAAATTACATCAAATATTTGTTTTAAAAAATACTCAATATTGGTCTCATAATGAAGAAATCAATGATATCTTTTCAATGAGACTAATTTCCTAAAGTTTCAACATGTATATTTAAAGTTATGATAAATATAATTATTTTAATATAAAAAGATATCAAGGGTAAAACAGTCATTCAACCAGTTTAGAGAATCTACAGTGAGTAGTCTCTGTATCATAGAGACAGAATGCCATTGGAGTGCCAACCGGTCTCTATTTTGGATAAATAGAGACCGGTTGGAGATGCTCTAAACTCTAAACCATTATTAAAGTCCAATCTTGTATCCTATCTAGTTTTATTTTAGCTTGCAAAAAAAAAGCCATGCAATATATCAAAGCTTTAAACTTTTATATAACATGTTTTATTTTAGCTTTCAGGATACACTAGCTTTGCAAAAATGCAATATCGTATCCTATCTAGTTTGTGGGATATTCCATAGTCACATGAACTAAAAATACCTCGGACTTAGAGCACCTGCATCAGCTCCATCAAACGGTGCCCTTCCATATTATAGGGTATAATAAATGGAGAGCTGGCAAAAAAAGCCTCGCATCAGACACCCTATTGCCACCTTAAAACCGGGGAGGGCTACAGTGCTCGCCTACATGTGGGTGGCACTATAGCACACCCTATATGTTATTTTATATTAAAAAACTGAGTGGGATATTATTTTACCACCAATGTTTACTTCATGTGTCCTCTACCTCCATCTCTCACCTCTGAACAAGAGCACCGCCGCCACCTTATCTGATGGCGGCGACGATGACGGCGGTTGTGAGCTTCTACCGTAGGGGATCGGCAAAGCTTCGGGGAGGACGATGGTGATGGCGTTGAAGCTTCGCGGATAGTGGTGGTGAGTCCTCTCTATGTCTCTCTCCCTCTAATCTCTCTCTCTTCTCTCTCAGTTTTTTTCCCTCGTTTTCTTTTCCTCTCTCTGGGAGTTTGGGACTGGTTCTGAGAAAAGGAAAGAGAGGGTAAAAGAGAAGAAAAGGATGGGTAACAAGTTGTGGAAATGGGTTTTGGAAGACAAGGAGATGGGTGGGTGAGGAAAGAGAGTTTGGGGGATGGGTTTTAGAAGACGGGGAGATGGGTGGTTGAGGAAAGAGAGGGTTTGGGGGATGGGTTTCAGAGGTGATTGAAGGGAGGGAAGAAGATGGAACCATGCTTTGTTTTATCTTTTTTTTCTATCTTTTTTCTTTTTTCTTTTTTCCCCCTCGCTCTGCCGTTCTTTCTTTCTATTGTTGTTGCACGTTTGCTTCTCTCTCTACTAAGGAAGAGAACTCTGCATGCTCTCTTCTCTTTGATGCACTAGTGTTGTTGCCTCTCTTTCTTTTCTATTGATAGCTGCTGCTTGATTTGCTTCTTTCTGTTACCGTTGGGAAAGAGAACCATGCTTTGTTTCTTGAATTACACTGTTTCTAATTCAACTGCAAGCTTTATTATCATCAATTTGTGAACTTGTGAACCTAAATTGCAGCGAAATTTTGATAGATGTATTGTTGGCATTGATTAAGAAATGAATTCGTTGCTTGTATTCCAAATTCAACTGTAGCTGTATGTTCTGTCACTTTTTTCATGGATATCTCCCTGAGTTACAAGTTTTTGAATAATTTCTGCTCACATGAAGCAAATGTTCTATGTAAGAATCACAGGACATAATCAACTGCTAATACACATAGTTCCCATGCATGGCAAACTTGATCTCTTTTCTACAGCAGAAGCAATAAATTTGGATGAAGATAACACATCCGCATCAATATCTGTTGGCTTGGAAAGGCTATTGGGTTGAAAGGCCGCGAAGGACAGACAAAAAAAGGGAGAAGGTAAAAGCCAAGATTCATCGGAATTTAATAGGGTATTTATTAAGTGGGCAGAAGATAAGAAGTTAGAACGTGCAGAGAGAATGACTCAAGCTGAAAAACAATGGCTAGAGCACCTTAACATTGAGAATGAAAAGATTGATATTGAACAACAGAAGGTTTTGGCGGAGAGAGAGAAGGCTAGTGCGGAGATAGAAAAGGCTCATGCTGTGAAGGCCAAAATTGATATACAACGAGATCAAATTGAAATACAACGGAGGGAGAAAAAGATGCAAATCATGATGACAAATTTAAGCACTTTAAATGATGTGCAAAAAAAATATATTGCACAACTTCAAGCAGAAATCTTGGCGAAGAGGATATGAATATGACCCTTTTGTTCCGCAAAATGTTTTAAACTTGATGATTTGTATCTTTGAATTCAAGTATGGTTTTGTATCACGACATAGACATTGTTTTTTTTTGTGGATGATAATAGTTTCATGTCAGTTGATAGACTTGATGACATCTTTAAATACATCCATTAGTTGTGGATGATAATTGTCTTAAACTTGATGGTATCTTTGAATACATCTCTTCATCGGAGGAAGTATCGTAATTCTTCCATCTCTTCATCGGTGGAAGTATCATAATACATTTCCTTTTGATGTTTTCAGAAGAAATCCATAGAGAAGAGTAGATGGGAGAGAATTCAAGTTGATACGGAAGACAAACAAGTTAAGTGGATCAGAAATGAGTTTGGGAAATGAGTGGATCTACTTATATTGAGAAAATATGACCGCTGAAACTATTATTAATGGAAAGCTACTTTGAAAAAATGATTGTTAGAAATATAGCTGTTGGAATACGACCGTTAGAATATAGTTGTTGGAAGAACGACTGTTAAAATATATACGTTAAAATATGACCGTTGACGATATAGCCGTTAGAAATTGATGGTTGAATTTTAAGCATTTAATTAATAGAAGTATTGGCATAAAATTATATATTATTATTCCTATATTATTTTTAATGAATAATATAATCAAAGTTTAATTATGTAATATAATACAAATTCTATAATTATATGAATGTCAAATAATAAATGAAGAATAAAATATGAAAAGAAAGATGGGGGAATGAGTATTTTAATGATGTAGGGAATGGTTTAGAGAAGCTGATGTAGGGTGTTGTAAATAGGGAACCTGTAAAGTAGGGAAGTAATATATATTGGAATATTTTAGGGAAGATGGATAGGGAAGCTGATGCGGATGGCCTTAGTCCGCTATCCGGCAGTGGACTTTTTGTAGATAATAATAGTATAACTTGAAGCTTCTCCGTATAAATTAACATTCTTGATATATTCACATATTATTTCATAGCTCCTGAGGTAATGCAAATTTCTTTCGCAAAATTAGTATTGACATTATAAGATATGACTTGGATATCCTTTTGTGGAGGTCTCCAGATCCATTTCTTCATCCTCCATTGATCTTCTCCTGCCACGCCGATACTGTCGTAAGAGCCACCGGCGGCAAGGAGAAGGGGTGGATTATCTCTACTGGATCTTGTGCCGCATCAATGCCGTCAGCTTCTGCCTGTGTCTCGTTGCTGCAAAGCTTTACAAAGGAAGAGATGATGCCCATCAGGGGACGAAAAAGACTCAACGACCTCCAGCTGAATCTTTCCTACAAGTTCCATGACATGGTCAAGCTTAACCAGGGGCGGACCCAGCCTCTCGAGTGAGGGGGGGCCGAGGGAGGACTTCCAACAGAAATAAAGTATTAAATACTACAAAAATATTGAATAATTTCATCTAACTCAGTTTATAACCAATAATTACAACTGTTTTTTTCGAGTCTTCATATTTTGGTAATACTGAATGATAACTTCATTGGGAACTTGATCAAAAATTTCTTTCTCAATGTATGGAATCAAGCAATCATTGAGCCATTCATCTCCCATTCGATTGCGCAATCGATGTTAAAATGCTCTTTCAACAGTCGCTGTCGCAACAGGTAAAGTCAATGCCAAGGTAATCAGTCTATATACCAAATGATTTTTTGTTTGCACCAATTTTTCAGCAAGTCCAGTAATGCCATGTACTTCTAGAAATACATTGGTAGTTCGCATATCGGTAATATAAACTTCAAGTTGGTTCTCAAGAACCACAAGATCAATCGGGGAGAAATCATTTCGATACAATTGAGCAAGATGAAGCAACTTATCCTTACTGAAAGCAGAGAATGAGTCACTCGGATTGAGACCTCCAACACAACAAAGTAACTCTGTACTTGCTTCAGAAAATCGATTATCAAGCTCTTGAATCTGCCAATCCACTATAGTATAGAATACCCCAATACGATAATGCTCCTCGTTTGTCATTTCTTGAACTCCCCGTTTCGGACGCCCACGAGTCTTAAACTTATCCACCATGTTTGGCACATCAACCTCAAATTTGTTACAAAAAGCAGAAACATTAGCTAATAAAGAATGCCATCCTTCACCTCTCATCTTTTGCAAAAGCAACTTAGATATGCTGACCAATCTCATTGCATTGTTAATATCCTGGTCTCTCCTTTGTAATGCCAGTGACAATTCATTAGTAACTCCAAGAATATTTATCATTAAATGCATACTGAATATGAAGTCAAAAGAATGCATCTGATCCAACAAGACACTAGCTTCAATTGATTTTGGATCATGAATCCCATCTTCCATAACAATTTCAAGTACTTTTAGCACCGAAGAGTACATATGTCGAAGACTGATCAATGTAGTATAAAGAGAACCCCAACGAGTGTCACCAGAACGTTGCAAGCTAGTTTCTTGATTCAATCCTTGCCCACTAAATAAGTTTCCATCTTTGAGTTCTTTAAGAATCTCCTCATGTTGGATTGCTTTAAGAGCATCGCTCCATTTACAAGATGCTCCAACAGTATTAACAATCATAGAAACAAATTCAAATAGTGCCTTCACTTGAAAGTGTTTTTTTGCAACCGCCACTAATGCTAATTGTAATTGATGAGCAAAACAATGCACATAAAAAGCATATGGATTATCCCTCAAAATAAGTGATTTCAACCCATTAAACTCTCCTTGCATATTACTTGCTCCATCATAACCTTGACCACAGATTCTTGATATGCTTAACTTATGTTGTGCAAGCAAATCCTCTAGACCAGCTTTAAGTGAAACAACAGTGGTGGAGGTGACATGCTTAAGACCCACAAAGCGCTCGATGACATGCCCATTCTTATCAACATATCTCAATGCAACAGCCATCTGTTCTTTTATTGAAACATTACGAGGCTCGTCAACTAGGACAGAAAAATAAGAATCACCTATCTCTTTCATGATAATATTCAATGTCTCCACAGAAGCCGCCTGACATATATCTTTTTGCACTTTCGGTGAAGTCATTTGCAAACTTGCTGAAGCATTAGAAAATGACACATTTTTTACTTCTTCATTGTGCGCAGCAAGAAAATGAAAAAGTCCCAAATAATTTCCTTGATTTAGTGAACTTTCATCTTCGTCGTGACCACGAAATGAAAGTCCTTGCCGTAAAAGAAATCGAACAAAATCAACAGCTGCAGTTACTAAGGCTCGATATTCCTTTTTATCCTTGTCTGTCTTGCTCATGAACATGTGTTGAATACCTTGCGATTGCTTCATTAGATCTTCACATTTTTTTCTTGCTTCATTGTGAAGACTATCATGTCTTCCTTCATGAGCCCTCAACTTTTCCTTCTTTTTCTAAGTTCGAAAACCTTTCCCCACAAAAGAATCACCACCGCCTTGATCAGAAGAACAATCTGATTCTCGTTTGAAGAGATAACAAAATAAGCAAAATGCTGCATCTTTATCCACACTATACTCCAACCAAGATGAGAAATCATTGAACCATTCTGGATTGAACCTTCGACGATGATCCCCAAAAGATGAATTTGGAAAGTCATGAGTCCGAGGTTGACAAGGACCCTTTTGTAAATAGACCCTTCGATATTCATCCCTATCGTTCACATTATAACTCCAAATTGGAGGTCGAAGTCCAGGATCAGAAGGAAAATTTGCGGCATCAACTTTCAGTTTCTCACAAGTCTTTTTAAAGTTAGAAGATTGTGCCTCAAGATTTTGAGATGAATCACCTACTGCCTTTCTCTTAAAATATCTATCCATATAATAATTCAAGTAAAACCTAGCCAAAGTCACAAAAATTGAGTATATTAGAATCCAACCAATAAACAAAATGCTACAGTAACTCGTAAAAAAAGAAATTATGATAATTTGGCTATAATTCAAATCAGAATTGAAACATCAAGGAAAAGAAATAAATTCTTGCTAAATTTTAGACCAAATACTGATTAAATAAGAATAAGATCAATTGTAAACAAAATTAGCAGAAGAAATCTTATATTATGAGATCATCTTCATACCTTATATTATGAGATCAAAGGAATGGGGTTTTAGCCTTTGATTCGTAAGGTGAATAGGAGGTAATACGGACCGATGAGTCGATGACAAGTCACCTGTTGGTAGAATCACTTCAAGCCTTCAAGATCAATAAGATTTCTTGATAACCTGCATTCAAGCATCATGTCGGGCTCGTCGGAGGTGGTGGAGGAGGGGATTTGGGAGGGAAGGAAGAGGTGAAGGAAGACGCAGGAAAGGATTTAATGAAAGGAAGAGGCAGGGCCAGGGCAGGCCAGGGGGTGAAGGGTGTGGGGCGCGGGGCCCAAGGGGGGCCAGGGCAGCTCGCAGGCCAGGGGGTGAAGGGTGTGGGGCGCGGGGCGCGGGGCCCAAGGGGTGCCAGGGCAGGGCCGGGGGGCATTGGAGTGGGGGCCTGGATGGTGTGGGGCGCGGGGTCCACGAAAGGGGTTTGAATAATAAAAAAATTCAGGGGGGGCCTGAGCCCCCCTGGTTTGTTAATAGGTCCGCCCCTGAGCTTAACTACGTACTTCCATCAATGAAGTTGCATAACAAGTGAAAGAAGCTACACATAAGTGAAAGAGCTATTACGTTACCTATTCAAGAGCAGCAATCATGCAAACAACTCACGTCCACCAAGCATCCAGCTGCTAATGAATTTCCTATATTAGGTAGAGATGGTATATAAGTTATCTTTGTATTTTGTTACCTTTTATCTCTAGTTACTTTGTATAGGAATTCTTTATGTATAAATTCATCACCCATATGTGAATAAAGACAAGGAAGGTCTTCAATCCTCCAAATCTCTCGTACATGGTATCAGATTGTACGATCCTCACCTGTGTCCTCTCTAATGGCATCTTCAGCTTCTTCCCCCACCACTCCATCTCATACGGAGACTTCCTTCCAACTTCCCTCTCTCCCTCATATTCATTTTACCCATGTCAAGCTCACGAGGGAAAATTATCTCATATGGTGCGGCACTCTCTTACCAGTCTTCCATAGCCAGGATCTCACAGGTTATTTGGACGGCTCCATTTCTTCTCCTCCCAAGAAGTTGTCTGACGGTTCGGTTAATACCGCCTACACCCAATGGTTTCGTGTTGATCAGCACCTCATGAGCTGGATCCTTGCTACTATATCTGAGTCTCTTCTTCCCTTGGTGATTCGTTCTACAACCTCTCACCTACTCTGGACAACACTTGAGCGCATGTTCTCCGCCGAAACATCTGCACAAGAACTTCACCTTCGTCGCCTTCTCAAGGACACTATCAAAGGTGACTCTTCTATCTCTGACTACTTTCAGAAGATCAAATCCATTGCGGATCGCCTAGCCTTCATCAACCAACCTGTCAACGATTCGGAGCTTTTTCATTATATTCTCGGCGGCCTCTTGGATGACTACCTTCAGTTCGTTACTGCTATCACTGCTCAGGGTCAGAAGAAATTGATTGAGGAGCTGTCCTCACCGTAACAAAAATCGATTTCGCAACAACGACAATTCTCGCCCTTCGTACTATGCTCCGCGTGGTTACGTTCCTCCTGCTCCACGTGGCTACACACCTTCCCCCTCTTCTCAGCCTGGCATTATTGGATCTCGTCCACCGATGATTTGTTAGATCTGCAATGAAGTTGGCCACCTAGCATGGAGCTGTCCTCACCGTATGAATCAAGCATTTAGACCTTCTCATCAGGTCTATTCTGTCGCTCTTCATACTGCTCATGATCCGAACTGGTATCCAGATTCCGGTGCCACCGCGCATGTCACTGCCGATGCCAGTGATTTTGTCACCTCATCACCTTACAATGGAGCCGACCACATTTATGTTGGGGATGGCAATGCAGTTCCCATCCAAAATATTGGTAGTCTCCGTCTCTTTACCGACTCCTCTTCCTTTCTACTTCCCAAAGTTCTTCATGTTCCCTCTATCACCAAAAATCTTCTCTCTATTTCTCAATTCACTAAAGATCATAATGTCTTTTTTGAGTTCTACCAATGGGTTTTTTTGGTGAAGGATTGCAAGACACAACAGATTTTGGCCAAGGGTCAGAATAAAGGCAACTTGTACCAGCTTGATCCTGCATCATCGTCTCGTCTTCATTGTCTTTCTGCTCAAGTATCTTCAGACCTTTGGCATCGCCGGCTTGGCCATCCGTCTTCCCCGGTTCTACGTCAAATCTTATCTGGTGCTTCCATTCCAACATCTTCCTCCAAGCCTTCCTTTTGTGAGGTCTGTCCACTTGGCAAGGCTCACAAGCTTCCATTCTTGCATGCTGCTACCTCTGCTAGTCGGCCTCTTGAAGTTGTCTACTCCGATGTCTGGGGTCCTGCACCCGTCACCTCCTCTCTTGGGCATCGTTATTTTGTCCTCTTTATTGACTCATTTTCTCGGTTTACTTGGCTCTTTCCAATGTTTCAGAAATCTGATGTGTTCTCTGTTTTCATTTCATTCAAACGTTTAGTTGAAAATCAATTTGAGTGTTCAATTGCTAATTTTCATTCGGATAACGGTGGTGAGTTTGTTAATCATCAATTTTCCTCGTATCTTTCTCATCATGGCATCCAGCATCGTAAGAGTTGTCCCCATACACCAGAACATAATGGGGTTTCAGAGCGCAAACACCGTCATCTTGTGGAGACCGGTTTCACCCTACTGCTTCAAAGCTCTGTTCCCACGAGATACTGGCACCTTGCTTTTCAGACGGCGGCATATCTTATAAACAGAATGCCTACACCTGTGCTTCGTCACTGTTCGCCATTCGAGGTTCTTCTTCATAAAACACCTGACTACTCTTTTCTGAAGGTCTTCGGGTGTCAATGCTTCCCATGGGCCCGCCCTCTTAACTCCTCCAAGCTTGAGCCGAGGTCGAAATCTTGTGTTTTCATTGGCTATCCTACTAATCAGCATGGTTATTTATGCCTGGACAGGTCCACTGATCGCATTATCACGTCCAGACATGTTACTTTTAATGAGTCCTGCTTTCCGTTTGCAGGTCTACAACAGACGAGCACACCTACTACTAATGACCAGTCTGACCACCTTACTCACCAACCATCTCATCCACCCCCTCCTTTACCACCACCCCTCCTTAACCCGCCACCTATACCTCATACACATCCTCCCTCTCCTTCCACTATCTTAACACCTCACCCAGCACCTCACCCTCATGCAGATCCCCATTCATCTCCAGTACGTCCTACACCCATCCCTTCTCATGACCTTAACTCCACTACTCCACATACCCTCTCACCTCCCACACCAAACTCCTCATCCTCAACAACTGTTGACACCCAAGCCATCCCATCCTCATCCTCATCTTCATCCTCATCCCAAGCCATCCCATCCCACCCTATGATCACACGAGCCAAAGATGGCTCTCTCCCACCTCCACCTTCCCGCTTCCTATATTTACTTCAAGCTCGTCACCCACCTCCATTATGCAACGCTATCACTGATGCCTTGGTATACTCAGAACCCACTTCATACACAGAAGCCTCCAAGCATCCACACTGGAGGGAAGCCATGCTCACTGAATTTAATGCTCTACTCAAGAATCGCACATGGTCTTTGGTCCCTGTAACCCCAGATCTTAATATTGTTGGGTCCAAATGGGTTTTTCGAATCAAGAGGAACGCCGATGGCTCCATTGAACGTTTCAAAGCCAGACTAGTCGCCAAGGGTTATACCCAACAATATGGGTTGGACTATGAGGAAACTTTCTCTCCCGTTATCAAACCCACCACCATTCGTTTGGTTCTTAGTCTTGCCGTCTCCAAGCGCTGGGAGGTTCGTCAACTTGACGTCAAAAACGCGTTCCTTCATGGTGACTTATCTGAGGTTGTTTACATGAAGCATCCACCTGGATTTATAGATAAAGATTATCCTTCTCATGTTTGTCGCCTACATAAGGCTCTCTACGGTCTCAAACAGGCGCCTAGAGCCTGGTTTCACAAGCTGAGTACTGCACTTATACGTTATGGGTTTCACTCTAGCTCGGCTGATTCGTCCATGTTCGTGTATCGCTCTTCTCAATGCCTCACCATATTTCTTATCTATGTTGATGACATCCTTGTCACTTGAAGCGATTCTCATCATATTCGGACGGTCATTAACTCTCTCGCTACAGATTTTGATCTTTAGGATCTTGGATATCTTCATTACTTCCTTGGTATTGAAGCTCAATGGACACCTCACGGCCTATATTTAAATCAGCAGAAGTATGCTATGGAGTTACTAGAGAAAGCAAACATGTTGGAATCCAAACCCAGTCCGACTCCATTCGTCGCTTGCACCCAACTCTCTAAAGATGATGGCGACCCTCTTCCTAACGTTACCCTTTATCGCAGCTTGGTCGGCGCTCTTCAGTATTTAACTCTCACTCGACCAGATCTCTCCCATGCAGTCAATCAAGTGTGCCAGTATATGCATGATCCGAGGAGCACTCATCTTGCAGCCGTCAAGCGAATCCTCCGCTATCTCAAGGGCACAATAAATCATGGACTTTTCTATAGTACTTCTTCACGCTTTACCCTTTCTTTGTATTCGGATGCTGATTGGGCCGGCGATCCGAATGATCGTAAATCCACTTCGGGCTTCTGTGCTTTTCTCGGTTCCAATCTCATCGCGTGGTCTACCAAGAAGCAAACCGCCGTCTCTCGGTCAAGCACAGAAGCTGAATTTCGATCATTAGCTAGTGCAACAACTGAAGCCGTTTGGATTCAACTTCTTCTTCGAGATCTTCAGCTCTCCCTTGATGGACCACCGATGTTGTTCTGTGACAATATAAGTGCTACATATTTGGCAAACAACCCTGTACTCCATAACAGATCTAAGCACATAGACATCGATCATCACTTCATTCGTGATCAAATCTCAAAAGGGTTCATCAAGCTACAATTTATCTCGACCCATGACCAGCTGGCAGATATCTTTACCAAGGGTCTTTCCACATATCGGTTTTCTTATCTTCTTTCCAAGCTACAGGTAGTCGCTGCCCCCTTACGCTTGAGGGGGGGGGGGTATTACGTTACCTATTCAAGAGCAGCAATCATGCAAACAGCTCACGTCCACCAAGCATCCAGCTGCTAATGAATCTCCTATATTAGGTAGAGATGGTATATAAGTTATCTTTGTATTTTGTTACCTTTTATCTCTAGTTACTTTGTATAGGAATTCTTTATGTATAAATTCATCACCCATATGTGAATAAAGACAAGGAAGGTCTTCAATCCTCCAAATCTCTCGTACAAGAGCAACTTAATATCGAGTTTCTCGATAAAAAACAATCAAAGTATTTGAAATATAATAGCCCACGAGAATTCCACTGGCTTCATCAGGGCTCGAGCCGAATGTACCAGCTTTTGGCCATCAAAGAAAACATATGCACTATTTTCCCTCTTTATGGAGAAAATTCAGCAAAGAGCTAGGATTAATGAACAGGGAACAGAGAATAGTATTTGGCATGCTTGAATTGATATTAACTCACTGCACTGCTCTCATTAGCTCCTGCGAAAGATTGCTCAAACAGCTATAATAGAGTCACTGCACTCATCAGCTCCCGTGAACGATGAGGCATGCACTGATGTAAGAAGCTACAGTCTTGGAGAGAAAAGATTAAAGGTCCAATGATTGAGACTGGAGTCAAATTGCAGGTCCCATTATAGCAAAGGAAGTCAAAAAGATGTGCATCATGAAAATATGCTGCAGCCTTGCAGATAATATATAGAACTGTGGAAATGACGAATGCACTGAGATCAGAAGTTATAGTGCTGCGGATATGAATTGCTGGTCCAGAGATTCAGAATAGACCCATAGACAAATCTTGAAACTCAATGGATTCCAGGATAGCAGTTGTGACAGGAGGTAACAAAGGTATTGGGCTGGAGATCTGCATGCAGTTGGCATCCAATGGAGTCATGGTAATCCTGGCAGCTAGATTTGTGAAGAGGGGCACTGAAGCTGTTGAGAAGCTTAAGGAGTCTGGCTTATCTAATGTGGTTTTTCATCAGTTTGATGTAGTTGACCTGATAGTGCAACTACTTTGGCTGAGTTCATCAAGAAGCTGTATCAAAAGCTTGATATCCTGAAAGGATTCTTCTTCTCCTTTTTTTATTCCTTTTGTTAAATATCAAAGTTTGAATTTGTAGAGGCATATTATGCCTAATATTTTCTTAGTTAGTTTGTTTTATGTAGGACTTTTTTTAGTTAGTTTTGTATGTGTCACACACCCATATTCCCTCCATACCATTTCATATTTCCCTCCATTAGACTAAGTCAAATTATCTACTTAACTATCACCTACCAACTACTCACTTTACATTAACTCTCCTCATTTCCCTTGATGATGACTTAGATCATCTCCTACTTGAGCCATATCTCCATTTTTGAGTAACATAGCCTTGTGCAAGTAGAGAGTCTTCATGTATTCATGTATTTTGTACTTTGAGCATTTGAATGAAGTGAAGTTTTCATCTTCTTCAATATTGTTCTTTAGCTTCTTGAATTTGGTCTTTGATCCTTGGCTAGTAAACTTTGATTTTTACTATTGGAGAATGGGATTTCCGGGGTTGTCGGAATCCGACGTGGTTCTCTATACCTTTCCCTTTTATGACATAAAGCTTGATCTTTATTTTTTGCATGCGCAACAAATAAAGGTAAATCAGCTCATGGTTTTCCAATATGCAATGATTCTTAGACAATAAAATATAGACTACCCATTTCTATCAGTTTAAGCTTTTCGATTGAATAGCGAAGTTAATATGATATCGGAGCAGTTGTTTAGTTGGCGTCTTCATAGAAAATAGAGAGTAAAGAGAAAACATTTATTTTCTTATGCAGGTGAACAGTGCGGCGGTTTTTGGACTCGTTTGGGACAATGAAGCTATGGATTCTTTGAAGGAAGAACTCTCTGAGGTTAGTTCTATCATATTTTCTCCTCAGTATTGACAGTATTGCATATGTGAATGTAGAGCAAACAAGGTTCTTAGTCACCTTTACAATTACAAAACAATTGAAATCTTTCAAGTAGTTTAGGAACAAGATTTTTTTTGATTAGTTCAGTCTGAAGGCTAGTATTACATCACCCTAACACATGATCCAAAGCATCACATCCATCCTCATGAGACCGCCACAATGGGGCTCGGAGGCGACGGCATCATTTTGCACAACAGAGTATGCCAAACAATTAGCGAACCTCGGAATATAAAGGAACACCACTGAGTCAAAGCAGAAAACCTCCGACCAAATAGATCTTGCCACCATATCCAACTCCTCCGGCCAAATCCTGAATCCCTTTAGTATGTCTATAGCCGCTTTCGAATCCGATTCAATGATTAAGATTTTTGCACCATCGGACTTGACGCACTTCAGTGCTGCTTCAATCGCTAACATCTCCACTTCTAGTACCGATCTAGAAACTTTAGGAACAAGATGAAGAAGCCAAAATGTACAAGATAATCGCCAGGGCGACATATGAGACTTATGAGACGACACAAGAGTGCGTCTTACACAAACTATTATGGAACAAAGAGAGTGACAAAAGCACTCATTCCTATTCTTCAGCTATCCCGCTCACCAAGAATTGTCAATTTGAGCTCTGCTGCAGGGAAACTAGAGGTACATCAGATGTTCATCATTTGATTTATTTTCATCTCGAGGGTACATACGTATGAACATTTAAACTATATCATTGATTGAATAGTTTTGTCCATCTCTTCTCTGTTTCAGGTTATACCAAATGACAGCATCAAAAAAGAACTAGGCAATGCGGATCGCCTAACAGAAGAGAAGACCGGATGAAATGGTACAGTCTTATTGAAATGATTCTAAAGACAAGAAGCTGGAAGTAAATGGTTGGCCCACCATTCTATCAGCGTATAATAGAGTGTCTAAAGTAGCTATAAGTGCATACACAAGGATCCTAGCAAGGAGTTATCCTACATTCTGCATCAACTGCGTGCATCCTGGCTTTGTCAGAACAGATCAGGGTCATGGGAATGGGATATTTACTTCTGAAGAAGGAGTTAAAGGTGCTGTGATGTTGGCATTGGCTCCTGATGGTAGCCCTTCAGGCAACTTCTATGATCAGACCCAACTTTCATCCTTTAAATAAGACATAAATCATAAGAGGTGTGATACTTAGTTTAGTGCAATTTCAATGGCATGTTCTTGCACTCTAGTGCATGTATTGGCTCCTGCCAAAACACAACTTAAATAAATTGTCCAAGTTTTGAATTTTTTCTTTGAGTCTCATTACCAGAAGAATGTAAAGTGTTAGGTTCTCTAAAAATAAAATAACTGCATGATCTCTGACCTCTGTTTTGATACCATGTTAAATGTTAAATCCCAAGACTTAAGCAGATGGAGGAGTGTGAATCTAAAAACATGATAATTGTATCTTTTCACATTTCTATTACTCAAATTGCACATGTACCTCAAAATGCAGCATTACGCCAAAGGGTTTTCATCAAAACTAGTGGAGAAGAGAGGCAAAGACAAGCTGATAAGTTCTCACTTGTGTTCTTATTACACATATTTAGCTCAAAAGGCATAGTTTTCACCATGAGACAGACCATCAGCTCAAAAGACGGACACTTCCGTTTGATCGTAGAAAAGTCCTGAAGGGCTACCATCATCAGGCTGTTGTAGCCAACATCACTGGATCTTTTGCAGCTTCCTCAGGAGTCAGGATTCCTGTGTTCCAATTTATCTTCTTTCAAGCGTCGCATATCACGCGTGAGCATTTGCTTGACAGTTGACACTCTCATTTGTTAGGACCTAAAATGGAAGTATAGTGAAAATTGTTACACTGAAAAGTTTTGCAGCTAAAAGCAGTATGATTCATTGTGAGCATTATGCCAGTGTAAAAAGCTTGAGTTGTCCAAGGGATTATGAGACATTCACAATTTGTGCGGAACTAGATGATCGAAGCAACGGAACAAGCGCTTCGGTAAACGTGTTTGGTGCCGTAGTAATTCGTTTTTGTGCACTCTTTCGCCAACTCGTAATTAGTCTCTTTTATATATATGTTCCCTCGTCCATCTGGCTACGCCCACTCTAACCAAACTTGAATCAAAGAACATGATTAATAATTTAGCATCTTAAAAATCAAGAAGATTATATTTCTAAAAATTAAACATATTAATCATTACATTATTTTATGTTATGTTATTATAAATATAGAAACGTAAATATTCCTCCTAATATAATCTAATAAATATAGAACATGATTTCCACTATACCGAAGAATGTGGTTTAAGATCTCTCTATCTCACCGTTGCTCTAATAATATTTTCAGATTACATGAATATTAATATTCCTCTTAATATAATCTAATCCAGACAGGGTCTAAACACAAAATAGATTATCCTCGTACGATCGAATCTGTGTAATGTATTATAGTCGAGCCAACGATAAAATACAAGGCATCTGAATGCACAACAAACACATGTACGCAAATTAGTGATCGGTTTACCTCCGTGACAAACATATTTTGTATTTTTGAAAGAAACTAATATCTAATGATCGCTGAAAAATGATCATGCACCAAAGCAAAAGATCTTACATAAAAATAAAATCTCCGTCTAATGAGCTCCTTTGTTTTTGTCGCTACAAATTATTAATCATTCTCGTCCATTGACTTATATATAAATCGAATTTGGCTTCCTAATAAATTTGGTATCAACCAGTCGATCGTTGTATAACTGTAGTCTATACATATATTTATATATGAGTTGGACTCGACACTACTAGGGTATTTTTAGATAAAATCATATCTATTTTTTTACCATTGGTTTGACTCGAGACGTGGTCATATGACATTAAACAAGAAATCATTAAACCACCTAGTTTTGGAATACAAAACTAAAAATAGATAAAAACATTTTAAAAAGTAAACCGTTAGTCTAATTATTAGAAAATGGTAGTGCGGTAGGGGACCTCGTTATATCCGGCGATTTTCTTTATCCCTTCGACTACCGCCACTGTTTGCATGCACAGGAAAGGCTTTGGATATGGCTTTTTACTGATATTAAACCCTACATAAAGCTAGAAACTCAATACTTTATTTCTTCTATGTAGCAGTAGATTAACTATCTTTTATAGATAGGTATTTAAAGCTCAACTAAAGCCTCACCCGTATTAAGACTTTAATGAAAAGTGCCTCCAAACAGAATATTAATCAAATAAGAAATCGTGATGATTGATGAAGGAAGTGCAGAAAAACGATGGGCTAGAGGTTGAGTGGTGGAAGGGGATAGAGCTGATCGTCGGAATCGGGAGAGATAACGAGGACTAATAATTAGGCTAATAATTTATTTTTTAATGCCTTTATCTATTTTTAGTTTTGAATTGCAAAACTAGTTGTTTTTTAATGAATTTTGGTTCAATCTCATATGACCACATCTCGTGGAGTTTTTTTAAAAAAAAATCTATTTTACTTTTGAATTTACAAAATCAGTCTATTTTTATGTTTGTTTATGTGATAGGCCAAAATCTTATTTTTAGGACAAAAATACCCTTCCTCCTAAACTAACAGCCGTGACCCCTCCTTCCCCACCTTCCCCAGCCCCTCCTTCCGGCGCTCTCCACCTTCCCCAGCCCCTCCTTCCGGCGCTCGTCGTCGTCGGGCGTCCGCACGTGGCCGGTGGCCGGCGACCTACCTCCTTCACCCGTGATCCCCTCCTTTGGGCGGCGCATGGATCGCTGAGCGCGCGGGTGACATGCATGAAGAGAGAGGAGTTCACTCCGTGGCATGCATGAAGAGAGAGTACATACTCTCTCACTCCGTGGCATGCCACAGAGTACTCACTCCAGCGATCCATGCGGCGCACCTCGGGTGGAGAGAGAGAGGCCAAGGGCGAGGTCGACGTCGAGGGTCGCGTGCGGACGCCTCGATCAAGCCTGGGTTCGCCGTGATCCACCTCCATCAACCGCCACCATTCCGGATCTCCTCTGCCTCGCGGGGGTCCCCTGCTTCGTCCTCTGCCTCACGGGGGTCCCCTGCTTCGTTCCAGATCTCCTCTGCCTCGCCGGGGTCGTCGAGGGCACCGAGGGTTCCAAGGTCGGCCTCCGCACACGTTGGGTTTTTCCGAGATCGTCGAGGTCGCCGAAGGCTCCGAGGTCGGTCTTTGCCAAGGTTGCTGAGGTTGGCTTCTCCGAGGTCGCCGAGTGTGCTAGGGTCGGGGTTCGTCCGGTGGTTGCCGAGGTCGTCGAGGACTCCGATGAAACAGAGGTCGAAGCTTCACCTCAGATGTCGAGACCGATGTCGCCGAGGACGCCGTGGTCACCAAGGTCATCAACTCTATTCCGTCGTCGGTGGTCCAAAACATCTACACATCTGCTAGCTTGACATCATCCCGACGCTGACATCCTCGAGCTTGAGATCCTTCGACATCATCCTGGCGCTGACCTCCACAAGATCAGGCTCGAGCTCCCTCGACTTCATCCCGGCGTCGACATCTTCAAGATCGAGCTTGAGCTTCCTCAACTTCCTCCCAGCGTGGACATCATCGAGCTTGAGCTCCCTCGATCTCATCCCGGCGCCGATGTCCTCAAGATCGAGCCTGAGGATCCTCAAGATCGCTGTTGAGCTGGGGCAGAGGATGACGGCCGACACGACTCCTGGACTTGAGAGACTCCATCCATGGCGGCACTGGATCTGGGAGAGAGAGCGAGGTCAGAGGGGAGAGAGAGCGAGGCCGGCGGGAGAGAGAATGGAGGAAGGGCACATCCATGGCGGCGCTGGATCTGAGAGAGAGAGTGAGGTCGGGGGGGGAGAGAGAATGGAGGAAGGGCACATCCATGACGGCGCTGGATCTGGGAGAGAGAGCGAGGTCGGGGGGGGGAGAGAGCGAGGCCGGCGGGAGAGAGAATGGAGGAAGGGCACATCCATGGCGGCGCTGGATCTGGGAGAGAGAGTGAGGTCGGGGGGAGAGAGAATGGAGGAAGGGCACATCCATGGCGATGCTAGATCTGGGAGAGAGAGCGAGGTCGGGGGGGGGGGGGAGCGAGGCCGGTGGGAGAGAGAATGGAGGAAGGGCACATCCATGGCGGCGCTGGATCTGGGAGAGAGAGTGAGGTCGGGGGGAGAGAGAATGGAGGAAGGGCACATCCATGGCGGCGCTGGATCTGGGAGAGAGAGCGAGGTCGAGGGGGAGAGAGAGAGAGAGCGAGGCCGGCGGGAGAGAGAATGAAAGATGGGGTATTTTTGTCCTAAAAAAATAAAATTGACTTATCACGTAAACAAACATAAAAGTAGATTGGTTTTGTAAATTTAAAAGTGAAATGGATTTTAAAAGAAAAAATCTCCATCTCGTGGCAAAGTGGCAAACCTAAGATCAAAAAGTTAGGTATTATTTTTTAAAAAAAATACTCAAGTGGTGTCTGGTTCTATTCTTTATAAATTGAGAGCTGCTTCTCCCACCAACTCCTCCGACCCTAACCTGTTAAGTTCCATTTATACCCCCCAACCCATCTCAGCCGCAATAGTTGACTTTCCTTTCGCTTTCTTTTTCCTCTTGATTTTGTTGTTTTTTTAAGTTTCGTTTCTTTTGTTTTTTCATTAGTTTTGTTTTTTCTTGTCTGTTTTCTTTATTCTTTTTTTTTATCAATTTTATTACTTTTTTGTTATCAATTTTATTTTATTTTTTGGATAAATGATTTATTTTATTATATGTTGGTACTTTTTTGTTTATTTTTTATTTGTAGATTTTGGGAGTAATTGTTTGTAAATTTTTTAAAAAGTATAAAAATATGGATCAAAATAAAAGGTATATATATGAAAATAACAAAAATACTAAAAGTTAAAATTGCATTGTATTTTGTGAAAAGTATCATAGTCCAATATTGATTTAGCCATGTTCTGGGAAGAGTATATATAAAAATACGTAAAATATAAATTCTAATTCATATTGTCTCTAAATTCCGTTCCCGGTGCGCTTGGTGATGCTCCTATTACTTCATACCACAAATGAACACATCATATAATGAACGGCTCATCCTTTAGTTTTGTATGATGAATGTTACCACCACCACGTTGGAATGTGCGGAACAGGGTAATAAAGGTGTAAGAAAACTTGCACCAAGTGATTGCAACATGGACAATAGCTATTTCTCGACGCTTATGGTTTGAAACAGAAGGAGTGAAATTTGAAATTTTTATAATTTGAAATTTGAAATTTAAAATATTGAAATTATTACTATTTGAAAATTGAAAATTTGAAATTTTCACACTATGGAATTTGAAATCTGGAATTTTATGATTTAAAATTTGAAATTAAATAAAACTTAAAAAAAGAAAAAGAAAAAGAAATGCAATGGTATAGAAGTAAAAGGGTAAAAATCATTTTGGTCCTCTCTAGTTTAAGGGTTTTTCATTTTAAACCATGTGTTTCAAAACGTAACAAAACATACCCTATAGTTACAATAATTTCACTTTAAACCCATATTCAGTAATGGTTGTTTGTTGAAACACAGGGTTTAAAATGAAAGGGAAAATATCATTTTGGTCCCCTCTAGTTTCAGGGTTCTTCATTTTAAACCCTATGGTTACAATAATTTCATTTTAAACCCAAATTTAGTAACAACCGTTATGGACTTAACGCCAAACGATCGTCTCGTCGTCAACCTCGCCGCCAGCTCGTTCGCCGCTCCATTACAATCATAGTTGTCAAAGCAAGCATCCCATGCATGGATCAATTGGGTGAAGAGCATGTTGACCACAGAGAGGGTCGGCGGGTACTCGAGGATGCACTGGAGGCAGAGCAGCGTCTTGGTTTGCGACGGAGAGAGCTAGGAAGAGCTTGCATGGATGGCGGCGGTAATCTGCAGGAGTAGAAGGCCACCAATGTGAAGGGAGAGATTAGAGTAATGACCTCTTGGGTCGCCTAAAAAACACATCTTGGGTCGCCTAAGATCTCAGCATGTCGTGAAAGATCAGGAGGTGGGGTGCCCAGATGGTCTGGCGGCGGGAAGCAACATGTGGCTAGAGGGAGATAAGTGAGGGAAGAGAGAGAACAGAATAAACCAGTGAACATTGGGGCAAAGGCAGTTTGATGTTAAGTCTGTAACGGTCGTTACTAAATTTGGGTTTAAAGTGAAATAATCGTAACTATAGGGTCTGTTTTGTTACGTTTTGAAACACAGGATTTAAATTGAAATTATTATAACCATAGGGTTTAAAATGAAAAACCCTAAAACTAGAGGGGGACCAAAATGAATTACTCACGCCCGTTAAGTCAAGAAACGGTCACCAGTAATTTGGGTTTTAAGTGAAATTATTGTAATTACAGGGTTTGTTTTGTTACATTTTGAAATACATGATTTAAAATCAAAAACCCAGAAACTAGAGGGGACCAAAATGATTTTTACCCAAAGTAAAATAAGGGGGACAAGGGGTCTGTAGGGGTGCGCCCCCCATCTGACACCCTCATTGTCCCCATGAATTTTATTGTTATACCCTTCGTGTTTTTTTTTACTTTTCTCTCTTTTGTTTAATTCCCCTCTCCTTCACTGTGAGTTTCTTTTTTTTCAGTTTTGTTTAATTACCCTAAATCAGTTTTTTTTTTGGAAAGGGATCAGGTGTTTTGTTTGGACTCAATCAAATAATCAGACCGGCCACAATAAGCTTCAAGAATTTAGTCCATTTTGGGGGAAAAAAGTCCAAAATACTCTTTCCAAAACACCTCTTCATATTTCAAAATTATAAATTATAAATTATAAAAATTTCAAATTTCAAAAACATAAAAATTTCGAAATTGTATTTTATATATTTTTGTGTTGTGTATTGTTACATATCCTCTTCTATGAACATGTCTAAATCAATATTGACATAGGAGACTTTTCATAAAATACAATGCATTTTTTAACTGTTAGTATTTTTGTTATTTTTATAAATATACTTTTTATTTTGATTCATATTTTTATACTTTTTAAAATTTTTACAAATAATGATCGCAAAAAACTACAACTAAAAAAATAAAAGATTACAAACATATAATAAAAAACTGTTTATCTTAAAAGAAAAATAAAACTGATAAAAAAGAAATAAAATTGATTAAAAGAAATAAAAAACTGATTAAAAGAAACCAAACTAATGAAAAAAAAAGAGAGACAAAACTAATGAAAAGAAGGGGGAGGTACCGGCGGGGGGGGCATAAGGGGAAAAGAGAGCGTGGGCCCGTGGGCCGGAGGAGGGGTGGTGGGAGAAGCAGGTCTCTTTGTTATATATATTGCATCAGTCCAGATGAACGCCATTATTTAAGCCTGTGAGAAGTCAAGAAACTCTCAGAACAAATCCAGATCAGCTGCAGCTCTCTGATCCAAAAGTTTTGCAGCAGGAATGGCTACGGAGATGGAAAACACAGGCGAGCTGAATGGCTTGATTAAGCATCCCACAACCTTAGTAACCAATGGTGCAGTCGACATCCGAGGGAGGACTGCTGATAAAACCAAGACTGGAGGATGGAGAGCCGCAAGCATCATCATCGGTACTATTTCGATCAACTCGCTCGCTCTTTGTTCTTTACATCATTTATTTGGATCATTAAAGAGTCCAATTCGTTCTTTCTTTGATTAGTGAACGAGTTCGTGGAGAGGATGGCGTTCTTTGCCATCTCTGTGAACATGGTGGCCTACTTGACGAACGCGATGCACCAGGCGTTGCCGGACGCCGCCACCCATATGACCGATTGGATCGGGGCATCCTACACCCTCACCATACTCGGAGCTTTCTGCGCCGACGCCTATCTTGGGAGGTTCTGCACCATTATAATCTTCACCTGCATCTATGCAGTGGTAATTAAGTTATGCTTGCACAGTTGTGTTTGATTAATACATGTTAAAACATGTGTTTTTTACCTGTACGTATGATTAATGTTTGACAGGGAATGGTCATGTTGACACTATCTGCGTCGATCGACAGCCTCCGGCCTCCGCCGTGCGTGGGCATGGTCTGCCTTCCTGCGACCGCCCACCAATCAGGATTCCTCTTCGCGGCTCTCGGTCTCATCGCGGTCGGCACGGGCGGCATCAAGCCCTGCGTCTCCACCCTCGGCGCGGACCAGTTCGACGAGGCTGACGAGCAGGAGGGCCAGAAGAAGTACTCCTTCTTCAACTGGTTCTTCGTTGCGATCACCATGGGCGTGATGTTGGGGATCACCTTCATAGTGTACGTGGAGGAGAAGAAAGGGTACGGGTGGGGCTTCGGCATCCCCACAGCCTTGACAGGCGTGTCGGTCGTCGTGCTTGCCATTGGCTCACCATTCTATAGGTACCAGCGGCCGAAGGGGAGCGCCCTTACGAGGTTTGCCCAGGTGGCGTCGGCGGCTTTCCGGAATCACATGAAAGGGGTCAAAGTGGAGGAGGGAGTGGAGCTGTATGAAGTGAATACTAAAGAGTCAGACATAGTTGGTGCCAGGAAGCTATCAAACACTCGTCAGCTAAGGTATATGCGCCCGTTCTCATGCATCTTTAATAAATCAAGTCCTGTGGCTGTAATAAGGTGCTGCTGCTTAATTAGTTTCCATGTACTGAGCATCTGGATTCGATCGGCCGGCTGCAGGTTCTTCGACAAAGCAGCCGTAACAACGGAGGAAGGCATCACCACCAACAGATGGAGGCTATGCACAGTAACACAAGTGGAAGAGTTCAAATCCTTCGTGCGAGTCCTCCCCATATGGGCCACCACCATCGCCCTCTACATCACCTTCGTCCAGATGAACAGCTTGTTCCTCAGTCAGGCGGCCCTCACCAACCGCCGCCTCTCGAAGCACTTTGTCATCCCCCCTGGATCGGTCCCAGTCTTCGCCGTCTTCAACTCCATCATCCTCATCCCCCTCGACGAGTACGTTCTCATCCCCATCCTCCGCCGCTTCACTGGCCATCGCCGTGGCATGTCTTCTCTGCAGCGGATAGGCGTCGGCCTATTCATCTCGATCCTGGCAGCCGCCTCTGCCGCGCTCGTGGAGCGCCGGCGCCGCCACGATGCAAACACGGGGACGCACACCTCGGTCTTCTGGCTCTTCCCTCAGTTCTTCCTCGTGGGCGCCATGGAGGTGTTTGCGTACGTCGGTCAGCTCCAGTTCTTCTACGACGAGGCCACCGACGGCACGCGGAGCCTTTCCAGCGCCATCTTCCTCAGCGAGATCGGAATCGGGGGTTGGCTGAGCAGTGCAATAATAAAGATTATCGTAAGAGCCACCGGCGGCAAGGAGAAGGGATGGATTCGGAACAATCTCAACCACAGCAAGCTGGACTACTTCTACTGGATCCTCTTCGGCATCAATGTCCTCAACTTGCTCGCGTATCTCGTCGCTGCAAAGCTTTACAAAGGAAGAGATGATGCCGATCAGGGGCAGGGGGCCGAACAAGACCATACGACCTGCTGAATCGATCTTTAGAAGACGTTCCATAGATCGATTAACATATAATAAATTGTGTGTTAATGCTTTTACCTGTCTTTTAAATATATATGTCTTAGTTTGTTTGAGCAATTGATGTTTGTTTGAGTAATTGATGACAACCAGAATGTTTGGATATTTACTTAGACAAGTTTTCATGGTCATCACAGTAGTTATTACTGGTAGAATAAAGATTTATATACATGATTACGTGAATCGATAGTTAGATATCGATTGATTGTTCTAGTCCACTGGTAGTATAATATCGATGAATTAGATCAATTGATCAGCATCTTACTACCGATTCGATCATTGGTACATTCCATCGATATAGTATGTACTGATTAATTGATCTAGTCCATCGGTAAAACAATACCGATGGACTATATCAACCAATCGATATCTCACTACCGATTAGAGGCATGCGCAATGCACATGCCATGTGACTATGTACACAAATCACAATTCTTACCATTAACACCATAATTAATCCGTACTCTTGGATTATTGAATAGGCCAGCCGGCTAATTATGGTACAGAGTAACGTATTTGGAGGCAAGTCGGATTGAATAAAATATAATTATGATAATTAAAGAAAGGAGAAGAGGATAATCATCATAATTAAAGAAAGGAGTAGGATAAGAGGCTACTTATTCTAGAGATTAAAAATGTGAGAATCGCTCAAGAGATGAATTATGTGGAATCCGACATTTTAACGGTGGTATTCGTCTTGAAGGCATCTGACTGAGTCGGATGGCCGAGTAAGCAATATCAAAATATCTAGTTATGGATTTGAGACATATATATATATATATATATATATATATATATATATATATATATATATATATATATATATATATATATATATATATACTAGCGGGCCCCCGTGCCATCTGGCACGGTAATCACCCACCCCTTAACTTCCATGTTAACTTCATTGTTAATCACCCACCTCTCAAACCCCTCCTCCACTAACCCATACCATCTGGCACGGTAATCACCCACCCCTTAACTTCCATGTTAACTTCATTGTTAACCACCCACCTCTCAAACCCCTCCTCCACTAACCCATACTAACTTCAATGTTAACTCCCCCCTCATCCCCATTAACCACCTTCTCCATTAACTTCCCTCTCCATATAAGCTCATATAGGACTAAATCTGTCATGTAAGATTCAGATAGGATAATCAAAGATTATTTTATAATCATGCTTTTATATAAAAATGATCATCTTGTATAAGATAATGTGTAAGTGAGAGAATGGATAAAAAGTCATTGATCTCTATCATTGGAAATATCGGACGGAAGAGGGTAGGTACGGAATGAAAAGAAAAGCGCACACGAAAACTCCGTTCTCCTTTTCATGACAGGGATGGACAAGGATTGAAAGAGATTTTCTTCCCTATGAACCGTCCTTAAGCTATATGGAAAAATTCTAGAACTGAGTCAACCAGAGTATATATAGTGTACGATGATCAAAAAATTGGCGGTTAAATTTTCATTTAATACCCTGTTGTTTGTTTGATATTTTTATATTATCTTTCACATTCAAAAAGTTAAAATTAGGTCATTTAATTTTTAATTTTGCTTTTACATGGGCCTCTAGCCCACACAGGGTCAACAAGTTAACGGCAAATTGACTTATTTTTATCCATGTGGTCTACTTTAGATTTTTTTTATTATTAAAAATAGCCACATCAGCATCTTTCTCTCGTTCTCCCATCCCCACCTCCACCCCCGATCGTGGCGTCAACGGCAAGATCCTTGATGGCCCCGGTAGCCTCGACGGTGGCTGGAGGTGGGATCTCGCCGACGGGGGTTGGGGAGAGGTCGGAAGTAGATGGAGTATTGAGATCCTTTGTTGGAAGATGTTAAGAGGGTTGGAGAGGGTGGATTCAATTGGACGGCGTCAATTTGGGGGTTCGTCGGAACAAGGAGGACTACATAAGCAACAAATTGAAACTCATGGGATCCAATTTCAACTTTTTGAATGTGAGGGATCATATAAAAATATCAACCAAACTACAAGGTACTAATTGAAAACTAAGTCAAAAATTAGCAGTACTCAGCTAAAACTGATACCAATATCACCACCGATGATCTTTATGGTAGTACTCAGCTAAAATAGGTAAGCATGTCATGTGATTTAAGCCTCTCTTATCTTATAAGTATACTAGTGGGGCCAATCGTGTCAGGTCCACTACCCCATCTCTTTCCTTCTACCAACTTCTCTCAACCCAAGCTGTTACTGTCTCGTGTCTTATTTCTCGGTCATCGGATTTATTTTTATCAACGTGATATAATTTATCAGAGATATTTAGAGGGTGTTTGATTCACCTGCATGGATCGTTCGACACATGCATCGCGGGAAGCCAGCGTTTGTTTGGGCACTACATCACCAAAAAGCGCTCCTCTTTATTTACGTATTTGCCACCGCCCTACTTAAAAGCCACGTGATGCATGCATCGTGGGAAACCGTCGCGATGTTGGTTGGTTCACCAGAACCAATCACAAAACATTTAGGAGCCGTATGATAGAATGCACATTTCCTTATAAAGTAGAAGAAGATTGGCGTTGAACACTAATCATGTAATTTGCATATAGGGTTAATATCATATTAGTATTGTACACCACGAAAGTTGTCTTTCATGAACAAAAAAATCGTAGTCATCTTAAGCAATGGTTCTAGATCACGAAAGTAAACACTAGCCAAAGCCAAGCCACACCACGAAAAAAGGAAGCCTAATATTACCAACGAAAATCATAGTCAGTTAATAAAACTGACTAAACAGTTCAACTGCAAAGCACGATGGGAACAACCGCAATTGAATCGCTACTAACCGCCAGAGAAAGGGAGCAGTATAAAAGGGCAAAAAGTGCAACAATCAGGCTCTCTTGCAATCCAGAAACCAGAGCAAGATATTTGTCAGTAGGCTTAGTGTAACGCCCCGGCCCTCCACTGGGCCCCGACCCGTGGGCTCCTGGTCCGACCAGGATCTGCCCAGCGGCGCCGCTTCCAGACACAATATTGTCCGCTTTTGGCTCACTGTAGAAAATCTGGTATCAGAGCCGGTTCTCAGCAGGAAATTGTGCCAGCGAGGACGCTGGGCCTCCAAGGGGGTGGATTGTGAGGCCCGCTGGGTCTACCGTGGGACAAGATGCCTTCGCCTGGAGGGCAGGGATGAGTCGGGTAGCCGGGTAAGCAATCCCATAACGTCTGGGTATGGTCTGGGGTTCGATATAAGTATATAGTAAGCCCTTAATACACACAACGTGTTTTAAAGCCGTGATGGCAGTGATCCGTCAGAAAACTCCATGGTTAAGAGTGCTCGACCTGGAGTAGTCACACGATGGGTGACCTACTGGGAAGTTTTCCCATATTTCTGCGGTGAGCCAAAAGCGGACAATATTGTGTCGGGGAGCGGCGCCGCTGGGCAGATCCTGGTCGGTCCGGGAGCTCGCTGGGCGGGGCCCAGTAGAGGGTCGGGGCGTTACACTTAGCCACTATTGTAACTTAGATTTAGGTCTTTCGCAGGTCCGCCCTGCCCTCTTGTATTTGAAGATCCGCCATGCACGCATGTTCGCCCCATATTCAGTAACAAGCTTACTCGCAATAGTTTGCAAGTAGGTTATTTCGTCGGAACCATCCTCGATGTCGTCCTAGCAATTAATAAATTATATTATATTTTCGACGGAGCCTATTTCGGTGCCATCAGAGCAAATTTTTGTGTTCTTGTTATATTGCATTTCATCATTTTCGTTTTATCTTATTTCACGGCCTTAACACCCTCGCTTGTTTTATTGAGGAGGTCGAAGAATTTACGTTCCTGATCCATCTCGATTGTTGTGTTCGTCGAAAGTCAATTTCACGCGCGAACAAGTACTTCAAATTTAATAAACACTTTAGTTTCTAAAATTTATGACAACATCATATTAGACCCTCAAAATATTAAACTCGCTTCTCTATTGATGATATTGATGATCATGAAGAAACAAGAAAAAATGGGAAGATTAAATTTATTTTAATATTTTACAGGATGATGTCACATAAGAAGCCCATTAATTTTAATTTTGGGCTTCAGTGGCCTGGACCTTTGCGGGTACTTTTCTCAACAAAAGTCCAACTCTTCTTTTATTATTAAGAACTCTAACTCATTATTAAAGTCCAATCTCGTTAAAAAAAAGCCATGCAATATATCAAGCTCTAAACTTTTATATAACATGTTTTATTTTAGCTTTCAGGATACACTAGCCTGCAAAATTGCAATATCGTATCCTATCCAGTTTGTGGGATATTCCATAGTCACGTGAACTAAAAATACCTAGGACATAGTCCACTGTACGGTAGTGGATTTTTTGTAAGTAAATGACTATTTTGTGACACAAAAGACCGGCTGTTTGGTTGTGAGAATAAAAGATATTTATTTTTAAATATCTTTTTTTATTTTAAGTAATCATTACATATTTATTCACATTCTACCTATTATCATTACTCTATTTTTTCTTATTTCAAATAATTATTATTATTTTATTTTCACATTTTCTAACTCAAAATCTCTTATTCTCACCTTTTTTAATCTAGAATCTCTAATTCTCACTTTTCCTAATCCCATTACAAACGAGACATAATAGTATAACTTGAAGCTTCTCCGTATAAATTAACATTCTTGATATATTCACATATTTTCAATAGCGAAATCTCTGACAGCGATCACTCCTTTTTCTCTAGAAATTAAGTATTATTTCATAGTTCCTGAGGTAATGCAAAATTCTTTCGCAAGATTAGTATTGACATTATAAAATATGACTTGGATATCCTTTTGTGGAGGTCTCCAGATCCATTTCTTCATCCACTATTGATCTTCTCCTGCCACGCCGATACTGTCGTAAGAGCCACCGGCGGCAAGGAGAAGGGGTGGATTCGGAACGATCTCAACCATAGCAAGCTGGATTATCTCTACTGGATCTTGTGCCGCATCAATGCCATCAGCTTCTGCCTGTATCTCGTCGCTGCAAAGCTTTACAAAGGAGGAAGAGATGATGCCCATCAGGGGACGAAAAAGACTACACGACCTCCTTCCGAATCTTTACTACAAGTTCCATGGCATGGTCAAGTTTGACTACTTCGAACTTGCATAACAAGTGAAAGGAGCTGAAAATAAGTGAAAGGGTAATTTCATCCCGTTAAATAAAAATATCACTAATATATAATGTCACTAATATATATATATATATATATATATATATATATATATATATATATATATATAAACCGTCAAATACAATATGAAGGGTCATTAATATGCAAATTATTCTGTATTTTTAGTATAACGGGTAATAGAGTCAGTGGTATAATTGTAGACGTCCTTTGGAGCGACACTAATATGCAAAATACAATATGGAGTGTTGTTAATATACAAATTACAAATTACTCTGTATATATAGTACTAATACTCACCTGTGCCCATGTCACAGTTTTTAGTTATTGCTAATATAAAATTTTAACAAACTCCATGTAGTTTATCTGGTTAGATGGCTGGGTTGACCCGTAGGTGGTCCAGGGTTCGAAGGTTGATCATAGTTTTTTGTTCACTGCCACCATAAAACATAGCCAATAAAACTTAGGATATATAAAATAATATAAGTCTTAGCATTAGAATTAGCATAAGATAATATTAATAGAACTTAGGTTGATATGAATTAATGCAGCTTTATATAAAGCAAACTTAGGAAATATATATAAAGAAACTTAAGAGATATGAATTAATGCAGGTTAACCGAAACTGCTCCTTATAAGGTTGATAGATAGTTATTTCAAAGAAGGTAGGGAAAAAAATATTACAAATACAGTAAATAAAGATAAATTTTGCAAAATCGTCAATTAAAATACGTTAAATTACAAAATAGTCCTCTTCTAAGTTATGCCGTTGTAGGCTTTTATTATAACAGAGTGAGCAGCGTTTTGAATTAGCTTCGGAACCTTTTCGGGGTTTGAAAACTAGGCTCGGATTCCTTGGTTCGGAGATCCGTTAGCCATCCGAAGCTCCCCATCCCTTCTCCCTATTACGCCAAGCATCGTCCTTTCGGGAGAGGGAACCAAAGGAAACTAGGGTTTTCTTGAGACCTCTCTTATTGGCCATCAATGGAGGGAACCGCCCTTCTCCCGGAGAACACCACCATCCGAGGACTCATTAGTAAGGCTCACCCTAACCCTTGTTCAACACCAACCACTCAAAATCCCCCTTTGGCGAGAATTTGTTCTTCTTTTGGGGGCCAATTCTTGAGATAGTGGACTAATTGGATTGTCTCAGGTGCTCAACAGGGAGAGAAGTTCCATAAGGTTCCCCAGATGGGGACCGTGGGGAGAAGAACCAGCCTCTCCGACATCACCAACACCGTGCTAAGGCCCAACTCTGCCGGCGAGCAAGATGGCGTCAAGGTCGCACTGCCCACAAGTGCTAAAGAATACATCTCCCAGCTCGTAAAGGTTCTGATCCCTTTAATTCCTCGGAAATTTAAGCCTGTGGGTTTCCAAGATGTCTCAATTGGGTTGATTTGGTGTTCGATTCAGGAAAATGCTGCTCTATTGAAGCTTCTTGGGGAGAGGAAGTATGTAACTTTCTATGGTTTGGCTTCATTTCTTGGTTCCAATATTCGCTCTTCTTATAAAATTTTGTCAAGAACTTTATGGTTTTGCAGTAATAATCATGTCGATCATTGCAAATTCGCAGTAACGTTATAGAGATGAGCAGTGCCGAGTTGCAGAAGCTCCGGACTGCACTGCAAGTAGCCAACCAACAGAACTGGCAGCTCGCGCAGGCGAATTCTCGAATGCTAGCGGTTTGTTGGAGATCTGATTCATTCTTGTTTCTTATTGTTGGTTAAGAAGTCCTAATTTTTCTGACAAGTGTCAATTGGCCTGTTATATACGCAGGATCTCAACTTGGGTAAAGATAGAGTGAGCTCCTCCTCCCTACTCGCCACACTGTTATGAGTTGTCAATTAGTTATTAACCACCAGCTTGTTCTTTTGATGTGGATAGTTTGAAGCTTGGTATTTGATCCTGTGCAGCTAAAAGCAACGCAGCATGAGCTCGGATGCATGGTGGCCCTTCTCAGAGCAAAGACTTCGGAACTAGAGGTCTGTTGTTTTTCATAGTCCATGTAGTGATCTATATGCGAATTTACTTAATTTGGTGAAACTTTTGTGATTTTATAGAATAAGCAATTGAATAAGGAGCTGTTTCAGACGACAGGCACCGAGGTATTTAGCAAATTGGTTAATGCTGCTTGTCATATATTTGAAGTACATTTAACCAATTACTGATTGTAATTCAGAAACAAAGTACCGATTCTGCTGAGGTTAGTCCAGGAGAAACAGTCCATGTTGCTAGTTTCAAGAAGACATGCAATGCCAGTCGGAAGAGGATGCTAAGAAGTCAATGTAATTTGATTAGCTGTTTCTTGACTGCAGCATATATAGGTTTCTCCTTTCCTTTGTATGAGTTTAGCGGTATCTTTCTTGCAGCTCTGGGATCTAACAATGGAAGGCATCAAGTAGCAAGCAAGGAAAAGGATGAAAACAGAAGGTATTGAAATTTCAAGCCAGTGGGTAACGATGTGTGTTATCTATTTATTAGTATATCCAATGATTCTAACTTACTCTTGAAGCAGAAAGTCTTTGCGGAGGAGATCCAATGATTTTGACTCTGAAGCATGTGAGCCGCCAGAGGAATTATTTGAGATTGAGGATGTCAAAGTTCCAATTCGCTCTCTTGTTAATGACCACAAACAGGAAGACACTTCTGCTCCGCTGAGTTCTTCAGCTACTGATGAAGTACCGAAGGACAGGATTGAATGTTCCCAGAATCAAAGCCAAGTTTCACGGAGATCATCAATAGGAAGGCCACTCCGCAAGGCAGCTGAGAAGATAGGTTCCTACAAGGAAATACCTATCAATGTCAAGATGCGAAGAGAGGCGTGAGTAGTTTGAATAATCTCCCATCAGCACCAATCAGTTGTCGTCAACCAGGAGATGAAGCCTTGATTTTTTTGTCACAGTCATGCAAAATGACATTTGTTGTACCACCCAGCAAAATTTACGCTAGTTATAGTTGTATTGTTATTTTTAAGAACAGAAACTTCGGTTGTTATCATCTTGGATGTTGTACAGAGAAAGCATTGGGAATCGACCAATCATGTTCTCCGATTTGATTTTCGTATGAGGTTTACTCCAAGCACAATGTCGTTGCTGTTTGTCTACTTTCATCGATGAAATTCTTAATAGCTGCATCCATCACAGATTGAGTTTGCCATGCCATTCATTTCTACGGAATGGCGGAATGCTGGAATGCTGCTTTTGCTTTGTTCATTGCAATCAGTTGCTATGACATTAGTTACTATGCTATGAGCCTTGATTAAGATGTATCTGCTTATGAACCTCTCATCATTTTGATTTTCGGCTTCTATGAGCTTTGAATCAAATCTAGTATCCTCCCCTGTTCATCTGGTGTTGTTTAATGTACTGTGCTTTATCAGAATATACACGAGGTTTTTTTTTTTATTCTGGTAAGATTGGAGGTAGTTTGATCAAAGGTTAATGATACTCAGAAAAATATTCTTTCACTCTGACTTTACTTCGTTATCTTGAAAAATCTATTTTTTGCAGGGAATAATCTAGGGCACCCACGAATTATCCTTGCAGGTGGTAGGTCAGGAATATATGAATTTGTTGATCCTAAATGAGTTTTTTTTGGTATTTTTAGCTAATACTCCTTCCAGTGAGTCACTGACCGCCATGTATGAGGAAATGCGTTCTAAATTTTCCATCCGGGAGGGGGGGGTACGTTGATCGAACACATGGCTGTTCGGATCACATTCACAGCTCAGTAACACCAAATGTGTTGTTCTCGCCTCTTTTCCAAATTTTCTCCAAAAGAGGGTACTTTCAAGTAACCATGATCAAAAGTTTTGAACAGCATCCACAGTTGTTGACCATAAAAATTAGTCATACATGTGTCCAGTTCATTGAAAACTCTCTAATTATGTCTAGCAATATCGTCAAATTGATGCATCTGTCTGGAAAATGTAATCAGCTGCTGCAAAATGCTCCTTCACCTTAGCAAGAGCCCTGGACCGATGTGATATTTTATTTTTTTCTTCTTTCGGCATCTCAGCATACCTGCATTATCACAACCAAGAGTGAGATTGGTGATACATATTAGTGCAACATTTCAGGAGAGATTAATGATTTGGTGTCAAATAGAAAGGATCATCACGTCAGTCCATATCCATCCGGTTCGAAGATCGGATCCCAACCAAAATCAGCCGGTCCTCTTGATTGAACTATCCTCCCCTGAAGAATAACAAACATAAAAAAAAATTATGATATAAAGTTGAGTTGAAATTTGAAAGGTCACATGGACCAATTTCTACCGTGAGTATACTCAAACAGCAGCAAATAAAGAGAAGATAAAGAATCCCTCATTTGAAGTAACAATCAAGATAAATAAAAAGAAATAGACAGGGATTCATCAACCCTGTTGTCATGAAATGCTCTCAGTTTCTTGAACTGTAATCCCTGTTGCCCTATCTCAGCTTTTTACTTTATACAGATATGTTCATATCTTGGTTTACTTTCGCAATGACCCTTAAGCATTTATTTGCTGCAGTAAGTAGCGATCCAGTGGCACTTCTACTTCATACCTGACAGAGACATGATGTGAGACATTTTCAAATAAGGCCAACCATCTAACCATATAGGTACTAGACATTTTACAACTGTGTGTTGCCACTACTAATAATTCGCTAGTAAAGCATCAATTTAGTAATAGTGGTGCAAGCATATTTCTCTGCAATTTGGAGTTTTATGAGTGTGTCCCAGGGACAAAGATGATCTGACAAGATGATTTATCGTTGCAAACGAATTACACGTATTTGGTTGGATCCCACAGATGTCGATAACCAAAACAAGTTCTCAGATATATAAGGATTAACAAAATATATCATTTCAGTTGGATATCTTTATACTTTTCATAAGGAGTGAATTTTGGTGTAATATCATCAAGTTGAAGAACTTGGCATATTTTTTGCAATTGTAGTACAGAATAAACATTTCTCAATGTCTACCACAGCTAAGATGAGCAATGTTGGAAATATGACATGCTAATGAAGAAAGTATAACAAGAACCTAGATACATGCATATCTATAAACCACAGATTCTTAAAAAGAACCTCAATACCATGATATTCTGCATACCTGGGTCTTTCCAACAAAAGTTAGGGGTTCAACACTGGGTCCAAGGGCAAGAGAAAATACACACATTGCATAAGCTGACTTATCGTCATAAGCCTTCAATATATTGTTCAAGCCTGCTAGGGAAACCACAGGAGTTGAGTTGGATAGAAGCTAACAGGAACCTAAATCACATGAGGTAGAAGGCAAAATAAAATGGCATTAACCTTCATGTCCAATCTTCTCTAGAAACCACTTTCTGGATTGATAAGTGTTGTAATGTGCCATCATGAATACAAAAGAATACAAGTTAAAATTTTACCACCTCATATGTAATCAACATCAGCAAGAAAATTGGAGTTCAAGGGAAAGACATGCATGGACTTTTCGATTGCGGCAATCACAATAATGCTTTACAAAGGGGACGGACCACATAAAAGAACTTACATGTAAGGCCCTGCAAGGATAAAATGCTAATCAAGTCATTAATCCAACACGAGATGAATCGAGCAACATATATTTTTTTTGATTAGATAAGCCCGAGGGCTGGGTAAGATGAATCGAGCAACATAAGGTTAGGGAGAAGAAGATAAAGAACACAAAGAAACCTGGAAGTCCATTGAGGGCATTGAAGCACAAGCAGGTATCCTCAACAAGCACAGGACCATTCACCTTTGAAGAAAATCAAAGGAACTCAGAGAAATCAAAATCCTGTTTATATCCATGCATCTTTCTGAACATGGCAACCATATTTGATATACTATAGGATCTTCCAACAAGACATAATAAGTTGAGATAACTTTGACATCTCACCTCAACAGCAGCCAAACGGGCCTTTTCTTTAGATATCTCTTCGGGTTCGCCTTGTAATTCTGGCACTGAAAAACCATTACAAATGATAGATAAGAACCAAAAGATTCCTCCATCCAAAATATATTTACGCGGAAACAGACTTAATCATGACATCTAACATGTAACTGCAAAATACAGAGATTTTCACAGGAAACTAGAGCGCATAATGGAACCAGAGATCAAAAGAATCAGAGCACAGGTTTTCCTTCATAGATGTTCCATCTATATTGAAAAACAAGGACACTTGGTTAATTTCATCATATCAGCATCACTCTTTACTGCGCATTAAAACCCCCCAATTCATTGGTTTCCCAGCATTCACATCACACAACAGTACCAATCAACCAACTCTTGGAACTCTCCGAACCAAATCCTGTACAAGATAAAGCACGAAAGCCATCTTCTTTGCAGAAAGCATTAGATAGGTTCAAGGCATTCGTACTGTCGAGCTTGAGGGACTGGAAGGGGATGGATTGGCCGAGGATGGCCTTCACCTCCTCCAGCTTCTTCGCGTTCCCCGTCACGAAGGTCAGGGGCCGCGACAGCACCACCCTCTGCATCCCGCTCGACGACGGTGCCGCCGCCGCCGCAGCCTTTTGTGTCGAGACTTTAAAAGAGGCCTTTACCTAGCAAAGAGAGGTTCGCGCGGGGGCCTTGTTTTGTTGAAGCCCATGATTGATTCCCAAACTGCTGGATAAGACATAGCGTCGGTTTTGGATCGTTTTTTAGCCCATGAAACGATTGGGCCTCCAGTGTGGAAAACCAATCTGATACCAATGGATCCTGGAGGCCCAATGATGATGTAATAAGCTAACAAGCTCTCTAATATGCAAACCAATTTGATAGAGGTAATGTTAGTAACATCTCTAAGCTCTCGAGCTCACTTAGGGGAATTTGGTTGCTAGGAAGTGAGTTGAAGTGGAGTGACTTTATTGGAGTGACTTCTCGTTTGGTATGGGAATAACCTTATTCCGAGGTTAAGGGGCTTTATTCCCGATTTTAGGAATAACTTTGTAATGATTACTTGGAATAAGGGAAAAGTAGAGTGGAGAGTGGGAATAACTTTGTAATGATTACTTGGAATAGGAAAAGGTATTTGGGGAATAAAGTGTGGAATAAGTAGTGGATTTGGGAATATTCCTGAAATATTATAAGAATATTTTCTTATTCCCATTTGGTATTCCCATACCAAACGGGGCCTTTGAGATTTTTTAAGTTATGGTGTTTGGTTGGTACTTAAATTGGAGATATGGTTTCAGAGATTTTTAATAATTTAATATTTTTATTTTAATAACTTTAATAATTAAAATATTAAAATAATATTTTTAATATTAAATTATTACTATTTTAATAATTTTTAATTAGAATAATAAAAAAAATATATACTATTTTGGATGATGTGGACCAATCACGAGGTGACACGTGATATGTGGGAACCCATTATATTAATGTTTTTATCATAGTATGATATTATTAATATTATTTGTCACTTTCCGGCGAGTCACATCAACGACTTCGGACTAAAATCGCTCGAAATCAAATCTGAAAGTGGGAGCTAAATTTGTCTTGAGGTGAAGTGGGCTGAAGTGATTTCAATTTCACTTCAACACCAAACAACCGAAGTGGTTGAAGTCACTCCCTCCCTTTTGACCAACCAAACACGCCCAAAAAGAGGTAAAAAAAAATGTTTTAGGTGAGGGAATCTGGTTTGCCGCCACCAGATTTCCTGGTTGATGTTGTAAGCAGTTTTTGTTTTTTTTTTCTTCTGTTTTTTTTGTTTTTGCTGTTATCAAGTTTATTTATAATATCAAGGTTTTCAACGGACGGAATTATAATACTCGCTTCTTCTTTTTTCCATTTTGGGTATGCTTTTATATTTTATTAAACGGCTAGCAAAAGCCTATATAACACGCGCTCCCAAACGCGCCAACGGTACTCTCCCCCATCATCTTCTTGCTTCCCTTCTACTCGGCTTTTCTTATGGTACACAGAGATCATCCATCTATATACCACCAATCTATAGTAATGGTGGTTGAAGGTGTGTGAAGCTTCTCATATACTCCATGGCTTCCGTCTCCTTGCTCCAGCTCTCTCACCTTCAAGCCTGCACCCAATCCCCTGATAGACCCACCAGACTCTTCTTGGGCCCAAGAACCAATGGTGCGCAAATCTGATTCTTTTTAATCTCCTTTTCGTTCTTTTCTTGAATTCTCTTGGATGGTGTGTTTCTTTGTGAGTTATCTGATGAATGAGTGGTCTTAGGAGTCTCTCGTGTCGCTGCTCGGCGCTACTCGATTATGCGCTCATCTGCGTCTAATGTACGGGCATCCGGCAGTGGCGACGAGGAGCGAGCCGTCAAGGAGGTCGAGAGGCTTCAAGAAGAGAGAAGGCGGACGAAGCTCGCAGCCAGAATCGCGTCCGGGGAGTTCACGGTTCAGCGGTCTGGGTATGCATTTTCTTGTTTGTTTCTTTGGGTTTTGTTGGATGGCTAGTGATATTAGAAGCATCTTGTTGGAAAAACAAGATTGGTACCGATGTTGCGAAGCGGGCTTGCGAGGTTAGGTGCTCCGGGGAAGTTCTTGGCTGGTTTGCTGCTGGGTTTGGGATTGGACGACGGCGTAGGTAGGCAGCGAGATGAGCCTCGGCTCGAGATTCCGCAGGCAAGAGGGTCTTTTGCTGCTGTGGGTGGGCAAGCGTTCTTTATACCACTCTACGAGCTCTTCCTCACCTATGGTGGAATCTTTCGCCTCAACTTTGGTCCCAAGGTGAATAAAATCCTTTCTTTGACTACCGTCTTAAGTTCTATTCTTGAAGGTTTTAATTGTTCGATTAATGGGGAATATTGAAATTATGAACCTGTCAGTCATTTTTGATCGTTTCGGATCCAGCCATAGCGAAGCACATACTGAGGGACAATGCTAAAGCATATTCCAAGGTAGTTTCGCACTTGTTAATTTTGTTTTTCCTTGCTTGAGTAATTTACATGTCTTCTGTTGATTAAGGGCATACTAGCGGAGATTTTGGAGTTTGTCATGGGGAAGGGGTTAATTCCAGCTGATGGCGAGATCTGGTTGGTCAGGAGACGAGCTATTGTCCCGGCATTGCATCAGAAGGTAGTTTCTGGCTTATTCGTTCTTGTGGTCAGCAGATGCAGGTCTTTTTCCATGCCATTTCGTCTTTGATGATGTTAAAGAAGTCACGTCTTTGAAACCAAGGAAAAGAAACAAAGACGAGAGGTGTCAGTTTTCATGCTTGCACAAGAAGAGACTTGGAGGATTATTTTGTTTTAGACCAGCCAAAAGGATCATACTGGCATAAGCTTTGTTTAACCTATTTCTTTCACACTAAGGTCTTAGTGATCACTTAGTTCAGGAAAGTCGTGCTTTGGTCACCACGCCATTTTTGTTAAACACATATCAAGATTAAGGATGATTCACAACTTTGTCAAGATTACGCATGCTGCTTAGTGTGATGTGCTGCAATTCCTATTTGATGTCCTTGTCTCTATAAAAACTATTCAAACCATGCGATCCTTTTTGTTTCGTCTACATTGGAAGTGACTGATACTATGCTGCTTTCTGCTGTCTTGATTCTCCTGTATACTGTCTACATGAACATCATGTATTTATTTTCTGGCGAAAAAGAGTGAGCATTATTTGAAACCTAGTTGCATGAAGAGGAAATGAATTCGACTGTGGGAGTGATGGAGATGTTTTCATTTTGAGATGAAAGATTTGATTGGATGACAAATTTAGGGGTCCATTGTCCTATAGACATTAATGGGGATGATATTTAATCTTCTAAAGGCTGCTATGGCATCATTGAGGCTTACCTCATGTCTGTTTTTGTTAAATTAACTAAAAATAATTTGGTTTACCGCATAGTATTGAAAAGGTTTCCGCAACATCAAGGTCTGAGATATGGTGTGATGGACATCCTGGTGAGGTTCTTGTAACTAATGTTTGCACTGAAATGCTTGATGCATCTCATGAGTTTGTTTATCTCTCCTACCATTGCATTGACATTCTGAAAGTTTGAAGGTAAAGGGAATTACCATGGAAAAGCCACGATGTATGCATTTTTAGAATCATATTGGCAATAAAATAAAACATAGGGATTTGACTATTATATGTCTGACATGTTTGTTATTCTTTGACCTAACATGGAGAAGTACTGCCTACATAATCCTTGAGTTGCCCAGATTTAAGCTGTCTTGGATTGTTTGTGGTTGTTTTATTAAAAGAATAAAGTTTTGTGTACATGGCATTACACATGCCACGTGGCATGTGTAATGCACGGGCCACGTGATCAGTTGTGAGGTACCGACTAATTGATCTATTCCATCGGTAGTGAAGTATCGATGGATTAGATCAACCAATTGGTACCTCATTACCGATCCGATCATTAGTACATTCAATCGGTAGGTATCGATGGACTAGAACACTCGGTCGGTACCTCACTACCGATTGGACCGCATGTAACGTATATGGTTTGGGCCATGTACACAGATCAGCGCTCTTATTTTAAATGGCTCTTTGATGACATCATGTCGGTTATATGTAATCTGGGCAACTCAGGGACTTCAAGATTCTGACTTGATAAATACATCTTTGTTGAGATTACATGCTCAACGAAAACCAGAAACTAGCTTCACGAAATAGGAGAGAGCGTGAAAATGTATTGGCTATCTTGTGTCATGTTACGAATTCTCCTGCCTTATTGTATCTTGTAGACTATTCCTTTTTTCTCAAGTCATATGCCGTATAGCTGTATAGGAACACAAGAATTTCTGGCATTCTCATGTTTTCTAAATTTTTAATTAGCTTATGATGATCTGATTTTTTCTTGCTGTAGAGTCTTAGATGCTTTGGCACGAATATGAAGGTCTGGAGTAGAATGTAACCTGTAGGTGGTTGTGGAGAACTGATCTGATATCTCTTGGTTTCCTTATTAGATATGAATGCAAGTTGTTCTGTGTGTCATGTAATGAAATAGGTTGTCATGTTGTATCATTAACAGTACGTTGCTGCTATGGTAAGGCTGTTTGCGGCAGCATCATATAAGCTTTGTGAGAAGCTGAATGCTGCGGCATCAGATGGGGAAGACGTGGAAATGGAGTCACTCTTTTCGCGATTGACGTTGGATATCATCGGCAAGGCACTATTTAATTATGATTTTGATTCTTTGACTAATGATACTGGAATAATCGAGGTATCTCTTCTTCATCTACTTGCCAACTTGATACATCTGTCTTTGTGCTATTATCAGTTCATTATTATGTTAATCTTGCTTAAATTGGTGAACTCAGGCAGTGTACACTGTGTTACGGGAAGCTGAGCAGCGAAGTACTTCTCCAATACCAACTTGGGAAATTCCAATATGGAAGGATATTTCTCCACGGCAGAAGAAGGTTTCAGAAGCTCTTAAATTGATCAACCGAAACCTTGATGATTTGATTTCTATCTGCAAGGTGATTCAGTCTCTCTTTTATTGTATTGTTGATGCATGTAAAAGATCGACGATTTTATTCTTGCATATTTGCTTAACTAACTGTCAAACTTCATGGAGTTATCTTGCATATATGCAGTACATATATTATTTTGTGCTTTCTTTCCTTCAAATAGTTTTTGATGTTGTCTGCAGAAACCTTTTCCAGTCGCATTCTTTCAAGCTTCAAAATACAGAATCTGAATGCTGCTTCATCTTTCAGCTGATGTTGATACAAATTTTATCAACAACTAGTGGCCCATCATTCTATTTCACCAGCTTTGAGCCATATGTCCAATTAGCTGTTAGTAGCAGCACATCCACTTGGTCCATAAGTCGGAAAGGACTTGGAGAGTCCTTTGATATGTTTGTCAAAATCATTCAAGCCTCATGAACAAAATTTCTTTGATGGGCGAAATTGTGTCAAGAGTGAAAATAGAAGAAACTATGAATTTGTGATAATGTATAGGGCTATTAGGCTATTAGTTCGACATCAAACTTTTTCCTTCGATGTCATGATCATCCAATCCGTCAAAATATGATAACTTTTTTTTTTGGCCTTATGTTTCTAGTGGAACAAAGCAAGCATTTTTTTTTTATGCTGATAAGTTGGAAAGCCTTTTTCAGCAACAATCCATGTACGTAAAGTAGGTAAAAAGGTGATTATGATGTTTGTCCTCATGGAAAGTATTTTTCTACTAGGAATACACCACTTTTTTCATGTTAAAACGATCAATAAAGTCATTTTTTACTGTTAAGTTGATCAAACTGCAAGACTTCAGTTTTCATTATAAGATTTTATCGGTCCAGTCATTGTGACAAACAAGGGAATCATTTGCAGTGTTTTAAGGACACATCTACTTTTCCTGATTTTTGGTCTAACAACATATCAAATGTTTCCTGATTTCTCTGTTTGTAATGCAATTGCAGCGAATGGTAGAGCAAGAGGAGTTGCAGTTTGATGAGGACTATTTGAATGAACAAGATCCTAGCATTCTTCGCTTTCTTTTGGCGTCAGGGGATGATGTATTCTTCTATCTCAGTCCTATCTAAGCTTAATATCTTTCACAATGGCTTCTTTGACATCATCGGGCTTCTTTCTCATGTTAGGTATCAAGCAAGCAGCTCCGTGATGATTTGATGACAATGCTTATAGCTGGGCATGAAACATCTGCAGCAGTTTTAACATGGACCTTTTATCTTCTTGCCAAGGTATCGCCTTTGTGGACTCACCAAAGATAAGAAGAATTGATTCCTCATTCTTCTTGTACTGCATAATTACTTGATGTCGAATCCCATTAGGGCTGTGAACTAGCTGATATCTAGCGAGCTATGCCCAGCTTGTTAATAGCTCGTTAAGATAATCGAGCTCAAATTTCACTCATTTCAAGTTGAATCTCTGTTTTGGAGCTGCACAGGCCGCCTCAGGGTCACATGATATGTGCCAACAGCACAATAAACCTTGAGTAGAGCTCTTTAGAAAACAACCAAATCATGAAAAACATGTGTCTTTTTAGTTCTTTAATGAACATGCTAGATATTCACTTATTGGGTTTATTTCCGTGGCTGTGTTACAAAGCAGTTGGCGGCAAATTTGGAAGCTGTTTAACTTGGTAATTGCTGGAAATTCAAATAGGCTTTAAACTATGTTCCACACTGCATAAAAGAAGTGGACCTAATTATATAGTACTAAAGCATTTTTGAAAAACATCCTTCAAAGGTCTTTCTCAACTCCTTTTGCTGCTATGTACTTAATTATGATTAGGCAGTGCTGAAGCAATCTACAACTTGGACTAAAAAAAACTATGTTTTTTTTGTTGTTTTGAATGTCCAATCGCAACTGTTAAAATTATTTCCATTACAATTGTATGTGTTTTTGAGCCCTAATTCTGTAAATTCTCCATGGCTATCAAATGACATTTTGATTCTAGACAAAGCTTTTCAAACGTCGAAACTACTGTTTGGTATATCTAATGGAAATGGTGTATAAATTCTCTGTTTAGGAACCAAGAGTAATGTCCAAGCTCCAGGACGAGGTTAGTGTTTAATTTGTTTTAGTTACAATCTTGATTGGATATATAAAACATTCTTAGAGTTCTAATTAATGTTGTGATGAATGTTAGGTCGACTGTGTACTAGGCGATCGGTTTCCAACTATTGAAGATATGAGGAAACTTAAATATACCACTCGAGTAATCAATGAAGTAAGCGCTTTTATAGATTCAAAAATGCAATCAAGAGCATATCTCAGACCCTAATTTATCTGGTACCTTCCAACTTCTTTGCAGTCTCTGAGATTATACCCGCAACCACCAGTGTTGATTCGTCGTTCTATTGAGGATGATGTACTTGGGAAGTATCCTATTAAAAGGTTTTTACCTAATCTAGTGTCGTGCAATGTTCAATTTTGTCCCTAAGATAGAAGCTTAAATATCACCTTTTGGTGTGTCTTAGAATCCCCGTAGGAAATTTGAGTTGGAAACTTTACTTGTGACCTTCTTGAGTCGGCAAATTTGAATTCTTCAAGATTCTTTTCTACAATAAACACTGCTTGCTTGCAAAAGTTAGATGAATCTACCAGACAAGCCAACATTAACTAGTATGAATGCCTGGTATGAAGTTATAAAGCACCTAAAATAGTTTCCTCTTCTGTAGAAAGCCAAGTTATTCAGATCAAGATGGATCAATGTTTCACTTGTCGAAGTTTCAAGCTGTTCAGAATTATGGTCCTAAGCTTTAGTGGTCATGAATATGGACCTTGAATCTGATAGCCAGATTTTCACTCTAGGTAGACCTTGATATGATCTAAGATGTAGCTTTCATTAATTAACCTCTTAGGCCGCGTTTGGCTCCGCCCCATCCCGGTGGATCTGTGGGATGGGGCGGACACGCGGACGCGGGATCCGCGCGTTTGGTTCTTGCGCGGATCCCACGCGGATCCCCAAAAATGGGATCCGCCCAAGGGCGGATCCCATTTTCGGATGAGCGGACGCCGCTCACGGGATCCGCCCCCGCGGATACCGTCCCGCAGGTACCGCGGGTACCGCGGATCCCACCGAGCCAAACACGCCCTTAAAGGATCTTATTCCAATGTTTAGGCCATGCATGATTGCTTTTAATGTTAATTGCATCTGTTGTGAAAGAGTGGTGTAACTAAAGGCTAAAGCAATGCGTTGAGAGTCATCTTGTCATTTTGCACCGATGGAAGCTCTTTCATGATTATTGGAATGTAAATTGATTATGACCTATTAATCTAGTTACAATGTTAACCTAAAGAGTCTCTATATAAACCATGAGCTCAGACTTACAATCAACTAGCTTACTATTCCTAAAGGAAACGGGGACTGAATTGTCATGTAAAGCTGTGAATGTAAATAACTGGATTAATTTGAGTGTAGAGCTTGGGGAGTTTTGGCTGGTGGAGATCGTAAATTATATAAATCTTGACGAGCACACACAGAGAACAGCATATTTATTTAGCCTTCTGAGATTTTGTTATTTAGTCAGATGTCAATTGCAAGCTGAGGCCTGCTATTTGAATTACAGGGGTGAAGACATCTTCATTTCTGTCTGGAACCTCCATCACAGTCCGTCCCATTGGGTTGATGCAGAATCATTCAATCCAGAGAGGTGGCCTTTAGATGGTCCAAATCCAAATGAGGTGAATCAGGCTTTCAGGTTAGGATGCCATGCGTTTGTTTGCATTTGCATCAAGATTTTCATAAATACAATATATAGCCTGACGGTGTAAATCAAGTTTTATGCGTTTATTATTATCTCAAGATGTTCGATGATATGAGCAGTATGTTTATGGTGGAAATTAGTAATGCTACCATCTAAGGTCAATCTGTAAGATTATAATTACTTTTTTTTGGTCATCTTCAGTTCATCAACCCTTTCCCCCTTTTCTACTGGCCCTCTTAAATATACACTCTTCCACCATCATCCTTTCTTCTTGGCACGTATATGCTGGTTTTGTGCAAGTCTTTGTTAGCAAGCTTACCCAAGTCTTCCACTACTTTGGGGCTGTTTGGTTGCAAGAAAGTGAATAAGGCAAGTGAGTTATAGAGAACTCTCACTTTCCTATAAGTCACTCCCTTAAGAGAATATCACTTTCCGGTGTTTGGTTGTGATAGGAAGGTGAAGATTAGAAAGTGGGTGTGAAGTATATATCAAGCAAGAGATAGGTAACTCCCACTTTCTAACATTTTGGGGAAAGTCAAATAGGAGGAAGTGGTGGTATATGGAAAGTGAGGCATCTTAGTTTTCATCATACCTCCCACAATTCAAACACCAGAAACTGGTCCAGTTTCAGAAACTGACAGAAACTGGCCAGTTTCCCTCAGTTTCCTGCAACAAACAGACCCTTTATGGGGCTGTCTGGTTTTCCAAAGCTAAATGAATAGGAGGACCATCATCCTGATGAGGGAGACCGCGACTTATAAGTTTGAAATATACCAGTTGTTATGTAGCACTTTTGGATCACGTGCTTTTTGAAGTCAAGACCATATCATGCTTTGAAACCAAAAGGGATTGAAGGCATCATCATCTAGTTAAGTAAGATAAACAATCCTTGTTGAATATTAATGTGCCAGAGAAGTATTGTTATGCTGCCCTTGATTACGTCTTGCCATCTTTCATTTGATTCCTAGACAGTGTCCTTGGTTTAATTTTGGCATAAACCGCTCTTTCTTAAGAAGCCACTGTTTCTTGTTCCTTTGATGATCGCTTTAGTGCCCTTGATACTAAGTTTCAATGATCTGGTCAGAGCTTTATGTATTTGGTTTACATTTTTCCAACCAATATAGGGAAGATCGACTATGCAGGATATAGTGATTTTTGGTCTTACTGTTTGTTCATAATGAGCTAGAATCATTTTATTAGCAATAGAAGGATCTGTTTTTTTTGCACCTTTGTGATGTCATTATATACTTTATGATTACTTAGTTGATCTTGATTGGTGCAACATGTCATATGTTTGTATTGCTAGATTAGGTTTGGCAATAATTAAATTTTGGTTTTACTCTTTGACTTTAGTTATCTTTCTTTAAAACATTCAGTTATCTCCCATTTGGTGGTGGGCCACGTAAATGCATTGGAGACATGTTCGCTACTTTTGAGGTAATGTTATATATTTTACTTAGTATGTTTTAGAGGGCGTAGGGAGTTTAAATCACCATGTTACGCATATGCTTGAATAACATCCCCCAGAGTCCTACATTATTCGTCATGTCAAATATGGAGCTGTAAAAGCTCCCCTTCACAGCTTGTCAGTTTGACGATTTTTCTTGATACGAGCAATTCTCTTCTTATAAGAATATTGTCATCAATATTTGGTTAAAAAATCATCGTAGTAGCTTAAGGATTCTGCTGTCTTTAATGTGTAAACATGAAAGTCACACTTACTGATATAGCATCTCCCAGTTCATGCTTATGTAAACATGATGAAATCTATGTCAAATGGATTGCAATTCAAGGATGGGTGCAGTGACTTATATGCTGATTTGTTGGAACTATATTTGTTTCTGCATGAGCATTCATATCAAAATAGTACTGTACTATCTCTACAAGGTGTTGGAATTGACTTTGCCTCATCCAGGAGAGTTAGTACTATCCTTGATTATCGGAAAAAATCCACTATGAAGATAAGCATTAGTAGAATAGTTTCTCCCATGTCCTTATCGAGCATAGTTGGGACCCTTTGGTGCTTTTAAGTTGCACTCTCGCTAAAATATGATGATTTCATCCTGAATTTCTGCTGCAAGTAGACCTACCAACAGTATCGACACGATTTCAATATCTCCCGTTGATACGTGAAATCTCACCTTGATGACAAGTGCGATGACTTTAACTGATTCAGAGAAAGTCTTGGCATCAGCTTTGAGAAAGCTAACAAAGGGATTTGGGCACTGTCTGATTAGAGAGTAGTTTAGCTCGCTGCATGTACGAAATTATTCTTCCATGATGGGGTCCTTAGCAGTTATTGAGAATGCCAAGTCACGTTAAATCCTCTGCTCATTTCTTTGAAATGTAAATTTTCATATTCTTGGCGCCTATACTTTTATTCGTGTTTATCTGTATATTTTGTCACCAATGCATCTTACTTCAACGAAATGGCAGTGTTTCTCAACTTCCTGTCAACATTGATTAATTCTGGAAACAAAATCACTTGAATTGGGATCTTCGGACTGGATGTACACTAAGGTCACGTTTGGTTCGCAGTGAGGAATAGAATAGAACTAGGAATGGAATAGACTAAGGAATGGAGTGATGATGATTGTGTTTGGTTGAACAAAGAATGAGAATGGGAATGATGGTTTCATATGTTTGGTATGCACTAATGAACATGGAAATGGAATAGGAATAATGTGTAAGTGACTACACTACCCTTGACATATACAACACTTAATATATGCATATTCAGTCATATATATCTATATAAAATATAATATTTTATCTACTTTTCATTTTAACCTTTGGGTCTATATTTATATACACAAAATATATACACATAAAATATAAATATATAAAATAAATACACAAAATAAATACACAAAATATATACATATAAAATATATTGATATGAGTGTAATCCAACGGTGGCGATTTAATTCATCCAAGGATCAATGTGATTTAATTCAACGGTTGAGATTGACTACCTAGGGGTAATTATGTCATTAGACATCCCATTCATCATTCAGGTCTGAATGGAATGGGTCAATATCAAGGGTGGGAGGAATGGGTCATTCTTCGGGGATGAATGAGGCATTCCATTCCGGCCAGAATGAGAGAAGCATTCCATTCCGGCCAGAATGAGAGAAGCATTCCATTCCGGCCAGAATGGGAGAACCAAACGACGGAATGGAATGCCTCATCGGAATGGAAAAAGGTATTCCATTCTGGCCCCTTATTCCATTTCGGCCAGAATGGGCGAACCAAACGTGTCATAAATTTTGTGGCATTGAATAGAGATCCTTTTCCTTAACTTTGTCTAAACACTTACAAAGAGCATTCATTCCCACGCGCATTAAGACCCAATCAATCCCAATTGCTAATATTAATTCTGAAATTTGGTGCACGAAATAATTTTATATTCCAAAAACTGGTATATTTTTGGCAGACAGTGGCAGCGACAGCTATGTTAGTGAGGCGGTTCAACTTCCAAATGGCTGTTGGAGCACCTCCAGTGAGTAATCCTTCATTTCTAAACCTCCTGTTACATTCTTACTGGGGGTGGAACCAATCAAACAATTGCTGACCTGGGGACTGTGACAAGCAAATTCCTTCTATGCAGGTCGAGATGACCACGGGAGCCACCATCCATACAACTCAGGGACTGAAGATGACAGTTACATGCAGGACTAGGCCACCGATAATTCCCACGTTGGAAACGAAAACAGTTGCAGTTGATGGTGCCCAACGAGTAGGCTCATTGCCATCCACTGCAGCCTCCATTGGCAGCAGCCTTGCTGAAGGCGACCAACAAGGAGAAGTCCCCGCAGCCCGTCTTTGATCAGTCGCTAGCTGTGTCTTTCTCCATCCAAAACAAAAGTTGTAGCATTTGATTTTGGTGCATTGTCGGACAGAGTATAGCAGGGCCAAAGGGCCTCACAAGATTGATTGTGGTCCATCAGCCTGCTGCTTAGGATAAGCTGTATATAGATTCTTAATGTTGCAGGTAACTGAAAAAATTCCTTGAGACATATATCCCTGTCTAGAAAGAAGTTACTTCCTGGTTCTTCAATAAAGTTTTACGCTTCTTGTGCATAGTCTTGATGACCTATTGATAGTTATGGCCTCTTAATAAAGCAGTTTTGCAATGAGTGATGTGGCATAGTGTGAAATCTGTATCTTTCAGAGTGGAAGGAAAATTTTTTGCCCTGTCTGAAAATTTTGGACTGGATTATCATCAGACTGTAAATGTTGGTTGCAATTCCAAGTCTCAATGGTAGCTCCTTTGATATTATCAGCTTCAAAGTATCAACAGATGCTCTCTAACTATCATATGATCAGTGATGTACTGCTGCAGATTGAAGCTTATACTCTGAAAAGAAAAAGAAAAGTCACAGTCATTGGTAAAATTCCATGGAGCTGATGCTGCTGAATCATTGAAGCTAAGTGGCCAAGTCAAGGCTGAGCTTAAATAAACCCCAGTGAGGACTATTGGTGGGTGACCTTTCACTTTGGCCCATCTGTTCAAAGACCACAGACCACAGACACTATTGAGTTCCCTATAAACTTTCAAGTACCTCCTACAATTAGGCCACCCCAGCCAGCAGTCCAGTCCATCTCATATGGTCAAAATATTGGATCTTCAAAATCCTCATTCATCTGATTGAGGATTTTGCAGCCTTGTTTCCATAGATTTAGGGTCATGGATATTAATCAAGTCCAAGATTATCTATTCTACTATGAGCTACAGTGTGTCTGAACACTAAAGTCATGGGTATCTCATTAGTTTTATCTCTTTGGTAGATAGCTCTTATGATGTCCTGTTTTTAATGTGGAAGTAGGCATGTGACACTCTTCAAAAGCTCCTCATGTAGGCCAGAATCTTTCATTGCCATGGCTTTTATGAGGACATTTGACCATAAAGAGTAATCTCATGTGGATATCCATTTCTTAAATCACCCAAGACCTTAGTAGTGCCCACGTATCACATGATTATGGGCTTCCAATGGTGAAGGTAAAAAGTGAATTATTCCTTGCTTAAGGTCATGAAAAGCTGCAAATTTACAGCACTACAGACATAACAAAGGAATTGTGTTATAAAAGGTTTGATTTTTTTTTGAACAGATAAGCCCAAAGGCTAAACGCTTACAAGCCATAAACCACCCGCTATTGAACTCATCATCCAGGTCTTGGGCGGCCAAAACAATGGCCAAGCATGCATGACATCTCTAGCTACTTGATCCGCTCGCGTGTTAAACTCGCGAGGATATAAACAATCGAGAAATCAGTAAATGGCCTTACACACCACCAGATGCTATAATATGTTAGATGTAACACTATCAAGTTTGATGAATATTGGGTTTGGACAAAGGTACTATGATTGTTACTTCATAAACAAGATTCATGATTAGGTAGCAGAATAATAAAAAGGAAGACAGTAAGATGATTCATGGGGTCATGACTAAGCTGAACTTAAACCTTTCTCTATGGTGTTTTTATATGTCTGTTACTGTTTAACTCAAGGCTTTTGATTGGGGGAAGGTTGAGTTGATGGCAGAGAGGCATGTGAGAGTCATGAAGCTCTCAACCAGTGAAAACTTTAACCTTTGGATGCTTACCCAGCTAAGAGAGTGAAACCTCTTGCCTTAAGACCCTTTGTTTTAGATCTATTACTCAGGGAACAACTAAGCATGGGTTTCTTTGTTTATTTTGTTACTCATATCTAGCTCTCTTTTTATACTTTTGAGTGAGTACTGTATGGTAGGAGGGCACGTGAGAGGCTCCTTATAAGTAATCAGCTCTTCTTTTGTTTTAGAAATTAGAAGGGTCACATCATCTCAATCCTCTTCTTATCTACTTATTCTAAGGAAAATGGATTGAGTCAATTTCCATCAAAAATAAAATGCAGGGATAATGAAGGAAAAATGATTATATAGCATATTTTAAATAAGCTTTTTAGCTTGATTTCATCTCTTAAATAAGCTCTATATATATTTTGAATTTGGTCTTCTCACTTCTGAAGGTACAAATTCATTATTGAAAAAATCACCTAGAGGGAACTTAGATCGTTTCACCTCGAAAGAGAAACGAGCTGGAAAGCGAGGGAATCGAATCACAGGCATAAATGGGCAACATCATTTGCTTACAATATATTTGTTTAGTAATTAAGGTGGGTGATGTATCAAGAGATGTTTAGTAGTAAGACGGGGTGATGTATTCGGAGATGTTTAGTAGTAAGACAGGGGGGGAAACGTGGATAGATTCGATGGGGAGGGGCTTCTCGAGGAGCACGACCCTTAGAACCAGGAAGTTCTTATTAGAACAGCGCCGTCTACCTATCCTCTTCCACCTCTCCTTTCGTTTTGGTGGCCCAAATCCCTTCTTTATTCATTAATCTCTCTCTCTTTCCCTTGTATATATAACACTTAGGATTAACTTAATTGATAGATAGGAGGAATGGTTGATTAAAGGAGGATAGAGTAAAAAGAGTTGAAGTGGTTTAAGTGGTGGGAATCCACCGGCATGTGGTGTTTTTACCTCGATAAGGGTGTGATTTTGATTTAAACCCAGAGGTGGTGGACTTATTAGCCCTGACATGATAGCTAATGGGGATTGATTAATTAATCCAAGGTTAAGAGTAATTTATTAGCATCAGGTAAGCTTGAAGTCATGGCGCATCACGAGTGACACCAAATTACCCAAAGATCTCAGACTAAATTAACTAGTTTCCGTATCAAATTAAACAGAGTTCAAAAAGTTCTACATAATAGGATTTTTAGTGGAATATTTGATTTAAGAAACGGACTCGCTGATTGAGAATTTGAAATCTCAACAACCTCTTCTGAGCTGAAAGAAGAGAGAGCTGTGAGCCGTTTTGCAAGCACAAGCACACGCTTGTTTTTTTTTTGGTAAAACCCGGGAGGCTGGGCCTCAAATAACAAGCACACACTTGTTTGCATCTTAAGACTTCATCACCAACCTCACAAAGAGTCTCCAGCCACCTGGAACTCATCGGCCTCCATCCATCCAATCCATTAGAACTAAAGGTCAGCCATGGCCAAATAACTCTCCGCCGACCACAGCATAACCGTAACACACCCAAAAAAGAGCTCCTTCCTGTACTCAATTCCCGGAAACCTGCACTATGTGGAGCCCCATAACCTCGATGCAACCAAATCCAGCAATTATTAGCCCACTAAACTCCAGTGACATCACACCCAGTTGCAGACTTGCAGCAATCTGGCACGACCCACATCCAGACCCACCACGACCACCATCCTCTTTTGACCACAAAGGGACAACCTCACTCTAGCTAGCATAGCTCCTGCGTTCACTGCTATCATGAATAAACCCCCCACGAGTGCAGTTCTATGTCTTACTAGATAAAGAACAGCTATAAGTAAACAAGGCTCCGAGCCCCAGGTGGAGCTTAGCAAGAGCCATCTAAGCCACTGAAGTGACTTTACTGATCAGCTGCTACTGCTGTAATAAATAAGGAAACCCCCCCCCCTGCCAAACTTTTTAACCTCCCCATCCTCCTCACACAGTGCCAACCCACCATTAAAAGCAGCAGTAACAGAGCTCAGCCTAGATAGATACCTCGTGTCCTGTTCCACGCCCGCTCGACGAGGATGATGAGAGGAATTCATCCATTTCAACACACACTGAGCACCAATCCACATGGTACCTCCCATTTCTACCAAAACAAATATGTGTGTCATGGCTTGTCAAGAGAGCTGTAGAGAGATCCAATGATCCCAGGTACAGTTATATCTATATATATAATTAAAGAGTAAAGTTTTATGTACATGTCCATGTGATATGTGTAATGCAAGACTACCGATTCGTTCATCTGGTCCATCGGTAGTGCATGTGGCATGTGCAATACATGACTACCGTTTAATTCATCTAATCCATCGGTAGTGGTTGTACTACTGATGGACTAGATCAATGATCTAGCGATGGACTAAATCAATGATTCGGTAGTTCACTATCGATTGAATTGTACTAGTAATGAGATACCGATTGGTTGATAGAATCCATCGGTATCTTACTACTAATAGACTAGATGAATAATTCAATCGGTAGTAAAATATAAATTTATTGATCTAATTCAACGGTAAATTACTATGGATGAACTAGATGAAAAAAATGATAGTGGATCATCGTTTCGAATATGTGTAATGCATATGACATATTAATGTGTATAAAAATCAGCGCTAAACCCATAAACAAAGAGCTCTGGAGCTAATAAAGCTCAAGAATAGAGAGTAGTGGATATTAGAGTAACATGCATGGGGTTTAAAAGGAGAGTGAGAGAGAGTATATGTGTGTGTGAGAGAGAGAATGGAGGGAGACCCAATGCAAGAGAAGAAGTGAGCCCAAGAGAGAGTGTTGTTGTTTGATCATGCCGAGGTCGATGCGCCACCACCAGCACCACCACCACCACCCACCACCACCACCACCATGCCTCCTCTTCTTTATACTCCTCTCATGGCTATCTCTGCCGACCACGTCCGTCACCGCCGACCAACAAGTCCTCACCCTTTTTCACTGGATCAACACCTCCACCGCCGCCGGCTCGTTCCCGGACTGGCACCCATACGACCCGACCCCGTGTCGCTGGACTCACGTCGCCTGCGACCCGAACACTAACTACGTGACCGCCATAACCATCCAGTCCATACCCATCGCCGCCCCTCTCCCGCCGGACCTCTGCACCGCCCTCCCCCGCCTCTCCTCCCTCACCATCTCCGCCGCCAACCTCTCCGGCTTCATCCCCCCGCACCTCTCCAACTGCTCCCACCTCTCCCTCCTCGACCTCTCGTCCAACGCCCTCTCTGGCCCGATACCCACCTCTTTATCCTTTATCCCCAGCCTTGAGCACTTGCTACTGGACTCCAACCAGCTCTCCGGCTCTATCCCTCCGGAGCTCGGCCAAGCCGCCAAGCTCCGCCAGCTCCACCTCTTCGACAACCGCCTCTCCGGCCCCCTCCCACCGGAGCTCGGCAATGCATCGTGTTTAGAGTCTCTCCGCGCCGGTGGCAACCGCGACCTCTCCGGCCCCATCCCGGAGGCCTTTGGCTCCCTCGCCAACCTCTCTGTTCTTGGCCTCTCGGACACCAAGATCTCCGGCCCCATCCCTCCTTCGTTGGGCTCGCTCCCCAATCTCCAAACTCTGTCCATCTACACCGCCATGCTCTCCGGCTCCATCCCGCCGGAGATTGGCAACGCCACCAGTCTAGTAAACCTCTTCCTCTACGAGAACTCCCTCTCCGGCCCACTCCCGGCTTCTCTCGGCCGGCTTTCCAAGCTAGAGCGGCTGCTTTTATGGCAGAACTCGCTCACCGGACCGATCCCGGACAGTCTCGGCAACCTCACCGGCCTCCAGATGATCGACATTTCCATAAACTCCATGTCCGGCGCCATCCCGCCGTCCCTCGGCGCACTGCCCAGCTTGCAAGAGCTCATGCTGAGCGATAACAACATCTCTGGCTCAATCCCCACCTCTCTTGCTAATCTCACGGCTCTGACGCAGCTCCAGCTCGATACCAACCAGCTCTCCGGCCTCCTCCCGCCGGCCCTTGGCTCTTTGCCGTCCTTATCAATACTTTTCGCTTGGCAAAACCAGCTGGAAGGAGCCATCCCCCCCACACTCGCCAACCTCTCGTCTCTCCAGTCTCTCGACCTCTCGCACAACCATCTCACCGGACCAATCCCCCCTGCATTGTTCCTCCTCCCCAACCTCACAAAGTTGCTTCTATTATCCAATGACATCTCCGGCGTCATCCCGCCGGAGATCGGGCATGGCAGGTCGCTCGTCCGGCTGCGTCTCGGGAGCAACCGGATAGGGGGAGTGATTCCTCCGGAGATCAGAGGGCTCGCCAGCCTTAACTTCCTCGACCTCTCCGGCAACCGGCTCGTGGGCTCGATCCCGGAGGCGATTGGCAACTGCTCGCAGCTCCAGATGGTTGATCTAAGCAACAATACGCTTCAAGGGCAGCTCCCTGCTTCGCTGTCATTGATCACAGGGTTGCAAATTCTCGACGCCTCGCTTAACCAGCTCGCTGGACTGATACCGGAGAGTTTCGGGAAGTTGGTAGCTATAAGCAAGCTAGTTCTAGGTGGCAATTCGTTGTCGGGGACCATACCGGAGTCGCTCGGGCAATGCTCCGGGCTACAACTGCTCGACCTCAGCAACAACCAGCTGTCCGGCGGCATCCCTGATCAGCTTTGCCAGATTGAGGGGCTTGATATTGCCTTGAATTTGAGTAGGAATCAGCTGGCGGGGCCGATACCGGCGAAGATATCGGCGCTGACCAAGTTATCGGTGCTAGACTTGTCTTATAACCAGCTCGGAGGCAGCCTTACCCCGCTCGCCGGACTTGAGAACTTGGTCACTCTCAATGTATCCAATAACAACTTCACAGGGTACCTCCCGGACACGAAGCTCTTCCGGCAGCTCTCGGCCTCTGATCTCGCCGGCAACCAGGGGCTCTGCACCCATGGCGGGGACGTGTGCTTCGTTAGCATGGGTGGGGATGGACAGCCATTGATGGCCAATGCCCAGGAGACTAGTAAACTCCACAAGCTCAAGCTAGCCATTGCTCTGCTGCTGACGATGACTGTGGCGTTGGTCCTCGGAATGATGGGGATTATAAGAGCGAGGAGGTTCGGAGGGAGGAAAGGAGAGGACGACGACGACCCCGAGATGGGCGGCGAGATGTCATGGCCGTGGCAGTTCACGCCGTTCCAGAAGCTGAGCTTCTCCGTGGACCAAGTGGTTCGGAGCCTCGTCGACGCCAATGTCATCGGAAAGGGTTGCTCCGGCGTGGTCTACAGAGTGGACATGGACAATGGGGAGGCGATCGCCGTCAAGAAACTATGGCCTAGCGCCACCCCAGCCGCTGCGAAGGAGGAAAACAACAGTAACAGAGTGCGCGACTCGTTCTCGGCCGAGGTCCAGACGCTGGGCTCGATCCGGCACAAGAACATTGTGAGGTTCCTGGGCTGCTGCTGGAACCGGAGCACCAGGCTGCTCATGTACGATTACATGGCGAACGGCAGCCTCGGCGGGCTGCTCCATGAAAGGAATGGCTTCTCCTTGGAGTGGGACTTGAGGTACCAGATCATACTGGGGGCGGCGCAAGGGCTAGCTTATCTCCACCACGACTGCGTTCCTCCGATCGTCCACCGTGACATCAAGGCCAACAACATCCTCATTGGTCTCGATTTCGAGCCATACATTGCCGACTTCGGCCTCGCCAAGCTTGTAGAGGACGGTGACTTCGCCCGGTCATCGAACACGGTCGCCGGCTCCTATGGCTACATTGCTCCTGGTTAGTCCATGCCTACATTGCTACATCTTCTTGAATTCATATGTTTTCTTGTTCTTCAGCTGATTGCAGAGATGCTTCTTGCATGCAGAGTATGGATACATGATGAAGATCACGGAGAAGAGCGACGTGTATAGCTATGGGGTGGTGGTGCTCGAGGTGTTAACAGGGAAGCAGCCCATCGACCCAACGATACCGGACGGCTTGCATGTGGTCGACTGGGTGCGAAGAAAGAATCGAAACACCGAAGTGCTCGATCCGAGCCTGAGAGGGCGGCCGGAATCGGAGTTGGAGGAGATGCTGCAGGCGTTAGGGGTTGCACTGCTCTGCGTCAACCCCACACCGGACGAGCGGCCGACCATGAAGGATGTTGCAGCGATGCTCAAGGAGATCCGGCACGAGAGGGAGGAGTACGCCAAGGTGGACGTGCTACTCAAGGCCGGCTCATCGCCGGTGGCCAATGGAAATGCTATGCAGGGAGGGATGGTAACGTCGACGTCCACATCTGCGGCGGCGTTGCTGAGCAACAAGAATGATTCCAGCTTCTCTAGTGACACCATCTACTCATCATCCAAGGCTAAGTCACCATTTGATTACAGTTCTGGCTATCCTTCCTGAGACATAAGAGTTTGTGTTCCCTTAGTTTTGTTTTGAACCTTTTTGTGTTTCATCTCTTTTATCAGCATTGCCTTGGAAAGGGTGGTGGTGAGATGTAAAGGAAAGGGAGAGAGGATATGTTCATTTGTTTTGCTTGTTGTTAGCGTAGTTAAGGCCTGAGATAAAGCAACAGAGAAGTGCTGAATGTTTCACCCCATTTGGAATAAAACTGATGATTTCTATTTGATTGCATTTGTGTTAAGGGTAAGAGCCTGGACATCACTGCTACTGCTCATAATTTGGAGTAAATTGCCATTTGAACTTTCAAATTCAGTATCATAAATGCTTATGAAAACAAGCCACAATGTCTATGTTAAAGCAACAATAGCTTGAAGATACTTGACGTGGTCAGTTGGAGGGGGGGGATGGGACTCCGAAGTGGACAATTATACAGAAAGTGCTGGCCAAAAACAGCGACGAAACTGAATTAATGATGATCAGGAAAGGGTTGGAGCAAGTAGCAGGGAGAGGCATTGGTAGGGTGATAGTGGAGTCTGATTCAATGAATGCAATCAACTTTCTGAATGGAAGAGAGGTTTGGGATGTGGCGTTACAACCGATCCTCCGGAAAATTTGGAGTTTGAGTGCGAATCTAGTGGGGGCTATCTTTGTGCATATCTCCCGTACCTCTAATGATATTGCAGATGATCTTGCTCGCAGGGCTCGTATAGGAGCTGCTGATGAGCAGATAGTTGGTGTAATGTAACAATGTGGTAAGCCTATGATGTAATGCCCAGCCAGTTTTGGCTCAACTAAACACAAAAAAAAAAAAAAAAAAAAAAAAGCTTGAAGATACTTGACACGCAGACAATATTCGAAGAGAATTGAACAATATAAATCCTAATTCAAGCAATACTCATTTGTCCAGTAACATGGTCATTGCTCAGTGCTCAGACTGTCCTTTCAAATGGCCTTGGGCCTTTTGAAACTGGCAAGCCAGATAGTCTGTATCTCATAACTTACCATCTCAATCTCCGTAAATAAAGCTTTCAACGAATAAACGAATGATGGTAAAAAATGGCACCGCATCTTTCTTAACCCCAAAAAAATACTTATACAAAAAAATATGCTGGGAGAAGAGGGCTGTATAGTGCAGTGTCAATGGCCTAGTCCAATTGCAAACAAATGATGTCAATGCGAGTAATAGCTTTCCCAAGACAACATTAATACCAGAACAAAAGCATAGAGCTCGTCTAAGTCTAAAACCATGCAACGAAGCCCAGGATAGCAAGAGTTTGCGCCCAAACGAAGGCAAAGGGGTCATGTCAAAAGTGCAAAGGCCTAAAAATAGAGCAGCAGAATTAGGCATTCCAATAATAGTGATGAAACTGTGACCCTATTATCAGTTGTGGCAACAAACAGTGACAAACTAGTTATAAGAAGAATGGCAGAGTTACTTCAAGTTGACCATAAATAGTTGGATGCAAGATTTCAACAGCTATAGAACATCACATTTGGTGTTGGCTGATGATGGGTTTAGGATGTCATTGTACAATAAAATCAAATGAATTTACACTATAAAACTAGAAGAGTTATGTTTTAAGTTGATCTTCAATATACAAAAGAGGATGAACCTACATTAGAAATCAAGTCTAAATTTTGATTCATGAAGCTAACTCAAATATACAAAAGAAGAATAACTACAGGAAATGGGAAGAAACAAAATGATAGTTCTTAGATTGCTGATATTCGGATGTAGACAGATGCAATTGTGTGTCCTGAACTGCTGAACAACAATACCTCTTTCACCACAATGGTGGTTGTTCAATTCTGACTAAACCATTAAAGGACATAATACCTGCTGCATACTTGAAATAAAACTACAATGCAAAACATACCAACAGATCCAAGTATGAGTATCATTGACTGCGACATGACTCAACGCAAAAGCATGCGATTTATTCCACAAAGGATTGGTATCCACGTATCCACAAGCTCACGGCCTAAAGGACCAACAGTCACCTCATACAGTCTTCTATATACAGAACAACCAAGCTTGATTGCAAAATGAGGGAGTTTATACATCCAAAGCCTCCAGAGCTTTAAATATATCAGTACGGGTAACCATTCCTGTTAATACAGTTCAGGTTCCCATTATCAGCACAGGGCAGTGCGATTTTAGTACTAAGGCTAATTGTCAATGATAATATGTCTTACCTACAACCTGCTGCTTTTCATTTAGGACTGGTATCCTATGAATCTTCATTTTGAGCATTAAAGCTGCAGCATCTGCCACAACAAATGATCGGTCAGAACTGAGAGCCAGCTTAACATGGCCTTAGACTGTTAGTAATGAAGCATCAGAATTGCATCATTTCTTACCCATAACTGTCTTGTCAGGAGATAAAGTGATAGCAGGAGACGACATGACTTCTCTAACCTTCGACTTTAACTGCTCAATCAAGGATATGATGTCAGATGACCTAGCTGGGGAAAACAGATATCCAGTGGAAAAGAAGAAATTAGCTCCGCTTAGAAGTCAGCGCAACAAGCAAAACAAATAGACGAATGCTGAACATGCACCAGGCAGACTTGGTTTTGAAAAAGCAGCTGCTACAAGCAATGGCTGCAAGTATGCTGCAAATAACTCCATAAATTGTTATTGTGTCAGAAGATAATCTTGAATATGTGCAGGTATTCCCACACCATATAAAATTCTTTGCTCCATATCATTTATCAAAAATTCTAGGAAAAATTACTTTTGAGTCCTCCAAAACTTCTAAAATTACAGATGCACCCCTACAATATTTGGGCTCACGTATATACCCCTAAAAACATTGAAAAAAATGTAAACCATGCCCCTGAGTTACTTCCCGGCGAATAAATAGGGAATATTTCTAACGATGTTAACGGCGTCGTGGGAAAAAACACTTATGTATGGGTACATTTGTAATTAAGTAACTTTACGGGGATAATTAAACGGAGTGGTATGTTTAACATTTTTTCAATGTTTTCAGGGTACATACGTGAGCCTAAAGAATGCAGGGTACATTTGAAATTTAAGAAGTTTTGAGGGATTCAAAAGTAATTATCCCAAAATTCTATTAGGCGATGTACACTTTTTAGATAGAATTTTGAGCGTGCGATTGCATTAAAATTCAACCTTTAGACTAGAGTTTGATGCACGTCCAGTGAAACTAAAGCCAAGTAAGCGTTGTCCCAAACAATACAAAATTAGTTTCATGCATGTCAAGGGAGTCTGAAGCCAGAGCTGTTCCAACTAAAGCCAAATGAGTCTAGGAAAGTGATCGCAAGATGACAAATTATAAAGCTAATACGATTTGGTTTTGAAGGTACAAGCAGAAATTCACAGCTCAGTAGTTCCACATCGGAAAGAAACGGGCATAAAGAGAAAGTTATATCTCAATCTGCCCAAACCAGGTCCATAAAAAAAAAAGAATTAAAACTACCAGATGCAACACAATATGTAGCCACCATGTATCTGTCTATAATTTTCCATCCTTGAACCACATGATACATATTCTCACTCAAAGGGAGCAATTGCACTTACATCAACCAATGAGACCTTCAGAGAGCTCAGTCTAGACTTGTAGCAGCCAGTCCTATGAGTCTCAGATATGATGACAAGGGACCCCTTAACATTTGAATTACTAACCAAGAATTGGTTAGCAATAATCGCTGCATCACAGTTCCCCTCACAAATATCGGCAAGGCATGACCATATGCATTTCTCTTTCAACTTAAGACAGCAGCATTATCACCATTCAGACGCAAAAAAAGTAATTTTTTTTGGATATCAATTGGTGCATAGTTTCATTTTAATCATTTATCACGGTTCAGCTCCAAAATTCCAGCATATAACACATCGCAATGAAACTGAAGATCTTAAGCTGCTCATAAGAGGTTCTTAGAATCGGAGCATTGCTAAAACCATAATGAGCACAGGTTTGAGAAACGCAAATAAAATTCTAGGCTAAATTATTGATTAGTACCCTGTAGTTTCCCTAAAAAATTTATATGGTCCCTGATCTTTAAAAACTTGGCATTGAGTCCCTTGATTTAAAATTTTGCTTTTATCTGGGCCTCCAGTTCAATTGTCGTCAGCAAACTAATGGCAAAACGGACCACGTGCGCCGCACATGACCCAATTCCACCCACACCGCCTCCTCCCTCAAGCCCTTCTCCTTCGTCACCGTCCACAGCCTCCAAGACCGACACCGTGTATTGTAGTCGCTCGTGACCCTGACTAAGCCCTTGCCGGACATCCCACGGCCGCCGCTCTGCACCAACCTCGCAACCGCCCCGAGCCCCTGGGCTGCTAGGGTTAGGTCTCGAAGAGCCTCACACGCGCCTTCCCGCGCGTCCCCGCGCGTCCCCAGACTCGAGCGCGCGTGCTAGGTGGAGGACGAGGAGGGATCCCTCGGCAACAATCACATGCCATCAGCTCTCCATTGCCGAAACCCTAGTGAAGAGCCAAGGTCATGGTTAGCATGAACGTTTCTCTAACGGAAAGTAGAAAGTCCTCGACAAGGGCGTTGGAAGCTTTGACGCCACCGGTGACAACGGGGCCGGCAACGGACATGGGTCATGATGCAACGGACTTGGGTCACGTGACTTTGTTTGCCGTAAGATCCATGACGGCGTATGGGCTGGAGGCCCACATAAAACCCGATTTTGAAATCAAAGGACTCAATAGGGGCAAGGGGGGACTTTTGGCAAAATCACTAAGTATATACCTATACTTAGGTAGATAGGAGATGATGACATGTTGAAAGAGCAAGATATTGTGAATGCTATGAATCTTGTTAGAATATCAAAGGAGAGATTGCAGAAGATGAGAGATCAAGAGTGAGATTCTCTATTCGATGAAGTATCTTCATTTTGGGCGCGTTTGGCCCACCCCCATCCCGTGGATCACCCCCATCCCGGTGGATCCACGGGATGGGGGGACGTGCGGATCCCGCCCCATCGGGATCCGCCTCGATTTGGGATATGCGGGAGCAGATTCCGCGGATCCCAGGATCCACGGATCCGCCGGAACCAAACATGCCCTTAGTAAAGATTATGATATTGAAGTTCCTTGCATGAGTGATAAGTTCCTATCTCCTGGCCGATCACACAGAAAGGGTGAAGATATCACATATGATCGTCACTTTCGTATCGATTTATTCTACACAATAATTGATATGCAACTTCAAAAGTTGCATAATCGATTTAATGAGGTGAATACAGAATTGTTGCTTTGCATGACATGTCTAAAGCCGAAATATTCATTTTCACCTTTTGACAAATTGAAATTGATTCGTCTTTGCAAGATTCTATCCGATTGAGTTTTCAGAAGTGGATCTTATGGCTCTCGCAAATCAACTCGATAATTATATTATGGATGTGCGTTCTAGTGACAAGTTTATAAAATTGAATGACATAACTGAGCTTACAAAACAAATGGTTAAGGCCGGAAGAGATATAGTATATCCATTGGTTTACATGATTTTAAAGTTGGCATTGATTCTACCAATTGCAACAACAACTGTTGAAAGAGCATTTTCAGCTATGCATCTCGTGAAGAATAAATTGCAGAATCGAATGGGTGATGAATGGTTCAACGATTGTTTGGTTACATATATTGAAAAATATGCTTTTGATAGCATTGACAATGAGAAAATCATCTAATGATTTCAAAATACGAAAACTCGTAGAGGATTATTGTAAAAGGTATCTTTTTATATAATGATTTATCTATTCTATTGGTTTTTTTTCTCAAAGCATTTATGTTCTCATTTTTTTAAAATATTTTCTCTATGTGTAGGTAGTACCATAGTAGCATATTACTGGCATTCAGATGCTCGAAGGCAGATATGTGAGATCATCTAATTATATTTACTCATGCTCGAAGGCAGATATATGAGATCATCTAATTATATTTACTCATGCTCAAAGGCAGATATGTGAGATCATCTAATTATATTTACTCACATATATAGTCTTGTAGTTATTTCAATGTATGCTTTTTTCATTTAAGATTCTTGACAAATTCTATATTACTCGTAAGAAAAATTATACTTAATAACTTTGAACATATGTTTACTCTATATATATTTTGCCCCCTTAGAAAAAAAATTCTGGATTCACCACTAGGACTCAATGTGCTGTTTTTTTAATGTGAGAACTACATTAATGTTTTTTTGAAACTACAAGGTACTAATCCATTATTTACCCTAAAATTCTACTATATCTAGCTACCATCAAAAGCATGACAAAAAAAAAATTACAGTTTGAAATTAGAAGAAAGGAATGTAACTAGTTACCCCATTGGAGGCTCTGGCCTTGTCCTTCTTGGAAATAACCCCGATGCACCGTCGCTCTCCGTCAACCACGGGAAGCCCCGATACGTCCTTAAAGTTCACATCTATCTCCTCCAGCGTCTGCTCCGGTGTCGCCGCACGGACCAGCGTCGACATCACCTCCCCCAGCAATGCCGTGGGCTTCGTCTGCGACCCACATCAACAAAGCCCATCAAAAATCCCAACAAACCCAAAACTCCAAAAGAAGTCGCTAAACGGAGGCGAACCTTGTCGGATAGAATCTGGGTTTCGAGATGCGCACAGAGATCATCATAACTCAGGAGGGAGAAGTTCTCCGGCCACTCGCCAGAGATGATGCCGGCCGGATTCTCGTCGATATCCAGTCGGGGGTCGTCTTTGGCTGAGAGAGGAGTCGCGCGGAGACTGGGTTTGATCGGACGCGCTTGGAAACCGAGGCGGGTGGGAGGGGTGTTGGAGCGGCGGCTTTCATAGAAAGCAAGCGTTGGCCGGAGATGGAGAGAGGTGGCGGATGTCGCCATTGATTGACTTGGGTTTGGACGGAGAAGGACTGAGCCTAGCTAGCAAGTCTGGAAGTGTCTTCCAGCTTGGAATTAACATGCATTTATTTCCACCTCTGACATTACTATGTTAGTAATGTTAATGAAAAAAATTCCATAAAAATTTCGTTATTATCCAAAACAGTGTATACGTTATAAAATTAAAAATTATGTCAATATTTTCTATTACAATATGCTAATTTCTCATATGAATATCCAAACAATTATGAACTTGTAGGAATAAATCCAAGGTTGGTCATATGAAGAAAGGGTTAATTACATTAAACCCGCTATGAAGATATCTAACATCACAAAAGTTCCCTTACATTTCTTATAATATTATAAAAATAAAGTTATTGTATAGAAATATAAAATACATTTTTGGTACTTTCTTATAGACGCACTTTAATTACAAACTCCAACGCTGTTACATGTGCTAATAGCAAATCTAATTTGATTAATTTTGACTTCTATTGACAAATAAAGTAATAACACATGGCAAAGGAAAGAGAATCACGAAGAGAGAAGAGAACTGAAGAGAGAGAGGAAGGTGAACGGCGGTTGTGGTGCCCGTCGCTCGATTCGTCCTTTGATCGCTCCACCCTCCTCTGTGAGAGCATCGCCCGTCGCATGTTCCCCCGCAAGTCCACACCGGAGCACCTAAACATCAATGACCGGCACTATGCCTATCGCTTCTACGATCGGCTCGGGCGAGAGGTGCTCGAGCTGCCGAAGGTGTACATGAGTGCGGGGAGATGGGACGAGCTTCCGTACAACCGGGTGCCCTCATCACCATGAAGAACTATAAGGACGTGTTTTCGAGGCATGACAAGCGTCGGTTCGATGGGTACTTGGAGAAGGTGAAGGAGGGGAAGGCAAACATCACCGCAGGTGCTCTCCTCCCCCACGAGATCGTGGCAGTGGCGTTGCGAGGGGAGCATGATGCGGTGGTAGAGCTCCAGTGGCGGTAGATGGTGGACGACCTCTTGAAGCTGGGGAAGCTAAGCAACTGCATTGCGGTGTGCGACGTGTCCAGGAGCATGACGGCATTCCGATGGAGGTGTGCGTGGCGCTGGGCATCCTCATCTCACAACTCAGTGAGGAGCCGTGGAAGGGCAAGGTCATCACCTTCAGTAGGTACATCAGTACATGTAGTTGCACAAGATCGCTAGCGAGACATTAAAGGAGAAGGCAATCTTCGTTCGTGCAATGGATTGGGGAGGGAACACGAACTTCCAGCGAGTGTTCGACAGGATCCTCCGGGTGACCATGGACGGGAAGCTGTCAGCGGAGAAGATGGTCAAGAGGGTGCTAGTGTTCAGCGACATGGAGTTCGACGAGGCGTCGGCCAACCCATGGGAGACAGACTCCACGGTGATAAGGGACAAGTTCCGGAGGATAGGTATAGGGCGACGGTGACCATGGTAGCCATTCACCTTCCTCTCTCTCTCTCCGGTTCTCTCTCTCTCATTCACCATGTGTCATTATTTTATTCATTAATAAAAATCAAAATTAGTAAAATTAGATTTACCGTTAGCACATGTAACGGCCTTAGAGTCATGGAATTAAATTACGCATATAAAAATCCTTAGGATACAAAAATGGTACTTTTATTTTATAAGATATCATATTACGTATTACCTAAAATCGAGATACCAAAACGTACTTGACTCATGGACATATCAACTTTATAAGACGTTCGTTCAATTCAAGATCAAAGGACGGAGAAGACATAAGCATCCGAAAAAAAGTGGCCAAAACATGCCAAAGTGGCACGGGTTGTTTTCACACTAGTAGGGTTGGGGGTAATTAAGTACTCTACATATTTGTATTAAATTAATCTTGGAATTCAATGTTTTTTTTGGGATTTTTATGATATTGTCAGAGGGGTTTTTTCATATTAGGTATCTTTTCAGGGATTTATGTGATTAACCGTTGAAGAAAATGTGGGCGTGAGAATAGCAATTATCATCCCCAAAAGAGCACCGTGCGGCGGTGGTCAAACGCGCCTCTCTCTCTCTCTCGTGCTTCTCCGGTGGAATGGCCGCTTCCACAAGCTGCTCTCTTTTATCACTGCCCTCGTCCCCTCACAGAGCTCGCGCGCTACCCGCCTCCGGCTTTCTATGCCCTGACCCTTGCTTCTCGAGGTTAAAGCGCTCGCCTGCCCGATGGAATCGCTCCCTGGCGACTCGATGTACTCCTCGTCTTGCTCCCGTCGCCGCCGCCCAATCTGGTTGGATCAAAGGTCAGTCCGAGGAACTTACCCTCCTCCCACTACTGCAGACTGATATTTAGTGTGTGCTCTGTTCATGGTCGCTTAGCGCTGCCCGTATGAGAGGATTAAAATTGCAGACTGATATCTAGTATCTGGGTCAATAGAAGGTGGTTGACCAAAAAATTGCATTATGGAATGTCTCGCATTGGTTTGTTCTGAGGCTAGATAGCTGTTCTGGCTCTTACCTTGGATATTGTAATAGGACGAGAACTAAAGTTTATGAATGTAAGATTTTTTATCAAGACAAGGATAGATAGAGTAAGCACAAATAGAAAAAGAATGAAGAAAGCCGCTGAATGGGATAGGATAGGGAGAGGAGAAAAAGAAGAAGAAGTCGCCGGATGCAAAATTAAGGAGTGCTAATGGCCTAAAGTTTGATAGCAAGTTTTTTAGTATTAGTGTGCCCTGTTTCCTTGAATGTTCCTGAAAGAGGAGTTGAGGCAGGAAAATTTGTCAGCTTTTCAGAGAGAATCGCACGAAACATAGGACTAGCATTGAGTAGAGCATGTAGTTGGTCTTTGATTTCGTGACAGGCAAATGCTGGTGAAGCGGGAGGACAGATGCTGGCTTAGGATTTTCATTTGTAAACTGGCATTCGCTTGGAGGAACCTCTGGCTAGAATAAACTAATGATACATTTTTTGTATGTAGAAGCACATGATCTACCTTAAGCAGCTGTCAATATTACCTTTAACTACTCTGGAGAGAAAGCCCCATTCTTTTGATTATGAATTTCTAAGAGATACTCAGCAACATTGAAAAAGCAAGTCTAAATCAATAGCAATATGCATAGCAGGACTCCCTTGACTTAATAAGAGCAAATATTCAGATCAAGATTAGAGACGCCAATGGGTTGGATACAGGCAAATCCTTTGTTGGTACCAATGTTGATTGAATTTGGTAAGGATAAGAATCAAACTTCTGAAGCTATAAGCGATTATATAATCATACTTATTTATCAGGTATCATTAGACTTTATGAAGGATGAATACTCTCATCAGGACTAGAGGAGTCAAGGGGTTGGATCCAGGTAGATCCCATATAGTTACTAATGCTGATTCAACAAGGTATGGATAGTAATTTAAGATGCAAAATGATAAGAATGATTACATCAGGTTGGGCTGAGGGATAGTATTAAAATTACTTTTGAACTTGTACGAGATCTAGCCTCTGTAAATATCAGGATCTAAAAATCAGTATTCTATACTTTAAATATTTTGCAATTGTCTTTCATGGCTTATAAAAGGGGCTAGATTTGGATATTATTGTTGGATTGTGAAGCACTATTAAAACCCTTGACATGGACGAGAAGAAGATGATATTTCACAGCATTTACTAATTCCTGACTAGTATCCTCCTCAGGGGTATGAAGGTCCTGGAATTCATGGTGATTCAATAGTCTGAAAAACAGCTTAAAAATGGATGCTTGATTCACATCCACATAATTGTGTGGGATCCTAGCAGTTATGAGAGCAGAGGATAAGGAATGAGAGATTCTTTAGCTGCATGAATCTTAAGCTGAAGTACTATTAACGCAAAAATAAGCCAATGTGAGGATCCATGTTTGTTAGATATGGCTTCTGTCAGCAGGTTATTTGCTTGCTTTGGGTTTTTCAATGCCATCCGCCTTCAAGTTTTTCTGGCCTCCGTTTGCTCTTTGTTGGTTAACCTTCTTTAATTTTTCTGACCCCTGTTTGCTCTTTGTACGATATAGTCCTTAGAACAGCTTGGAGGGTGGGAAAAGATGGTATTGAGACGGGAACCAATATGTTGCCTGTAGGTTTCAATCTCCTTTAACATGTTGAGCATCTTCATCATTGTCATTGTTGCTTTGAATGCCTTTATTCTTTACATTACAACTCTGATTACCTTAGCATATTTTTCATCTCAGGACGCCATCCCTAAACCAATAGCGAGGATATTGGTTGCTGCAATTGGCACGTCTATAGTTCTGTTTCTGCTGAAATCCTTTCTGTCCACTGCATTCTTTGTACTGGTACGTAGACCTGCCACTCTGGAGGAAGTATAGAATTCTTTGTTCTTGTCACCTGCATATGGAAACCTCCAGGGATGAATATCTTTAGATACTGCATGGGATAAGAATGTATTTGTCGGCCTACTTCATTACTTGTTTAAACTTCATGTTATGGGGGAACTGATTATCAGCATTATTAATGTGGAGTTGCTCAGAATATAAATAAAGCAGAAAACTGATAATCTCTGCAAGGATTATAATGCTGTGGCACATGTCCTGTTGACTCTAGCCGGAACATCAACATGTCATGTGCCAACAATTGGCACGAACCTCTTCTAAGCTAATTCATTACTGGCACAAGTTTTGTGCTGAATTTATTGCCGGCATGGCAACCCTGAATGTTTTACCATCATCATCACAATTTTTCTTCCCTACATATCTTGGTCTTCTTACTTTTTCCGTTTGTTCAGATTATTCAATGTGATTATTGTTTAATTAAGCAGTTCGGATTTATGTCGATCAAGCTTGTTTTCCAGTTTAGTGGGGTGCTTGACATGCATTGTGAACATGGTTCAAGTTCCTGGCCCTTTGGTCAACATGCTTCAAACTGCCTGAATGATATTCACAAATGCCTCTTTCACATTAATGCTTGTGTTTTCATAAGTACTGCTTAGCTTGCTTTCACAGCTGATAGTATTATGTTTTATCAGCTCTTAAGACCCATGTCATCTGAACCACCAATTGTAATTGCTTTGTTTGGTGCTTAAATAATTCCTCATTCAGCCTCTAATGCGGCATACGCGTTAAGATTGATTTTGTATGTAATAGTGTTTAGGTAGTTTATCATGTTTTAAACGGAAATAGTTTTTAGTTAGCTTCTCATGTTTTAAACGGAAAGACGTCTCTTTGGCTACAGGGCATTGAGAGGATCAGTTAATATCTCTATGAAAATTGTTGGCTTACTTTATAAGAATGACAAACATCATTTTTTTTTTGCAAAAGGCTATGATGGGGGCGATATATTTTGCCTATCGCGCCTTTAACACAGATGAGAGCTCCAAAGGAAGTGGAAGTACGACAAGTACGACAACATCTGAAGAGGAAACCTTGGAAGAAGCCAGACGGATAATGGAGAAGTATAAGTAAACTACATTGGTTTACATGCAATTATATCATTTAGTTCTCTTCTTTTACGTGTATGGAGTTACAATCAACACAATGGTTGCGTATGAGATTTGACTTAGTTATAGGGCATTGGGAAAGGCACAAGAAGGCATCATTCGAATACAATGTATACTTGTAAAACTGCATATTGAATAGCTTTAAGTCTTCTGTATTAGAAGATTTTGTTTATGATATAAATAGTATGCATTCTTCACTACTATTCTTTTTAAGTCAATTGAGTCTTTTCACGAGGTTTCATCAATATTACTTTTCCTTGGATCGGATGCTTGATGTATGTAGCATGGAAAACATCGGCACCATCGGGCGATGCAGCAAACCACGCGAGCCCTTGGATTCATTTGATGCGCTGGATTACGATGATAGATACAACCAAAACTCCAAACCAAGCCATCCAAGTAAGCTGTGCAACTAGACCAAGATCCTTAACTAGCTTTGCTGATCATATCAACCTCCAATCAAAGAAGGCCAATCAAGTCAAATCCTGCTTGCAGAGTTGTATTTATCTTACATGAATGAATCATTCACAAATGTTTATCATCATGTAGAGCTTAGAATACTCACCAGCTGAGAATGAGTGGCTTCGCGCGGTTTAACGAGGTTACAGAGGATCAATAGGTCCGGAGATGATATAGTAAGATGAGACTCTGTTCTAGAGAGTACTTGTCGAAGAACTGTAGAAGATGATAAGAATATGATCATTATGTAGAATAAATCTTTATACTACTTTCAGTTGATCGGTTGCCATCTAATCAAAGTATTGCCATGTTATCAAACTCTTTGTCTGCCAAACAACATTGACATCTATTCTCCCTGGTCTTCGAAGTTGCCGGCAGTTCACGCCTCTATTGATTAGCCCCTCTCAATCTCTCATCTTTTCTCATTGATTTCTTCTTGTTCACCACTCCCCATCCATCAGTACCATTCAATCTCCAAATGCCCACCCATCTTTTCTGGCTCAAGCCCTGTTTCAAGTTGGTTGGGAACTCACATGACCCATGAGCTCCAAAAAGACCACAGCCCATGTGCCAAACAAAGGTGCCAACATGGGCTTGCTCCCTCCCTCTCACATGATCTTAATTATATGGTGTCATTCTCCTAGCTGGGTCTCACCATCACTCTCACTCTGATCCTTTGGTTCAACTGGCTTTGTACTTTGGAGTTCGGATGTTGTCTCTTCTACTACAAGATATGGATTAGATCCCCATGAGTTGGTTTACTGTCCTGAGAACCAGATTTCTTTTGTCAGCGTGTAGTGTGTTGGATCCGAAAAACAAAAGGGCCTGATAGCGTATCAATGCATGTGCCAAACAGATAGGATTTCCAAGTCGTTACTCATCAGAGATAGATTCTGGATACTATGGTTGCAAATGGCGAGGCTCCTTTAAAGGGCAGTCGCACTTGCTCAAAGAATTGGATCAGCCATAGGAAGTACCATAAGCCATCTCTTTTCTTATATATATGTGTGTGTGTTCCAGGTCATGTGCTCACCCTGGCCACAATTTTCATGAAAACAGAAAACAGTGGAATGTAGACTAGGATTTGGCGTTTGGAAAACCAAATCAACTTCCTTAGTTATCAAGTGATTCCTCAACAGTGCCAGCCCGAAACACAACAGTGTCTCGTCTCCATGGTGGCCAAGGAGGCACAGGCGTGACTTGTACAGAGAGAAAGAGAGACAGGCCCAACTGGAGGGAAAGAGAGTGGGGAGGGAGATATGAGTGTACACAGCTCATGTACGTATGTGTTATAAATTAAAGATGGTGAGTAGAAGGTTAGGGGAACAGGAAGGAGGCATGCCTAACTCATTGCTGGTATTTGAAAGGTATATTTATATCTTCCTCAATCCTCACCGCCACCGCCACATCTCCCCCATGTGCATGCTTTGACAACTTGGGCATATATGAATGAATTAACCAAGAGCCGGTTTTGGGTAGTACTAAACTACTACTCATTTGCAGGATTAAAAACCAGCAGGTAGAATTAAGAGGTCCTTATCTGGGACAACTAACCTAGCCAGCGTAGAACATGAACAGCTAGAGCTGCTGCTCTGCCAGTCCTGTGCTGGTACGTACCTTCATCGGTCATACGGAGAAGGACCACCGGACCAATCTGAACCTGCCTTATTTAACGTCGCAGACGGCAGATTCCCTCGGATCATGTGCCTAGCTTCTTTCGTATGGCAGCTGAGCTGGAATGGCTCCTATATATAGAATATTCATTTTTAGTATAATATGTGATTTAGCACGACGCTTCAGCTAATCTTCATCTTCTTATTTTTTACTCTGATTAACTTACGCTTTTGAGATAATTAATGGTTCGACAATTGATGTTAAAATGATTTACTTGAGTCTGGTAGAAAACCTATATGGCAATTAATGTTAGTCAACAACCTAAAATCTCCGATGGAATCTGAATTACTATCTCTTTTTTTTTTCCTCCTTCGATGAGATTGAGGGTATGCGTTCGTTCATGATGTCCAGATGCACTATTTTAGACCAAACATAGTTGCGTCAATATATAATAGCCCTCGTCGTCTTGGGGAGTAATCGTGGGCTGGCATAGATCACTTGCAAACCGTGTTAAAAGAAGAAACGGTTTATAAGTGTTTTTATTTGATTACAGCTTTGCTGTAGAAACAAAACTGTACTTAGTTGAGCTGCTTATCTGACCATAAATCACTTCCATGCCTTTTTACTGTGATCGATTCATATCAATCGAAGTTGATCGTCCATGATACTAAGTTACCTTCGCCATGATTCAGTATACTCAAGATATAACTTATTTTTATCAAGCACCACACGGATCCAAAGCACTGGCACGGATCACGACACGTATCAGAGGGCTTGGGAGTTTCTCGTTGTAATCAATCAAAATCGTTGCTCATAATTCTATTTTCCGACCAAACTTCGAACAGAGCCTAATAAGTAAATTACGTCCCACTTATTAAGGACCAACAGTTTTCAGCGACTCCAGCAAAGAAACGCTGTATGCTGCTCGAGTGGAAACAGGGAGGACAGAGCGGGTGGTGTGGAGTCGCTTCATGGATTCGGTTGGCGTCGCACCGAAAGGAAATCCATACCATGTGGCATGTCAAGATCCCGATTGAGACGCTCCTTTTAGTCCTAACCCCGAGCCCCTAATCCTCACTTAGTGATCATCTGATCACCATTGCACACATTTGCTTTAGTATTAAGCTCTGTATCTCGATCAGCATCATGTACACGATCATATAATTGGCCTAAATGGTTAATCATGAGTCATGACATGTAAAAATAACAATCTACTCTAACTAATAGGGTTTGAAATCTAAATCTCTGTAGTGTTTTATCCTCAATCGCTAGCTTCTAACTAACCTGGGGAGGGTGGTGGGGGAGGGGTCTGTGGCATCATCTAATGTTACACAGCTCAGGATGTCGAAAGATTGGGATAGAAATGAAGAAGGCTGGTGTCAATCTAAAGCCATAACGTGCGCTGCATGCATGTCATGTGATGAGGTGCATGGGAGGAGTTATGGGGTCCATCCCAGTCGGTGACACCCGAACAGACCCATCTCTCCTGTTCTAACTTCTAACCAATAAGACACAACTTAAACCACACGTCATAAAAATAAGTGCCCAAGTGCTCTTATGTTCAATAGCTTCCCCACTAGATCTTCCGTCAATCATGGGTTCTCCCATGAATTAGGCCTCTGTTGCGCCTTTGCGAGATTAATGGTAACACCAATGATTATAGTAGTTTGCATGTTGGGCTTTGGTACGCAAAAACTTGAAACAAGGCTTGCATGCCTACTTTTACACACTCATTGACGCAACTAGCTAGGTTAAACCATTAATCATCCAAGTGCTTTGCTTTAAAAGCGAGTAAGTATTTGACTCCAATGATCTACTAACTAGATTCTAGTTGGAAACATGTCGGGCCTTGTTGAACCGATTAGTTGGTTAGGTGAGTGTGACCTGCACCAATAGCCACTACTAATCCACAACTAATCATCTCAGACGATTAGTTTAAGTTTTTTGGGGGCAATTGGTGACTTAGATATCGATATTTCTCATATACTAGGATTTTTGTGAGAATAAATATAGCCAAAATTAGAAGATAGATTTACGAGCCATTAGGTGGCTTTCCAGATGCTCACGGACCACAAGAGAACACAGCTCCAGTAGGTCAATTATAGTATGACCAGGCCAGGACGAGACGTGTGGACGTTTGTTCTTCAACTTGTACAAGACTAGATCCCATCCACCAAGGATTATAATACATCGCATGTGGGCTATAAAAGAGATAAAAGCGGTGCTCTTGCTGTCACACATGTGTTTGTACGTGCAGCCACGTACGTACACTCTCATGTACTTATTAGGGATGCATGTCGTCTAGCGTTAGGTTTAAGAGAGTCTGTAATTGAAAGGACAAGCGTCCTCCAAACCATGTGGCTGTTCCAAAGCTTATGCATGAAACTATGGAGTAATTTAATTAGCGTGTAACGCAAACTACTGTTGTGTTCAGTGTTCCCTTCGTAATTATCTTGATTTTTCTAATGACAAATGCGTTTGAGTCAGGCCAGATCCATAGTGGATCGAACCAATTTGAATTCGAATAGTTAAGTAAACTAGCTAAACCTGGCTCTGTAAATTGGTCCGGCGGTGCAGCGGAATGAGGTCGTGGGGGGCGCGCGTGAGAGCGTGTGATGATGGGAGGCGATAGGGCGTTGCATGGGGCCATGATCCCTGCCCGTGAAAAGCCCGGTTAATCCTAATAATTACCCATAATATTACCCTTCGCACGGCTCGTAGGAGGAATAAATGACCGGCAACTGCCGGTCAGCTTGTCCTACGTGAATCGAGGAGAGAGAAGAGGGGGGGGGGGCGGTGGGGTTCAGTTAAAAGCGTTTCAATTAGTTGGGGCGTCAAGTATAGAGAGAGAGAGAGAGAAGCATATGTTCCCCACATTGGGCGCCGACACCGCTCACACGCTCGCCGGCGTCGGTGGTGGCCTCGTGGGCGACAACGCGATTCCCCCGCCTGAAGAGCACTGTTGGGGAAACGCGGATTCTATTATTCTTCTCTAATCTCTATCTTCCTTAATTACACACAAAAAAAATGAAATATTTACGTATACGCCATTCAAACGATCCTATTTTACATATATACAACAATATTTTCCATATCAATCTTATAAGGAGTAATAACGGTTAACATGCATTAATTCATATCCCCTAAGTTTCTTTATATATATTCTCTAAGTTTGCTTTATATAAACCTGCATTAATTCATATCAACCTAAGTTCTATTAATATTATCTTATGCAATATACAAAGACTTATATTTATTTTATATACCCTAAGTTAGACTTATAATATTTTATTGGCTATGTTTTATGGTGACAGTGAACAAAAAGCTATGACCAACCTTCGAACCCTGGACCACCTACGGGTCAACACAGCCGTCTAACAAGACAAACTAAAGGGAGTTTGTTGAAATTTTATATTAACAATAACTATTTTATATACCCTAAGTTATGACCAACCTTCGAACCCTGAACCACCTACGGGTCAACACAGCCGTCTAACCAGACAAACTACAGGGAGTTTGTTAAAATTTTATATTAACAATAAATAAAAACTGTGTCAGGGACACAGGTGAGTACTAGTGATTTATATGATAGAACATGCCAGCTAATATAAAGTCGTTAGGACATTGTGAGGGGCATATAAAATATATATATAAAAAAACCGGTGGTTATAACCTACGATTCACACGTAGGAAACGGATTATCTTGGACTCGGATCCCAACTCCGGCGGTGGCGGGATGGGGTTTGGGTGGGGCTGGCCCAGTGGTTTCAAATTAAAATACGGATAAGAAGAAAAGAAACAAAAAAATAAGGGGTTACTAAACCATGGTTAGGTTAAGGCCTTTGGTTGAGGCTCGAGTAACTAAACTATAGTGGAATGTTCTATAAAATGGCGGTCCCGTTCAAGAGTTTTTTGGACTCCGCCATCTCCCTCCCTTCTCTCCTCCTGCTCCAATTCCACCCTTTACCCCTTTATCCTCCTCGGATTTAGAGAGATAAGATCCGAGAGAGAGAGAGAGAGTGAGAGTGAGAGTGAGAGGAGAGGGAGGACGAGTGGCAGCAATGGAGGCAGCGTACCTTACGAGATGGATCACGCTGTCGGTGCTGGGGCTCCTTGTGCTCCTGGCTGGAGGTCTCGGATGGATCGGAGGCGATAGGATCTCCGATTTGAGGTACATTCCCACGGCATTAGCTCACTTCTCTGATCCCCTGCTAGATTTAAGCTCTCTAGTCGCCCTCGTCCTTTAGAATCAAGTAAATGCCCGTGAAACAGAGTACTTGCTCTTGTGTTGAAGCTAAGCTTTTAACCTCTCTTGCTTGCTTCTTTCGTCGCAGATTCGGCGGCGCTATAAGAAGAGGAATGCGAGAAGCTGGGATCACCGGCGAGAGCTCTCCATTGATGGCAGAGAGGTAGAGCGAGGATTTATCCGCTTTTTTTTCCCGATTTCTTCTGGCTTCTTTTTCTCAGAGCCGGTGCGGATCTCGGCCGTTAGCTGACGTATTCAGTGAGATCGGAATCGTTAGATCCTAGCAGTCCATTCCGTCAGGATCTGGATGTGGATATCTACATCGTTGGTTAATTCCGTTGAGTCAGTTCATCACTCCTCTCGCTTTCTCAAAGGAATTAAAAAAGAGAATTCCCCTTTTTTCCTGCTTAAATACACCCAATTAATTAAAAAAAGGGATGTCGTTGGAGGGTGTTTTAGTAAATTTTCCGAAACGACCCCGGTCAATCCTTTATGAAGGCCACCGACCACCTCGAGCAACGTCCTTCTCCTGGCGAGCGGCGAGATCTCGTCGCCCGAGACGACATATTTGCTGCTATTAGTTATTCCAGTCAAGTCTTCCTTTGTCCACAGGCTTTTCGGATTTATTTGTACGATAATATCGCGTCTCGGGAGAAACCAGATTTGGACTCCAGTAGGGGTAGTTCCGTAAATTTCTCACCCGCGGTTTCTTTGTTTTCTAAACAGGCTCCGGCGGCATGAGGTGGCCGGCGCGGTCGACGATCCGGAGATGGTCGCCGACGAGGTGCACATGTAAGCACTCATCATCTTTGCTTTCCTTTCTATTTTTAATCTTCAAACTGGCGAAAATACTGATACATGGACCCCATTTTTAGAATTTTCTAATTTGCATCAAAATCCTTTTTTTACTATTAGTTATTACAGCAGAATTCGATTACTCTACTGACGCTGATTGAATGCTTACTACGTAACTTAAGCTGGTTCATAACTTAGAGATACCGGATACTAAGGGCCCGTTAGGAATGAGGATAAGATAAATTTATATAATGAATAAAGTAAAAGTTATCTAAACATCAAAGATAATTATGTATGATGAGAGAAGTATTTGAATACATAAATAAGATTTATGTATATTTATTTTCAATTCAAAAGGGCTTTAAATATAATGAAACCTCCCTGGCATGGCATGGCGTTCCATAATTTATTACCTGTTTAATGTAGAAATATAGGCGAAATTTTCTTTTTGTGGGTTTGTACGTATTCACCCACTGCCGGTTTTGTTTTAAAATTTTCCTTGCTGTGTTTGTACTTTTTTTTTTTTGTTTGTCGGCTTTGTTTTAGGACTCTGCTTTAATTTATTGCGTTCCTGCAATTCTACTGGGACTGCCAGATGCCAATATCACACACAAGTCCGCATATTTCCTAGATATTTAATGCCTCACATGTAGTTCGAGGTGTAATTGGATGCGTCAATAAGCTCATTCTTGCCGGTGTACTCACGTGACTGTCATCTATATGTATTAATGACTTGGTGATGGTTCAGCCCTAAAAATGGCAGGGCCACGTTCTCTGTGCATGGCTTCAGTAACTAACCACCACCGTGTCCTATTCCCTGAGCCTACAGTCCGGTAGTCCCTACACAGCCCTGCACCATTCACATGAAAACTAGTCAGCTAGCTATATCTAATTGTGATGAGACTTGACTTACCTTGTTCTCTCTTCAATTCTTCCTTTAGTCCGGTTGGTGGGTTGCCATGTTACTACCACTCTGCACACTAAATTCCTCACTTTATACTGCTGCCCAGTCAGATGTGGGGAACCTCTGTGGTGGATATTTTTCCTGGAATTTTCAACTACTCACCTAGTCACCAATTGGTTTTAGGGAAAACTACCACAATGGTTACTCATCGCTGGATTTGATGCCGCTTGCAATAACAAAATGGATTTAAGAATTCCAAACAGATGTAATTTTTAAAGATATTGCATTTGGGTTATGCCATGATAACTTGGTTGCTTTCAGTGATAGATCCTGATTTAAGAATGTACATAGAAGAAAATTTGCGGGGACTCGTGTGTCCACATTGGAATGCATCTTTGCTTACTTTTCTTAGTCAGAAGAAGATATCGCCATTCCTTTTTGCTCTGCATCACAATAAGGGCGAGCAGGATCTTAATGGATCTTTGTTTCAAGCAGGGCCATCAACAATTATACAGCACGCCGTGAACTTGGCTACCTGTCATGCGGTACAGGCAACCCCATCGATGACTGCTGGCGCTGCGATCCCTCTTGGCACCTTCACCGCAAGAGGCTCGCAGACTGTGGCATCGGTTTTGGACGCAATGCCATCGGTGGCCGCGACGGGCGATACTACGTGGTGACTGATTCAAGTGATGACGATGCGGTGACCCCGAAGCCAGGCACTCTGAGACACGCCGTGATCCAAGAAGAGCCACTATGGATCGTCTTCAAGCGTGACATGGTCATCGTGCTCAAGGAGGAGCTCATCATGAACAGCTTCAAGACCATTGACGGCCGAGGCGTCAATGTGCACATTGCCAATGGTGCCTGCATCACCATCCAATTCATCACCAATGTCATCATTCATGGCCTCCATATACATGATTGCAAGCCTACCGGCAATGCCATGGTGCGGAGCTCCCCGTCTCACTATGGGTGGAGGACAATCGCCGACGGGGACGGCGTCTCCATCTTCGGATCCAGTCATGTCTGGGTCGACCATTGCTCGCTTTCCAATTGCGCCGATGGCTTAATTGATGCCGTCATGAGCTCCACTGCCATCACCATCTCCAACAATTACTTTACCCACCACAATGAGGTATCCCCCTAATAGCCTTCGCCTCCTCCTCTATTTTGGTTATTAAAACAACTAGGTCTGTTAACATGGTCGTTGAAATGGACGCAGGTGATGCTTTTGGGGCACAGTGACTCATTTGTGAGGGACAAGACCATGCAGGTTACAATTGCTTTTAATCATTTCGGCGAAGGTCTCATTCAGAGAATGCCAAGGTATTTCCAAGAGCTCCTTTCAAAAGTATAAAGCAAGTTTCCACCTTAATAGTTTAACTCTGCAAAGAAAAGGCTACCGCCATGCATGTTGTACCTATGTTTATATCTAAGGAGGACAACACCCCACCCACTATATGGGTACAAAAGAAGCTGTTAACCTTTTTGTGTCATGTTGGGGTAAACAAATGCAGGTGCAGGCATGGCTACTTTCATGTGGTGAACAATGATTACACTCACTGGGAGATGTATGCCATTGGTGGAAGTGCAGAACCCACCATCAACAGCCAGGGCAACCGATACCTTGCTCCAGTGAATCCCTTTGCCAAGGAGGTAAATTGAAGCAAATCAAAGCAAACATATATAAAATTAGTCCATATAGTAATCACCAAAGTGCTTTCCTCTAAATTTTGGGATAGGTTACAAAGAGAGTGGAGACAGATACAACAGTTTGGAAGAACTGGAACTGGAGGTCAGAAGGAGACCTTCTATTGAATGGGGCTTACTTCACTCCGTCTGGTGCCGGGGCGTCGGCAAGCTATTCGAGGGCCTCTAGCCTTGGCGCCAAGTCCTCTTCCATGGTCGGCAGCATTACGTCCGGCGCGGGGGTTCTCGGTTGCCACCGTGGATCTCAGTGTTAATGCAACACAAATGCGATTCGTCGGAAAAGATTGAACGAAGACAGACTTCACTAAATTTATCAAGAGAAGCGAAACCCAAAAATTTGAAAATTGAAACTCATTGTTGACAGTGTTACACATTTTTATGTTTACACAGTCGGTCACACCGTCATCCTCCTCGACCTCCCCCTGCTTCCATTGTAACCCCAAACCATCGATGGAGCGGGCGCGGAAGCGTTGCTAATTTACATGTTATGTTTTCATTTCACTAGCCATTGTGGTCACTCGAGTCGCCGTGATCACTTCCTATCCTAGTAGAACTGAATGGTTTCCGGGTTGATTGTTCTCCTTTAATTCTAATTTCTCCTACATGCATAGCATTTGTAACAGACGCAAAGTTGAAAGTTTGGTGAAGAAAAGAAGTATTGTTGTATTATAGTCTTCCTTCTTTCCTTCTCTTCTATTTTGAATTTTTGATTACCTATGTCCTCAATTCCTTCAACATTAAACATACGAGAGGGACCATCTCCCTCAACTTCTTAATGTTGGTGCGATAGAAAGTTAATTCATAGTACCATGCAATAGAAAGTGGAGACTACTTTCCTAGAAACCACGTGTTTCCATAAGAACTGGTAGTAGAGTGACCAAAAGCAGAGAGGACATCAAACAACTACCAACCTAATAAATCTAATTGCTTCATTTAAGATCTACAATACCTTACTGCATTCCAGCAGTTGGTGGGCCTATTTTTAGTCCCTCGTTACACAATTTCTGATCTGGATGCCAAGATTTCAGAAGTTGCCGTCGACCTTTTTGTGCAACTAACAAGAAAAAGAAATCCCAAGAGGATTCTGATAAGAATTACAAACATTCTTAGGGACGATGGGCAACAAATGTGCTGATCAGCTCATGCAAAAGAAAACTCCTATGCATTGCAGAGTCACCATTTAGCACCAATACAATTTTAATATGGATTAGCTATCTATGTATCTTCCTTTCTGTTTTCAACTGACCTCTGTGATCGTTTCCGAATCTTTTCGTGATCTTGTCTCGTTTCTTTGTGGTTTGTGATATTTAATTCATCTGCCATTTCTATATTGAATTACACCAATGTTATTATTTATTGAGATATTCTTGGTTTCCTTTTAATCTGTTTTTTTGGCATCATGCAATAAAGGTTTTGACCACGTATAGATGCATGATTGCTAAGAATTCCACAATAAATTTATCCCTTTTTCTTGAGTAAATGAGGAGAAAAGTTAGATGGCATGAACTATAGGTGCATGATTGCTAAGAATTCCACAATAAATTTATCCCTTTTTCTTGAGTAAATGAAGAGAAAAGTTAGATGGCATGAACTATAGATGCATGATTGCTAAGAATTCCACAATAAATTTATCCCTTTTTCTTGAGTAAATGAGGAGAAAAGTTAGATGGCATGGACTTTAGACAGATATCCATGATTGCTAGGAATTCCACGATAATATTATGCTTTTTTTCTCGTGAAAATGACGAGAAAAGTTAGATTGCATGAACTTTAGACAGATGACAACTTACGCAGCCTTAATTAAGAGGTCAACTTGCCTCTCTTCCATGAAAAATACCTTCGTCCACTTTCCAATAAAAGTAAGCATTTAAACAGAGAATATTAACATAACGAGATATTAATTAAACAGAGAGATGCTAACGTCCTTGATGCTAACTTTTCAATCTTTTTGTTCTCTTCATCATGATGCTACCTTGACCACCTTGATTAGAAACGAAGGTCAGAAGTCTTTGTTCACTTTTCACAACTTATTGTTGAATAGAGAAGAGCAAAACATTATTCTGCTCTTGTTTTGCATGGATAAGAGGCAGCAAAGACAATCTCTAGAAAATTTAGAAGATCAGAAGTTTTTGATGCTAACTATCTATATTCAAGTGTAAACTATATGAAGGTTAGGTTACTCAAGGAATAAGAACTATTTTTCCGATCAAAGCTTTCTAATAATTCCTTAATCCACGTAAATTACATTAGAGAGATGCTCCCCAATGTTCATCTCAAGTGGATCTTTTTTAGTACAAATAATCCATGCATCTTCCGTGGACTTGAGCCAGAAGTTCTCTTACTAATTTGAGTAGCCTATACATATCTGGGAATCAAATTCCATAGTAGAAATAATAATCTTTTTAATGGACTGTAGAGCTTATTCATCCTTTCATACCAGCTGCTTTATTTATTTGAGACGCCATGATATGGATTAATAAGTCATATCCAGGGGCGGACCCAGCCCCTCAACTAAGGGGGGGGGGGGGGCCAAGGGAGGAAGAGTAACTCAGGGGGGCCAGGGGCTACGTGGGTAGGAGTGGGGGGCGCGGGGCCCACAGAAGAATAAGCTAAAAAAATATATTTCAGGGGGGCCCAAGCCCCCCGCCCCGATTTGTGAATGGGTCCGCCCCTGGTCATATCACAAGCTCAGCTATGATGAACAAAAAATAAAAAAGATTTACAGTGAACGACAGGAGCACGAGTAATTTGTATATTAGTGACACCTCATGTGGTTTTTGTAATATGGTGCTACTTTCACTATTAGTTACACATTAGTGGTACTTTTACATGACAGGATTCACTCGTTGCATAACTTCATTTATAATATAATTAATAATATAGATAGTTGCGTAACAAGTAAATGAAGTTTCGCAACACGTGAATGAAGCTGCGTAATAAGTGAGTAAAATTACCCAACAAGTGAGGAGCTGCACATAAGTGAAGGGTAATTTCGTCCAGTCATGTAAAAGTGTCACTAATATGTAAAAAATAATAGAAAATGCCACTGATATGGAAGTTTCTCCGAGAAAGAGTAATGACATTTTCCAACTAACAAACAGAAACTGTGCATCTAAATAATTGTGAACTTTTCTTCGTGGGTCCAACTATAACAGCCCACATTAGGAAGGTGAAACCCATCCAGCCCAGAGACTTAGCTTGGCCCATAGGCCTATATAATGGATCGAGGATAGAACAGAGCATGGCTTGGCCCAAAACAAACAAATTTAGCCCACTTTCTCGAGGGATTCTTTAGCCTTGAGTAACGTTGAGTAACGGACAAGCCAGTTCACCTACCATTTATACCTTGCGTGTGTAAAAAGTAAAAGCCAGCTTCATGTGGAAAACAGCTTGCTTACTTTAATCATTTTTTTTAGATTAGGGAAGGAAATTATAAGATGAGATATTTAGCTTTCATTTTTTTATAGAGTCAAAAACCCCAAACTTAATTCCAAATCGTCATTTTGTATAAAAATTCCTGAAAAAAAATCTAAAATCCAAGGGTTGAAACAACTTTTAGGTTAGAGTTAACAAATAATACGCAAGGTTCGCATATAATATAGAGAAATAATATTATATTTTTCTCGGGGGACATATCCTATTTTCAGATATTTCGAGGGATTTATTTGCATTATTACAACTTTAGTAGTTCGCCAGGTGGCGGAGAAGCCGACCGTTGTCTTCGAATCGTTGTCGGACTTTCCAACCGTCTTCGTCACTATTCCCTCCCTCTTTACTCTCCCTCTCTTTCTATAGTTAGGAATAGCTTGCGATAGAAGCTAATCCAAGCCCCTTCGCGACGATGGAGGAGCCTCGCATCGGCGCCGAGGATCCCACCGGCAACGGAGATGGTTAGCTCTCTATCTTCTTCCCTTCTTAGTTTCTTCGCAGTCGGTTGTTTAGAATCATGCCCTATTACTGCATTTATTTGCTTTTATTGATGAATTGATGTCGAATTTGGATTTGGGGAGATGCTTTTCTTGGTGTGATATTGAATCCGCCGGGCAGTGTATTGGGGAAAAGAACCCAAGAAGGTGATGAGTGGGTTTCGATTTTACGATTCTTGGCGATAAAACTGAGTTTTGGGGTTCATGGGAGTAAACTGGGTATAGTGTGATTTAACTACAAGACGTCTCTTATGGATTCTTGATGCTATGAAGAGAGATCAGAATGACTATTAGACATGTGGGTCGCTAAGCATCATCTTTGCTTACCCACCAGAGATTGCTTCCTGCTGAGTTTTCTTGGAAGGTTTGGAACATGAGTTCTTTTGGTAGATTCTGATGATGGGGTTTTACTAATAGCAATCTTGACGATAAGATCCCTATTTTGGGCACCAAGCTGGAGATGCAAAACTTTTTTTTTTTTTCGTTTCCATGGCCTTGTAGTCATCCAAAAAAAATATGGATGATCCTATATTTATAGTCAAGTTTCATAATTTCTTGGAATACTATTTATCTTACAAGAGTACATCATATTGGAAAGCATAGTGATTATCTAACATCAGGGGTTTTGTGCACAATAAAAGTTCCCGTAGATGCCTTTCTACCGTCTTGAACATTGGTAGTGTTAACTTGATTTCATATGTGATTGTGGTCTATAAAATACTGAACAGGATAGTGTTCATGTTGCAATGGTTAGGAATTTGAACTCCATTTGATGCTTTGATTTGTTTTCTTCTTCCTATTGTTATATATCTTGTTAGTCCTACTGTTGTCCTGAATTTATGGGCCATAATGGAGATCTGGCCATGTGTAGCAACTTCAGACTCGAAAGAAGCTTGCGTTGGCAAACAGCAGCAGGGTCCACCTGATGTTTACTTATATTTTATCTAGATGACTAGAATACAACGTGGGACTCTTGGGCTTTTTGATGGCTATTCAATGATCATGCATTCAAATGAGATTTCTATGGATTTAGTCCGGTTCAGTGCTCAACTTATTTGTAGTTTTTTAATTCCAGGAAACAATAACTTGTGCCAAATGGGAGGACTCTTGGTCGGTCATACATAATTGATGCTGTAATCGCCTAACTTTGAGGAGAAAAAATTAAAACAAAGGAAGATCCATGAGAATGAATGCACACTTTGATCTGGAACATATTTAACATTTTTCAGTAAAGTTCCTTTTATATTTGTCCTTGGTTTTTGTCATAAATTCTGCTTTACTTTAGTGTAAGACTGCCTGCTCTTTTGCCATGCTTGCATGGTGTTCCTCAATAGTTAACAGAGATGATAATGGTGACATTTTGGCTCATAACGTAGTCTTTGCATTTCAAGTTTTTCCGAAGTTGGTTGGTTTTGTAGTATTCGAATGATTGGTGATTTGGCTCTGTGATACTGCTGTGTGATCTCAAATCTGACTCGCTTAGTCAGGTGACAGTGACAGGAATCTGCCAAGGTCAAAATGTTCTCAAAATTCAGAAACATCCACGAGCCAAGTTAATCCCAAAAGATCAAAATCCGAGAAACAGAGGCAAAGTGCTGCACGTGGTGACCTGGTATCAGTATTATTTGATTATAAGATGTCTGTTAAAGAGAAGGTCTGAATCCTATAACTGTGCCTTCAAGTTCTCTAGTTTCATGTGCTTGAATTATTTGATTGCTTGAGCTATATTCAGGTCCAATGTGAGATTGGAGTGTTCACCATTATATTGCCCATGTTGGGTAATTAAAATTAAATGATTAGCGTAAAGGGTTCCCTTCAGAACTTCTCAGCTAGCAGGATTGTTTGATGCGAAGAGAAGAGACTTGCAAGTGTTTAGGCTGCATTTGAATTTAACAGCTACTGTTTTTCTGGATGCTGCTCACTTGGTCTCATTGTTGAATTGCTTCACCTTTTTTCTTCCCTTTATTTCGTATGTGAATTCAGAGGTTCAAGCTGACATTCGAACTGCTTGGCTTTCTGTTTGTACATCCACCATATCAGCTGGCAATTAAAGTTCATATTTCTTTTCTATGTGGGTTGTGTTTTTGTACCAACTCAAACTCCATATTATGACCTCATGATGGTGACAACTTTGAACCTTTTGTAATACATGGTCTTGTGAGGATATTCTTGAATCCGAGAGCTAAAAGCCTAAAACCATGGTCATACTTTGCTATGATGTTCATGAAATTGATGGGTTTAGTTTGCAGAAATGACTCCAATGATTTGTTAGTAGGGTCCAAAACAAGGAAATTTCACCTGATAACATGTACTGTGGGATACCCTTTTGAAATAGTCTAACATAATGCCTCTTTGGAAGCATCCCAAAGCCTGTATATAAGGCCATGCATGAATATCTGCAGAATCGTTCTTAATCGACTCTTCCCCCCTGATTATTAGAATTTTTGGGCCCAAAATGCCTCTTTGGATACCCTTACTAGACAAGCATATTAAACTTCTCTTCTTTGGCATTGGATGTATGCTCGCGGCTTTAGTAGATCTTCACTGTAAGCTGAATATTGGTCATGCTGCTTTAGTTTGGCTTCTTCATTAGTCAAAATACGAACAATAAGCTCTGATTGATTTGGCTTGATGGATTCCTCATCTCCTAAACTGATGAAATGCTCTACGTACCTGGTATGTGAGACATCAAAATACAGAATCTTCCGTTCTTTTAATTTCCCTGTTCTATTGAACTTCACCAACTTGTGGGCTTAAGATTGTTTGATGAAATCGCTTAAAGACTGATGCTTTACTTGTAAGGGTCAGTTAGTTTTTGGGTTCAACGTGATTATAGACCTATGTTCTTGATTCCTAGTGATTAATTCAATTGATCTCCAGGAAATGTCAAAAAACTCTCAGGTTTAACTTAAATTCAGCTGGATGTCTGGTAGAAAGGGGAAAATACATATTATGTATTTCCTGTATCGCTTTTGCTGTAGATATCTCTAAATAATTCAGCTGATTATAAACAGATAGAGCCGATTCATTAGTTAGCTTGGGGGTTTAGACACAAAGCATATGCTTTTTCTGTCCAAGTATGTGTCCATTCAATGCTATTTTTCTATGTATAACATCTTGGATACACCTTGTTTATTTTGTCATTTAGTTGTTTCAAGGTTTCTATGTTTTACACTCTTCTTTGCAACCATTTGTTTTAATACGTAGTTTACTTCTGCAGATTAATATGTTAGCTCGAATAGCTACAGTGAAAGATGATGGTACTGTAGAAGTTGAAATTCCAAGCAATATAGAACATGCATCACTTGATCTTGGACCCGAAAAGATTTATGGTGAAGCAGTTGAAGAAGAAACGGATTTGGATGAAATGGAGTATCTACCACCCCTCCAAATCGTTATGCTTATCGTAGGTACTAGAGGAGATGTGCAACCATTTCTTGCTATCGGTAAACGATTGCAGGTTGTTTTCTTCTTTTCACTTTGCAATGTACAGTTTCTCTTATTGTGGTCTATTAAAATCATCCAGATGTACTGATTGCAATTATGATATATTACTTGCGCCCCCCACTCCCCACCCCAACCCCCTCTCCCCCCGCTCTCTCTTCTCTAGCAATGCGTTGAAGTCGCCATAAACATATTGAAGTAGTTAATCTAGCTTTGAAAAGTCTGATGCTTCTCGGATTTGTGTCTTCTCGACAAATGAGATTGAAAGAAATTTGGCTTGCACCCTTTTCTCATGGATACCGACGGTTGCTTTTGCTTTTGTAATTGAGGCTTAAGACAACGGACAGCAAAGTAAGCCATGATAGCTTGCTGTCGCATAAAATGCAAGGATTCTTAGAATCGAGTTTTTACTTTCTTCTTGTCTAACTGTGTTGCTACAGTATGGTGCTTTTTTAATGATGTCAGTATTTGGAAACATATTTTGATCTCTTTAGGTTTTTTTTTCCCCTTGGGGCCATTTTCCAGTATGGGCAGTATATAAGACTTTTGGTATTTTGCTGTGTGGCCATTTCCATTGCGGGAAGTTGGACCATTTCTTTGCAGTTTATGGATTTTTACCTTGCACTGCTCTGCTTTTTTGTGTCATAATCTTGTGCAGTTTTCTATCTATTCAGACTTGTGCAAGGGAGTTTTAGCTTTTTTCCACTAGCTCTATACTGCTTAATCAGCCCTTCTGAGAAGCTTTATGTCAGTTTACTCTGTCCCTTTTTCCTTTTTTGTAAGTTATTTGTTACCATTCATTGTCTAATAAGTAGTTATCCTTTGCTCATTTTAATGCATAGTTCTTTTCTACCTTAGAGCATTAGTGCTCATTGACTCAGCTCAAACGTTAGATTGATATTGCATCTTTTACATGATCTGTCTCGAAAGGTTATTATGTTGGTTGAAAATTTTGATGACCTTTCCTTGCAGGATTATGGACATCGTGTTAGACTAGCAACTCATGCAAACTTTAAGGAGTTTGTATTGACTTCTGGACTTGAGTTTTATCCATTGGGAGGAGATCCAAAAGTTCTTGCTGGATGTACGGTTTCTTGTCTATAATAGATATTTGTGATTTTGAATTTATAATGAGCATAATGGTTTGGTATTTCTGTAGACATGGTCAAGAATAAAGGATTCCTACCTTCAGCACCCTCAGAAATACCTATCCAGCGAAACCAACTGAAGGATATCATATTTTCTTTGCTTCCAGCCTGCAAGGAACCAGATATTGACACTGGCATTCCTTTTAAAGTGGATGCCATAATAGCAAATCCCCCAGCTTATGGTTAGTTTTTTACTGCTTTATATACGATAAAAAATCGTCGTGAGTAGAAATTCACATAAGATAATGCCACCGTCTTTCAGCTTCCTCTCTTTTGCTTCTTGTTTTAGTAATAGATCATGCCTGTGCTCAAGTTGTTGTTCCTATTCCTGTGTAACTTCGAGTAAATGGATGACATTAGGTGTCCTTGCATCGTAGATCCATTGTTAGATGTAATTGAGATCATCACTAATGTTAGATTATTGAAGCTTCCAGAAGCTTCCTACGTTGAAGACAGAGACATGGTTAGGGAGGAGGGGAGGACGGGGGTTTAGTGTTTGCTTGTTGGTTAGGGAAGTGAGGGTCTGTTGGGTGGGTTATTTGGCTGGATAGCTGAGCACATAAAAATAAAAAGAGGGGAAGCAGCATGCTTCATAGCACATAAAAATGAACATGTAAGAAAATAGAAACATATATTCATAATAGAAAGAACTTATCTCTTGGGTGATTTCCATTCTCATGCAGGAATGAGAACATTGAGTGTAATGTGGCAACCGAGACCATAATATTAGTGCTATTTATACAGGCTTATTTAGGCTTTGAAGCATCTGAAAGCACCAGTCATTATCCAGAAGTGGCACCGGCACCCAAACCAAAAGATTACTGTAATTAAAGAGTATGACTGACTATGATATTCATTCTTTATCTTGACCTGACATGGGCCCAGTAACTATAAGTGGATTCAGGTAGGTTTGGGTAACATTGGATCATAAATAGGTTGACTCAGCTAACTCAAATAGCAATCAGATTGATTTCAATTTTTAAAAATTTACCAGCCAACCCTAAACCAACCCACGTAAATCACTTAACCCCCCTCCTCCCCTCTTAGTCTGCTTCGTCTCCCACCCCGCTTTGTGCAGCTATATTCACGCCACTAAGTCAAGGAGAATTTTCTTCTAGTTTTTCTTTGACATAATAAAATGGTTGTTGTTTAGGATTTCCCTCTCTTCTTCTCCATCTTTTTGTTTGGACAAATTTTATTTAACCACTTCTCAACTATTTATTGATGGGGAACCATGCTACATGGTTTATGGTTCTCTATGTTAGACGATGACTTCCACACTATCTGATGCATATACCGCTTTCTATATGCAAACATATTTTCAATTTTTGATTATTAAAAGGGTAAATTTGTATGGGTCTTATACCTCTTAAATTCCATTTTCATTCTTCCTCCAGTGAGGACTCTTAGTTTGGTTTTGATAAGCTCATATATCTTCATTGTATACTGGAATTAGTAGTAGTTATAGTTCATGAACCCTTGAATGTTTTGAGACCCAGTGCTGACCTGGACAAATGCTTGAGCAGGACATACGGATGTGGCGGAGGCGTTAAAAGTGCCATTACATGTTTTCTTCACAATGCCATGGACGTGAGTACTTGTTCTATCCGCAATTGATTGGACATTGATTATACTGGAAATCATTGTTATGTCTGTTTCTCTAGTCTTTGATATGCGATTTTGCTTCACCAGAAAATGAGATTTCTATCTTCTTTTACCAGAAAAAGAAATTTCTATCTTCTTGTTGAAGTATTTCTTTGAGTATTTGCATTAAAAGGTGAGCTATTGAAATATTTTATTCCATTTACTGATACTCTTGTCATTTTTCCAGGCCAACTAGTGAATTCCCACATCCTCTTTCTCGTTTGAAACAACCTGCTGGACATAGAGTGAGCAAATGCTACTTTTTTCTGCAGGATGATCTCTTCTTAGTTTCTCTAGCTTAATTGTTAATTTGGAAAAATCACTTTAAGAAGCCAAATCTTGTCCATACAATCTGAGTGACAAATGATTGGCTGGATAATTTGGGATTCTTTATTTCTGCATATTTCAATAAGACGTAGATGGAAGAGATTAATGTCATGCTAATGGCAACACATGAACAGTAGGCTCTCTTATAAGAAAAGTATAAGCAATGTCTTATTTTCTCTTGAATATTTTGCAGCTTTCCTATCAGATCGTTGATTCTATGATATGGCTTGGGATAAGGGACATAATTAATGAGTTCAGGAAGAAAAAATTGAAGCTTCGTCCTATCACATATTTAAGTGGGAGCCAGGGTTCTACTTCTGACGTGCCTCATGGATATATGTGGAGTCCTCATCTTGTCCCCAAACCAAAAGGTCTTTATTTTACTAAAGAAACTTCTCATTTCTAGATTGACAGGAAATAAGATCATCGACAGGTTTCCATTGTAGTTTTCTTGTGAAACATGTGCAGGCAATAGAACAAAATCCAAGTGAAATTTAGCAAGTTGAAACATGCCTTAATCTGTTGATTTCTCGTGGCCTCAATTACATTAGTGGAACTAGAGTTAGTTAACACTGTGCTTTATGTATTTGGATTCAACCGAGTCAAGATGCCGACTGGACATCTCCATAGTGTCGGATCATGAAAACCAGTCAAGATGTCCCAAGTAGATTTTGGCTTTGGTTGAGCTAGATCGTTTATAACAAAGATCAAGTGGGATATCTAGGTTGGGCCCATAATGTTGAATCAGGCCTGGTTTGGATAAAAGATATAAATGGATAAGATGCGGGTCAATCTTTGGAAACCCTTGTTTGGCTCAGTTTGGGTCTATTTCAAGAACCCTAAGTCAAGTCAAGGTGAGGTCAGCCAAGATATGGCCTATTTTCATACCTGTTCAATATGAGATGCTTCCTCCCATTAAGTGTCTTCTTGTCCTTTTTTCATTTGATATGCAGACTGGGGGCCAAAGATTGATGTCGTCGGGTTTTGCTTTCTTGACCTTGCATCCAACTATGAACCTCCAGAATTGCTAGTCAAATGGATCAGTGCTGGTGATAAGCCTATTTATATTGGATTTGGTAGCCTCGTAAGTTTTGATATTCTGGCAGATGTTATCATATATTTTTCTATCATGTAGGTAATATCCATTCAACGTGTTGCGCAAACAAGATTTAGTATCTTGCTTATCTGCATTTGGAAAAAAGGGTTCTTAACATTACTGATAAATAAGCAGTGGTTTGCAACATTGCTGACTTTCTTGTGCCTAATTATTTATTAAGAAAATGTACTTGTTTGTAATTCTCAAAATGCATACTCATGCATGCTTTTATCGTTGGACATACAATATGGTGCTAAAGTGACTTATCGGTTCAAATTCTTCTAAGTTCAAGTAGAAACAGTAGTAGATACATGCAAGGATTACAGTGCCGTTGGCACCAACCTTGCCGACCCTATGTGCCGACGCTGGTTGTGGTTGGGAAAGAAGATAAATGTGTTCAGAGGAGAGGAGAAAAAAAATAGAAAAGGCGCAATGGAGGTTGTGGTTGAGGAGGGTGGCGTTGGAGTAGGAGACCAATCCGTGCGGGGAGGCTGAAGAAGATCGAAGAGATTAGGGTTTTGGCCATTACTTTTGGGTGCTTAAAAAAGTATGGCAGTTTTCGAGTGAATCCATATGAACCGACCTATTAGTACTCAATTTCATCTTTATTTTAATTAATCTCGCCCATTTATAAACGGTTTCGCCTTAAGAGTGCGAAAACCATTAAGATTTATGTGCCAGGATCAGGGCTTGGTAACTATCGGAGGGCAAATAGTGTGCCTGTCAGCACCATAATGCGTGGATGGATCTGTAACAACTTTAGTAAAAAAATTTTTTTGGATATTTGATGAATTGGAGAATGGAGGGAAGGATGCACCTGAGATTAGTTTGAACTGAGAGTAAATGTGATAAATCTATGAAAAGCATGTGTGGGTGTCATGCATAGAATGAAGAGATAAAAAAACTGAACTCTTGAGGTCTTTGAGATGATAAACCTGATGTGTTCAAGTTGTGCTACCTCTGTTATTTCTAAATAATAGCTCTAACATTATAGTGAAGAACACTGACGGAAAAGGAAGTTTTAGCGGACAATTTTTGTGTGACTTCTGAACCTTTTGTTTCTCTTAATTTGGAAGCTTAACTTTAACTCTACACCTTCCACTGACACACAATTGACATCATGCATATGTGCCAAACGCCCTCTTTTACATCTAATAGTTTTTCAAGCTTCATGATTTCCTTCGTTGGATATCCATGGGCTTTCTTCATTCAAGAGGTCTGCAGATATATTGCAAGTAACCTTAAACACGCTGCTACTGCATAAGAATAAACTTGAGACAAGGAGTTTCTTGTCTGGCTATTGCTGTGATGGGAGCACATCCTCCCTAATGGGAGGACTGTTACTGGTTCTGCAGGTGCATGACCAGGCGTCAGAGTGCAGGAATGCTATTTATACTTGAGATGACGTAAACTATATGTCTACATTAGGGCTGCAAGTATCAGCATCCTTTCAGTTAGGAGAACCTGTTTCAGTTATTTGAATGTATAGAACTGGTACAATGTTGCTTGTTCATTCTTATTGAAATTAGTAGGACTTGTTTCAGTCATTTAAATGCGTGGAACTGGTACAATGTTGCTTGTTCATTCTGTTAGAAAAAAGATGTGATAATAAGATGCTTTGACAACGATTACAATCCTTTTGTCCTATTATGTACTATGAATAAATTTTGATAGTACTGTATACTTCCAGATGTGATTAATAGTCATGGACTGTCCTATTTTATTTCACTTTTACTTGATATTTTGGTGATTTTGCAGCCTGTTCAAGAACCTGAGAAGATGACAAAGATTATAGTGGATGCACTGGAAATCACTGGACAGAGAGGCATAATTAACAAGGGTTGGGGTGGCCTTGGTCAATGTAAGTGTCTGGTTCATCTCTAATTCTAAAACAGCCATCATCCCAATTTTCTCTTTTATCTTTTGTCTTTCGTAACATAAAGCTAAGGTTCTGCCTCAGAATTGTTTCTTTTTAGTGGATGAACCTAAGGAATTTGTATATCTATTGGACAACATTCCACACGACTGGCTGTTCTTGCAGTGTAAAGCAGTGGTAAGACTCGTTGGTTTCTTCTTGTGTTATGTATGTTCAATTTATAGTTAAACCTGCCTAATTTTGTTTCTGGAAACTGTAGTGGTAAGATAGTTGCCTGAAAGTCATACAGATGCCAAAAAACATATTTAAAGCTTCTGTACCTCTGCTTTCCATGTTTCGAATTTGCTTCTTGTCCCTTCAGTTAGATAACAAAAATGCTGCTTTACTAGTTATTACATTCATTCTTCCCCTGACTAGGTTTATATAATATCATCTAGATAGAGATATATAGAGACTAGCGGCAAATATAACCTGTATTACTGGAGGTTTTAGAGATTGGAAGTAAAGATATAACATTTGCTTCCCTGCATTGGTAGAAGATTCGAGTAATTGCAAAAATTTGTGTTAAGTCGGATCAGACAACAAATGGACATTTGAAAGGTTTGGCTATGATTTTCGCTATTGATAGTTGTCCGGGGAACAAATTCTGCACAGTGGACGAAGTGCAGATCATTTCTTCTTTTATGAGCACGCATTCTTCTGGTCTGTCCAAATATGTAAGATCTGCTTGTGAAGCAACTATAGTACTTCACTCTCTTGAAGGAAACATTGTCAATATCTTTTTCCTTGAAGTATTGTACAGTTTACTGAATCTTTTGGGACAACTTAAGTGCTGTTGAGTCCTAATAGTCCAATAGTTTATGCCAAATTATGACCTCCGTAAATAACAAAGGGTGCGAGTGATTAAACAGATTGGATCCTGCTTCTAAATAATTTTGGAAATACATAGCATTTATGTGTAACCGAAACGACTGGCGTCCAGGGATGGCAGGGTGCCTGTCTTGCAATAAGATTCAACCTGTGAGCAGGTGTTCTGTGTTGCTTTCAATTAGGTTCAAACTTAAGGATACTTGCTTTCTCTACATGAGTATCATTGGATTTATCTATATTCCACCTACAAGTCCTAGTTGAGTTGACAAAGTGTGCCTACTCCTTGGTTGGTAGTCATGGGAAAAATTTATGATACTTTGATCTTTTTCAGGTACATCATGGTGGTGCAGGAACAACTGCAGCTGGTCTTAGAGCTGCGGTACCTACATTCTTTTCTCCCACTAAAACTTTGTATTCTAACTAATTTAAAGGTCTAATCTTCTCCTGATGCACAGTGCCCAACAACAGTTGTACCTTTCTTCGGTGACCAACCTTTCTGGGGAGAGCGCGTGCATGCTAGAGGACTAGGGCCCCCTCCTATACCGGTTGATCAATTCTCACTGCCAAAGCTTGTCGATGCGATAAGATACATGATGGATCCTGCGGTATTTTCTTTCTTTTCTCCAAACTTTTTCCCAGCAAGATTTTCTATGTTAGTTGGACTGTTCCAATCACAACTTTTGGCATGAAATAAAATGGCAATTGAATCTGATTGTCTGTAACTAATGCAGTTGAAAGAGCGCGTTGTTGAATTGGCCAAAGCTCTGGAAGTGGAAGATGGGGCTACTGGAGCAGTGAAAGCCTTCTTCAAGCATCTTCCGCGGAAAAAGCCGAGCCCTCAAGCACCTCCCCAGCCCCCAAATCCCGGGGAGCCTTTCTTTGGACACTTAAGACGATGTTTAGGCTGTGCTTGATTGAAGCATATGCTTCCTTTCACTTTGCAATCAACTCATTCTAACCATGTTGTACAGTTGCGGGTATACTCTGTTTCATATTTTTCAGCTCCGTCTGACGTGTTTATAATCTTGAGAAACAATTAGTTTGCAGAAGAACCTTACAGTAATTAATGACAAAAGATTGAATCAAATGGAGGTCTTATATTTTGGGTCTCTTCTTTCTTTAGACTTTATTTACACAACTATTAATTGCGGAGCATAATACTTGATGTAATTTTCGTCTATGCACCAATGTTAGGCTCAAAATTAATTTCAAACTATATAAGTCTTGATCACCAATGCTGGGCTCAGAATTGATTTCGAGTCTGGCTTGATCAGAGCTAAGCTCAGCCAAGCTCGGTTCGATTACATGCACCTCTAGTAACAATATCAAAGCAATAGTGAGTGACTCTTTGGATTTTTCCCTGTTAATTTTTTTCCTAAGTTAGTAGAACTCTCAAATTTTCTTTTATTGAATTCAAGAAAACCAAAGAATGTGATTTTGTATTTAATCATTTAGTTTACAAAAATAATAATTAAATAATAAATAAATTGAGATTTTTTTATATTAACTAGTTGAGCGTATAACTTTGACTTTTGAAAAGGAGTTGGCAGATAGTAAACTCATGACATGCCAGTATGATCCAAAGATTCACATCGCCGCACATGCAAATTAAGCTCCTAAAGAAGTGTATCTCTTCCTTATGGCAGTCCACTATTCCTATCCAAAGACACGTTTCTTTCCGATTTCCAAATGTATCCAGTTTTATCCATCCCCCCTTCTCTTTTTATTACTTAGCTTTCCACTTTTAGATCGACCATGCATCGTGACAACTATACTCCCTATCGAATTCATTCGAAACGTACGAATCCTTACAAAGTTGCAACAAATCTTGGAGATTTAAACCTGTCTTAAAAGAGATGTTCTGAAAAAAAACATCATGTGTTCTTGCATGGCTTTTGAACACTTGCCTATTGGCCATTGTTTCCCTTCCATAAATACTCTAAGCTTATCTTGGATTACAAAGTTATTCGTCATCAGTATAAGACAATAAGATACAACTTGATCCAACCATGCAAGAGAGAAAAGGAAGCACTTCCAGAATGAAAGATTAACCATTAATGCCAGCAAATCCCCTTCTCTTTGTTGCCAATCTTTACATGCATGTAACTGGATCAAAAGCCCAGGGTTGTCATCCTCTTCAAACTCTATAAAAGAGAGACCTCTCGCAAGGCCATATACCCAACAAGCCATTAGAGATCACCACTTGTTCTTCTTCTCCAACTATCAATCTTCTAGGGTATGCCTCCGGATCTCTTCTCTTCCTCTCCTTTGTTCATCTTTTACGAGACAAATATCTATAGCATATCCATCCAGTCACACCATGCATGCATGCATATTTCGTTCTATTAATACTTACAAAAATTATCACTTGTATATATATTTGTTATCATGCATATACTCTAGTATGAATAACTCTTAACATTATTTCTCTTCCTTGGTATTTTTTTTTATTACCGTTTGTGTATATATATTTCTTTCTATCAATATTATGCAAATTTATCACTTGCATAGATATTCTTAACCATTGCTAGTATATATTTTTCTACATGAACTCTAACATAATATCACTTTTGGTATTTTTTTATCGTTTTAATCTATAGTAAATCTACAAGAAAATGGCAATAACTTTTAAGCTAGCTAGTTTTGGAATTTTTTCGGCTTTTTTTTTTCTCAAGTTGGTATATAGTCATTCTAACCCTAAGAAACCCTCTCTCTTATAGTCGTCACCGGACGTCTACTTAATGGCCGACGAAGCGGCGGCGGTGGACGGTGAAGTCGCAGACAATGGCGAAGAGGTGGAAGCAAGAGTGTTTCCCTGCCACTTCTGCAACCGGAAGTTCTACACGTCTCAAGCTCTCGGCGGCCACCAAAACGCACATAAGAGGGAGCGAGCGGAGGCTAAGAAAGGCAAGATGGACTACGACAACGTCGTAGAGGCGCTCCTGCCACCATCGTCGCCGGAGACTCTGGTTCCGGCGTACGACCACCACCACCCTCGGTTCATGTACCCACCAGCTCATGGCTACGCACTGCTGCATCATCCTCCTCGCTCCATGCTGCCCCATGCAAGCCACCACCGCAGTCGTTACCATCCCTACTGCATGCCTTATAACCGGCCCTTCGGCCACCCCACCGGAGTGCCGCTGTCTAGAATGGATCCAAGGTTCGCCGGTGTGAACCATCCCGCTCCTCCACATCATCATCGGCTTGGACAAGATGATCAATGGAGGTTTGCTAACTGGCAAAGGAATTATAGATCATATGAGCATGGCTCGTCGCCTAGAATGGCGACTGCAGCCGTGCCGGAACCACCGCCGGCAAGGACATCGGCTGCATGGGGTTTGAACCTTGGTCTTAGTGATGGTGCCGGCAGCTCTAGCAATGGAAGGAATGAGCTCCCTCCGAAGGACATCGAACTCGATCTTAGTCTCCATTTATGATGATATATATATAAATGGAGAAAATTTATTTGGAGATCGAAATAGGATGATTAATTGATATCATAACTTGTGTTGATCATGTGTTGTTTAATTCTTTTGTTTGATTTAGTCTCATTGTTTGGGACGACCTGTCTTAGTATTTATTCATATATAGTTGTTAAGAGTTGTATTTAATTGAACAGCTTATCTAATTAAGGAGTACTCCTCTCTTCTTAATGGCTAGCTATTAATTAAGTTGTTGAAGTATATATATATAGCAGTATCTCTTTTCTTTTCTCAATCAAAGTCTTATATATGTGCACTAAAAATAAAATTGGTAAATGATCCAAATCTAAGATACTTATTAAAAGATGAAGTCATGCGTAATTTTCTTTTAAAAAAACACCCAAAGAAGAAGAAAAATCTCTGATTGATAGCATTAATTTCCAGTTGTATTGTACCATGCATATATCATCAGTCTTTTGTTAAAATCTCAAGTTTGTATTAATTAGGAATTACCATTTTGAGATGTTCTTTAAGGAAAGACAACTTGGCTAGATTCATTTGAACAGATGAGCTGTAACTTAAAACAAGGTAAAACTAGTGTATCTTCATCAGTCATTTAAGGCCCAAAATCATATCTGACAGCATTAGACTGCACTTAAGATGATGCCAGAGAAAGTTGCATATAATATGAACAGGATCGATCTAAAAGAATTTTCACAGATAGGGAAACAAATAGAGTATCTTGCTTCATTAGAAGGTACTGAATCTATAGATATATATATAGCATGGTGTTCATTGAATGTAACCTAATTTCTAGCTATTAATAGGATGTATGTCAATGTGAAGGTTTTATTGAGTTTCCATTTGAAAAATGATTTGTGTATACGGATAGTTGGTGCGTGTGATGCATTTATATGGAGAGCGTTCATTTGTGTACATGTTGATGTGGCATGTGCATTACGCATGTTCGAATTGATAATGGACTACCGATTCTTTCATTTAGTTCATCGGTAGACCAATGGATTATATTAATGAATTGGTATCTCACTACCGATTGAATT
>OY986963.1:35490960-35538916 GCA_963920575.1 Narthecium ossifragum | reverse complement strand
TGTTGAGTTCAAAACGTGATGCGGATAGCCGCACCCTAAGGAGAATCATACATGGCCATATCAGTTTGGCAACGTCGAATTGACCACACTAGCTAGTTCGATATTATGGTCAAACCTGACCCAAGGGTGGGTTCGGGTTCACATGGAGCTATGCGACCCGGCCTTTTCTCTTCTGAAAGGAAAATGTTGCTTATAATTATTTTCATATGATCACCGGTCGCGATGGCTAAACCGAGAATTATTTTCGCAAGTTCCTTTGTTTAGGACCTGAAAGGCTGAAATTTTCTATTTTTGCTATTTTAAATAAGATCTGTTTTCGTTGTAATTTTTCATGGAAAACTCAGGATCAATCATTGTCAGCTCTTAATTATGAGATTCAAATTTTGAGTATATTGGACTTAATTCTAAATTTTTGTTTGAGTTTATACTATTTTTAGTAGTTTTTCACTTTTGATAATTTAGCAAACCTCCCTTCATCTTGTCCTTGACGGCGGGCGGCGATGCCGGAACCACCGCCGGCAAGAGCATTGGCTACATTAGTTTGAGCCTTAGTCTTAGTGACGGTGCCCGCCAGCAAGAGCATCGACTACATTGGTTTGAGAGGTACATGTGTAATATCAAACTACTTAAAGATATGTTTGATATTTAAAAAGTTTTTAAAAATTAATAAGTAAAAATCCCTTTAAAAGAAAAGAGCTCCCTTCCAAAGGACATTCAACCCGAACTGGATCTTAGTCTCTATTTATGACGATAAATGGAGAACATTTATTTGGAGAAATAGGATGATTAAATGATAATATGATTTTTGCTATTCTAGAAAACATTTGTTTTCGTTGTAACTTTTGAAATAATCATTTTTAGTTCCAGCAAGATTCAAATTTTGAGTATATTGGACTTCCAATTTTGGTTTGAGTTTACTATTTTTAATAAAATTTTCATTTTTTGGCACTTTCGCATCTTTACGTAGGTGTTCGGGCTCATGTTTAAAATAATAATAATAAATCTTTATGTAGGCCGAAAGCCTCACTAGAGTTTCGATTGAAAATAAAATTCCCAAGTTCTCTCCCTATCCTCACCCTATCCTTAAATTAATAAAGGTTTGTACAAAAATAAGGGTTAAAAAGAGATTAAAAAAAAACTCCGTGCATATGTGTGTCGTGAGTCACGTGAGAAAGACCTTAACTCGGTCAAGGCGGAGTCAACGAGGCGCCAACGAGGCAAGTGTGAGAAAGGTTTCGCGAAACGGGGTAGTTTGATAACGTCACCTCCCATTTCGTTTACCCTCCACATTCGCCACTGTGGATCGGATTGCAGATCCGACCCGCTAACTTAACAAAGTCATCCATCCTCTAACCGGATTCCAAACCCAAACAAAGAATTCCACGGGATTGGAACTTTCTTGATCCACTGGATTGGAACTTTCTTGATCCACAGCACAGCGATGAAAAAGAAGAGAAAAGCAAAACATGAGAGATTTAAATATAAAGCAACCATTATAACTTTAAAAAATAACATATTCTGGCTACCCTTTAACCTCAGCTCTAATAACACATTAGGTAATAACCTTCGACAAGAGTAGGAGATTACCCGAATCAAACCAAGTTTGGGTCCAATAAAAATGTGAAACATTTTGGGCTCAATCTTCAGTGTAAGAAATATGAATCGGAAATATTTTTTTTGAATTTTTGCATTCTAGTACCCTATACTTTCCATTACTTGCATTTTGGCACCATCAAATTTGGAATTTGCAATTCGATACCACAAAGTTAGAGAAGTGAAATTTAGTTCCGACCCCGACCCCGTTAATATAATTTGATGGGAAATCGCTCATGTGCTCGACTCTGACTCCGTTAATATAATTTGACGGGATGTGAGCAGTTTTGCATATGTTTCCTGCCACTGAAGGTGGTATTCTCCCCCGACAACCCGCGACGCTTCCGTCTTGACGTGGCATGGACGTGGTGCGGTCGTGGCACAGAGTCACATGGCGCAGTCGTCGAGCGTGGTATGACTGGGGAGTGGCGACAGGGTGCGCGTGAGTGGCGACGCACAAGGGTGGCTCGGGCGACGGTCTTGACGAGGGGCGCAAGTGGCTTGAGGAGGGGCGGGGGCGCCACGAGGGGAGGAGGGAGGGAGAAGGAGAGAGGGGGTGCGGCGGTGGCGCTTTGAGGTTGAGGGTGGCGCGATAGCGGCGGAGGCTTGGTGGCAGTGGCGGTGCGGCGAGCATGACGACAGAAGGAGGTTGCTGGGTGGGTGTGGGGGCTCGGTGAAAAGGAGGTAGGAGGAAGAAGGAGGGCCCAAGGGGAAGCGGCGGTGAAGAGAGGAAGAGAGAGAGAGAGAAGGGGTGGCTGGGTTTATGAAGGAAAAGGGGAGGAGTTTGAGTGGTGGTGGTAAATAGGAGTGGGAGAGGAAGAAGATGAGGAAGGGAGGAATTAGGTGGAGTAGGATTAGAGAGCTGGAGTTCAGGATGGTGGCCGACAGCGGCAAGTCGGGCAGGTCTGACTGGCGGCGACGAATGGCCACGCGCAAGCGATCTTGTGGGCGCTGCTCACTTGGCGGTGCCGAATGCTGCGAGCAACATTGTAGTCATGTGACTAGTTTATCGTCAGCCCACATAACGCCGTTGGGGACCCATGGATCATTTTATTCTTGTATTATAACTTAGTTGTATCGAATTATAAATCACAAATATGATGATACTAAATTACAAGTGGGGGGGGGGGAATACGGGTATCGGAATGCAAAAATTAAATGGATTTCGGGTTTGGTTTGCATCCGTTTCGGGCGAAGCTTCAAACCGGATCTGGAGGCGGTGACCATATTTATACCTGGCCCCCACCTGGTGGAGGTGCATTTGCTCATGAACTTTCATCTTTATTTCCATCAAGACCCCGTACCACTAGTCCTCTCGTATTTATATCCACCGACCGCTCTCTCCTCTTTTCTTCCCCTAAAACTACATCATTCCCTCGTCGTTTCCTCCCTAAAATCTCCTTCTGATGTTCTTAGAGAGGGTTGCAATGGAGAAAGCTATCGACAGGCAGAGAGTTCTTCTGAATCATCTCATGCCTTCCGCCCCAGATGAGTCTCCGGTGATATCGGTACCGAACTCTTTCTATCTCTTTCTTGATTACTTTATCGGGTTGCTGTTATTTTGGGGGACAAAGGTGTCGATTTGGCATGATGTCATTGAAGAGGTCCTGATTCCTGATTTAACTGGGTGTGTCAACATGATCTCGTTTTATTATTGAAAAAAAGACTTGATTTTGGGGGCACCCTTAAAAGAAAAATACAATCTTTATCGAGAGCTGTTATTGGCAGGCGAATGCTTGTGTTGCCGGGGATAGTGCTGCTTACCAGAGGAGTTCTTGCTTCGGGGATGATGTCGTCATCGTCGCGTAAGTGCTTTTATGATTGATTGCCCCCGTTGACGTCGATCGTGGATTTGGGTTTTCCTTTTTCAGCTTTGCTGAAGTTTTTTGCTCATGATGAGCGTGAGCTATGTATAAGATGCACAAACAATCTTGATTTTGTCATAAACTAGCGAGACTTGTGTAAAGATTCAGTTCCTGAGTGTTGACGTTTATTGCTAAATGAGGTCCATTAATATTGTAAGGGGTATTTCTATCACAGTAACCCAATTAGAGATCCACTACTTTTGTAAGTGAGACTTTCAAACACAAATCCCAATTAGATTACATGTTTTTTGTTTCTATTGATTTGCATCTTAAATTTTCTATAAAGTCTTCACCATCTCTCTCTCTGATTCTCCTTTCTCCACTTTCTAATGAATGATGTCAATGCCTTATTTTCCTTCATGATGATCTGCGATTACGACGAATGTATGGCCCTACATATGGCTATTATGTTGACATGTTTGTTTTGGGGTATTATTTCTATGTTCTGTACATAACTTAAATCCTTATTGCTTATTTTCCATCACATGCCTTGCAGTGCTTGTAGGACTGCAATTTGTAAGGCAAAAAGAGGGGGTTTCAAGGATACATACCCTGAGGACCTGCTAGCTCCACTTCTCAAGGTTGCTAAATTTCAATTTCATAGCAAATTGCTTACTCAGAGTTGACTATATATTGTATAGAGCAGCAAAACTGCATGGTTGTCTCAAATCTCACTATATTGCAGGACTTATTGGACAAAACAAAGTTGAATCCAAGTGAGGTTGGAGACATTGTTGTTGGCACAGTTTTGGCACCGGGATCTCAAAGAGCAATCGAATGCAGAATTGCCGCATTGTATGCTGGTTTCCCAGGTAATCCTACTTGGCTCTGCGATCTAAGTATCTCTTACGTTCTTTTTGCCAAGTAATGAGAGTCTTGGATTTTTGGGTGAAACAGACACTGTTCCTCTCAGAACTGTGAACCGGCAATGTTCATCGGGCCTTCAGGCTGTTGCTGATGTTGCTGCTGCCATAAAAGCAGGGTTCTATGACATCGGTAAGTTAATGTTCTGATCTGCATTGTTATCAAACTTTTATGAACTCCTAATCTTACACATTTGCTTTTGTAAATTCAGGAATTGGAGCTGGATTAGAATGTATGTCTGTTAATAAAGTTGGATGGGAAGGGGGGGTCAATCCAAAAGTAAGTTCCTATTTAGCTTCTTTTCATGTTTGTAGATTGCATACATTTGCCTTTGGATATTATTTTGAATGAAGCATCCATGATCAACTGGTATTTGTGGTTGAGGCCTCAGGTGAATAATTTGGAGCAAGCACGAGATTGTATGCTTCCCATGGGCATAACTTCTGAACATGTCGCACAGCGTTTTGGTGTGACACGACAGGAACAAGATCAGGCTGCTGTGAGTTCTACATCCACATGTTTTTTTGGTGGCATGTAGCACTTTACATTTCGGTATATTAAGCTTCCAGATATGTTTGGCAGGTTGAATCTCACAAGAAAGCAGCTGCAGCAACAGCTGCTGGTAAATTTATGGAAGAAATTGTTCCTGTGACCACAAAGGTGAACATTATTGCTGCTGATCATTATCCTCTTGCTTTTCTTTTTGTTTTCTTTGGTTATACTACTATCAATGTGAAGGAAAAGAAACAAGCAAACATAAGCAACGCATGTATCAGTTGCAAATGGATAAATGGGCTTTCATCCTCCAATTGGAAAGATTTGAACATGAACCATTTTCCACCTATTTACTTTTGTGATCACACAGAGAATCTGCCCAACAACAAAAAAAACTAAGTGCTGTCAATGACTCTCTCTCTCTCTCTCTGAGTGGTGCCATAAAACTTTTTTAAGAGCATTAATGTAGCTGATTGTTTTAGATATAATTCACTTTAGCTATCAGTCTGATGTCTAAGTGAAACTTCCTATCTCCGTCTTGAGTTTTAATCTTTTGATACTTTGATTGTTCTAAGTTTGTGACATTTTCTATTTGTGAAGGTCGTGGACCCAAAAACAGGGGAAGAAAAGCAAATCACAGTGTCTGTAGATGAGGGGTTCCGGCCAGATACATCAATGTCAGTTCTTTCCAAGCTAAGGCCGGCTTTTGATAAAAATGGGACCACTACTGCTGGTAATAGAGGGTTCTTTATACTAGTATGAGCGAGTCATTACCCTGTGGCACTTTTTCATGTGGTTTTTCATTATATGCTTACAACTGGTTTTTAATCCTAGCCTATATCTGTATGCTTAGGCAATTCTAGCCAAGTGAGTGATGGTGCTGGAGCAGTTCTGCTCATGAGAAGAGATGTTGCAATGCGAAAAGGGCTTCCTATCCTTGGTGTATTTAGGTCAGATTAACTTCTATGTATGATGTTTTACACGTACTGCTGACAGTCCTAGTTTCTTTCTGGCTTGCGTCGTTGATACACCTTAGTTAATCAAACTATATGTGTACTCTGTTGAGGGTTAATGGCATTTTCTGTTTTGTATATGATCTTTGCATAATATATATGAACAAGATATTGGTACTGTCGTTCTCGTAAATGTCAGCAGGTTATCTGTATCGCGTTAGTTCTTTAACCTATCGGCTTCTTTAGAGTCGACGCAATTCCAGACACAAGTATATTTTAGATTACACGTATTGATATTCAGTTTCTTGTAGGACCTTTGCTGCTGTTGGAGTGGATCCTGCTGTAATGGGCATTGGGCCTGCTGTTGCAATACCCGCTGCAGTAAAATCTGCAGGTCTTCAGATCGAGGATATCGATCTATTCGAAATAAATGAGGTGATCCTATAGGGACTTCTCTCCTGGTGCCCATTTTCTCTCAGTGAAATTCTCTTAAAATTGAAAACCGAAATATTCATATCCCAATTGTTTAGGCTTTTGCATCTCAATATGTGTACTGCTGCAAAAAACTGGAGCTGGATCCGTCGAAAGTGAATGTGAATGGAGGTGCCATTGCTCTAGGGCATCCATTGGGTGCAACAGGTATAAGTTCACCTTTCATTGAATGGAATGGCATGCAAGTCTAGCTTCAGTTCCTTTTCCTAAATTCATTATTAACCAGTATGCCAAGAAAACCTGGAGAGTATACGCTCTAGTAGGTTGGATCTTCTAATCATTTATATACAGGTGCCCGATGTGTGAGTACTCTGCTATGCGAGATGAAGCGTAGAGGCAAGGACTGTCGATTTGGAGTGATCTCGATGTGTATAGGTGACATCTCTTGCATGTTCGTGCATATTTGCTTTCTCATGTTCATGTGCATTTGCTGATCGAGCTATCGGTCTATATGGACGACAGGCTCTGGGATGGGGGCTGCAGCAGTTTTCGAACGGGGAGATGGGGTTGATGAGCTCCGGTATGCCAGGAACATCCAGCCTCAGAACCTTTTGTCCAAGGATGCAGTGTAGCAACACGCTTCTTCTGCTAATGGATCTGCATTTATCACAATAATGTGCTCTTAAATCAGTTTTAGCCGCTTGTCTTAACATCTTTTTTGCAGCTTTGTGGGCATTCTACGTCCTGAAACATATATCTATTTGAAACTTTCTGAAACAAAACGGAATAAATCCCCGGCATTCAGCTGTTTTCAATCAGTTGATTAGGCGATGTAACAAAGCAGCTACTTATGAAATCTTAAATCAATGTCTTAAGTGGGTAATACATCTGCTCTCGTGTATCAGTGTATTTAATCTGGGAACTCTCTTTCCTAATTGGCAATGTTAAGGTTAAATGGCACCTCTGTATTTCTAGTTTGCAATTCATCAGCAAAATGAGATGTTGAGCTTTTGGTTGGAGAAAGCAGTTGGTCTCATCCAGAGATTAATAATTCACAAAAAATGTCAGTCAAGTTAATCCTCTCAGGGAATATTCCCTCTGGCGCTATTAGGGGTGTACAACGGGTCGAGTCAACAGGTTAACAGGTCGGGTCGGACCCGATCCTTTAATTTTTGAGGGCCTTATGACTCGCCCGCTAATCTGTTAATTTATCAATAGGTAAACAGGTACAGGTAACCCATTAACTCATTATTAGTACCACATGAATAAATATAAAGTTTTAAATTACAATCTGTTAATTCAAAATTCAAACAACATAAGCACGTAAATCTAAGTTGTGTCACATGAAGAAATATAAAGTTTCCAATGTAAGTTCCAAGTTCCAATTAACTTGAAAATTAATTAGATATATAATATATATATATATACTTGTAATTTGTAAATAGTCTTTATTCTAAACGGGTAAAACGGGTTACCCGTTACGCAAAAATTTAAACACCCATTACCCGACCCGGTATTATTGTAACGGGTCGGGTCAGACCCGACCCGTTTACGACTACCTTATGACCCGCCCGTTAAGGTTCGGGTCGGGTTAATTTTTTGGGTCGAAACGGGTTACCCAACCCGTTGTACACCCCTAGGCGCTATGCCTTTATTAGTAGCAGAAGTATATATTCAGATGTGAATAAAATACTTTAAAAGCAATTTGATAAAATGATAATTATGTGAATTGTTTATTATAGTGGGGGATAACTATCTAAATACAAATATTTTAGAGATATATTTATAATTAACTCACATATATAATACCATAATTAGAAGAGTGACCTAATAATGGGAGCAGCACACGCAGAAAGAGATGCATGGCATGGGCCCGATGGGGTCGGGCTGGGGATCGACTGGGGGGCACGAGATTCCGAGACAGAACTCAGAAGAGGAGACCACAATCCACAACCCATGGAGTTGGAAATGGGGCCAGCTCTGACTGCTTCTTCTCGTTCGCCGCCGGAGATGACGGCCCGTGCTAAGCTTTACTCAATAAATGATAATAGAAAAGTTTTAAGTTGCTGCATGGAATAAAGTAGCTGTTTTAAAGTTTATAAACAGGTGCCCGATGTGTGAGTACTCTTTTATACGAGATGAAGCGTAGAGGCAAGGACGTACTGCAGGGTTGGAGTGACCTCGATGATGTGCATATATAGGTGACAAGCCCACTTGCTTTCTCATGCAGTTCATGTGCATTTGCTAATCGGTCTACCTGTGTACATGTATTTTTAAAAAATAAAAGACGTCGGTAAAAATATTCCATTTCATAAACGGCTTTGATTGAGGGTACATATCATGTGCATGTACCATAATAGGTGGCATTCAGGGGGCTATGTCACTTTTTATATCCATTGGTTTGTGAAATAAACGAGAAAAACACAACATAAAACATTCAAGTTTCTTTTCTTGGTGTGGAAATTTGTTCTTTTATGTGCTTTTTTAAAATCTTTAAATTCAAAAATTCATATTTTTAAAGGTCAATCAGGGTACATGCATACCTCGTATATCTATCTATTGAGGGGTTAATCTATTAATAAAACATTATCGATTAAATGACTCATTCGATAGATGTGGTGATGTCTAATCTATTGATAGAACATTGTCGATAGATTAGATTAGATGGCTCTATCGATTGAGTGGATGTGCTTGCAGATTATTTTACTATTTTTAAAGTCTGAATTTTCGCTGACATGACATGACAAGCCATGTCAGCAGCATACTCAGACGCCACGTATAAAGTACTGCTTTGGATGGCAGCGGGGCCCACTCCTTTGCCGTCGCCAACCTCAACTAACAGACAAGCTCTTATAGCAGTCATCGTGTCTGCAAGAGCCCCAACGCCCCTACCAAAACCCCAACCCCTGCCGGTTTCCAGGTTCCATCGCCGCCGTTGCCTTTACCCGGCCACCCCCGAGACAGAGATGACGGCGGGGTTGGAGGGGGCCAATGAGGGTGCTGCGGAGGTGGTAGATAGCTCCTCCTTCGACCCCGCCTCCGAGGGGGAAGGGGAGGAGGATGAGGAGGAGGAGCTGGAGCTGGACCTAAGCCTAGGGTCGAGGAGGATTCGAGGTAGCGGTAATGGGGCCGATCATAGCAGGGCGGCGCAGCGGCGGCAGTGCTGCCGGGTACTCACGGTGGAGGACCTAAGCCCTTCCCTTGGTCCCCGTTCTTCGCCTCAGTCTTCTTCTTCGGCTCTGCCGGGTGGGGGGAGGGGTGGCGGTGGGAGCTCCGGTGACGTTCCCAGGTGAAGCTAACATTTTTCGGATTATTTCTGCTTAAATCTATGTTTGTCTCGATCCTTTAATGCAATTTTGTCCTTTAATTTGTTTCCCTTATTCGGGATATGAAGCCCGTCACACTTTTATCCTTCTTTTTTTTGTGGCACATTTGGTACCTTAAATCTTTTTGTATGGACATTTGTGTTCCTCTTTTCGATTGTCTACTCTAATCTTCTATAGAGCTCATCGTTCAATCGAGACAGGCATGCTTAATATCTCTTGTGCCTTGCAATTAAATTTGCGTATTCTTTGCACAACTTATATAAGCTAAATGGCGATGCAAAGCTCTCTGCTTATGAAAAGGCAACAAAGCGAGTTTTAATTCATAGGAAGGATTCAACCATACAAGTGGAGAACATCATGTTTACTTTTTAGTAAAGATCTAGGCAAGCAGCTTTTTCTGAATAAATAATATCACATTGACGTAAACTACTCTCTTGCAATGGATGAAGATTTGATCTTCTGGTTGGTTTCATTAGACAGGGTACTTAGCATGGTATTGGAACTAAGTTTATTAGACTTGAGAGAAAATAAGTAACTCCAAATGAAAGAACAATTTATTTCAATGGCACTATAACATTATTTGCATTTCACCTTCTCTTCTTTTGAACTAACTTTCACACCCTTTTTTCTACTCATTTGCTTCACTACCAGGGGTCAACTGCACCTATAGCCCTCAAAAATTGATAATATCACCGATCAGAGTAAATTTGCACAATAGAGGGAGGAATCTTTTTCAAGCAAACTGTAAGGCAATGAACAAGACATTTGCACTCAAAGATCCTAACTTATTTTGCTTTTTTAAGAAAAAACAAGGAAATGTAGATATAGTAAGTTTTCTATGCATGATGTGAGGATCTTCTTCAGAGGGGAACTTCTTCATCATTTTTTCCCGTGGTTCTAAAAGCTCTAGATCTTTTGTGTTGTGATATCAATTTGGGAAAAAGCGTTATTTTGAACATCTTGCGATGCTAGGAGCATGAGGCGTATATGGTGATGATTGCATTTTTGGTGAAGATTTGTGGCAATAGTTGTCAACTGATGATTTTTCTGTTTGTTTTTGCTTCAATTCTTTTAGAATCAGCTGTGTTTACTTTATTCCTTTGTCGGATCTCCCTTTCTTTTAGTATCAGCAATATCGTGCTAAGTTTGATATTTTACGTTATTTTGTTTGCTGTAAATGGAACAGTCAGCCAGTGATTGGATGGCCACCTATAAGAGCTTACAGAATGAACAACTTGTTTAACCAGTCAAAAGACAACATCTCGGATGCTGAAACCGGTAAAAAGAAGAATGGCAGTGAGATCAGTCTTAAGGAAGGGAGTAGCAGCACTATTAAGGAAATGAAAAGAGGTCATAGTGGGAGCTCTCTCTTTGTTAAGGTGAAAATGGATGGAGATCCCATTGGTAGGAAGGTTGATCTAAGTGTGCATGAATCCTATGAAACCTTTGCGATAACACTTGAAATTATGTTCCACAAGCCTGATAGTGTCTGCTTTAAAGCTTCCAGTGAGTTATGATAACCTATCTCTGTTCCTTTCTTTTTAATCTATCTCTGTAATAAGCATACATTCTGAATAGATGATGTTACATCGTTGGTGATATTGTATGGATGATATCTAAATCAATTTGAATGGTCCTAGATGGCACAACGAGGTCAAAGTTGTTAGATGGGTCTTCTGACTTGGTACTCACTTATGAAGACAAGGATGGTGACTGGATGCTGGTCGGAGATGTTCCATGGGGGTATTTTCTTGTTTCTTTCCTCTTCCTACATTATTTGTTTGAGTAGAAAGAAACGGGGTCATACATTTCAGCATTATAGAGGGTTTACTATGAAAGATTATAGGATAATAATGGCTGGGTTATGGTCAATTCCATAATTCCATTGCTGAGTAGTTGGATATTGATCTGGCACTATCCACAGCATTTTGATTGACAGGATTTTGCTTCAATTTGGCATAGCAGCGATAGCCATTTAGTAATTCTTGCATGATACTTTTAATGCTGATATAATGTTCCTAATTGTCATCTGTCTTTGACAGGCTGTTTGTGAACAGTGTAAAGAGACTTAGAATCATGAGGAACTCTGATTCCAATACTCTTGGTAAGCACCTTGTTTCCTTACTCTTGATGATATTGATTTTAAATTTTCAGGCCAGAATTTTTTGACTGTAAGAATTAACATATCGATCCATAAGCAAAATCAAGCCCCGTTGAGCTGTGGCTTCTTTTCTCTCTTTATCTGTGAGGGTGGTGGAGTCCACTCTGAGTTCTCTGAAAAATATAGACATCATGAGGAGTACACTACTACCTCACTCCCGAAAGTATGGGGAAGAACAAGCTTGAATTTTTATTGAAGTTTGGCCTTTCGCCTCGATCGTCTCATCCTTCTTCGAACATCATTATAGGGGGGTTTTGCACTTGATGGCGCGTATTGGCTATTACTTGAAATCTAATTTTCAGGGAAAAAACTGCTGTCATCATTAATCCTTTTACTGGAAGTTTGACTGCAGCACCAAAATTCCAATCCTTCACGAAGGCTGTTGCACCTAGTAGCACCATTGTGTAGCATCAAACCAAGGTCTTGGAGCATGTGGAGAAAAAGCAATATATTGAGAAGGTAAATTTATTATCACATTTGTTGTTTGAAGCCTTCCTTGGTATGAAGCTCATCAAGCTTTCCCGCATGGCATGTCGTCTAATCAACATATGACAACAATATTGACTACTTTTGCAAGATCTGTAAATAAGATCTATGGTTTCCAAGCTTTTTTGTGCAGTGAAATATTTCCACCATGGCATATCATTCTGTCTTTCATTATTCTAACAGACGGGAATTCTACATCTTCGTATTGAAGGTAATTAAGATGATATTTTATGCTGCATTTGAAGAACACTGCATAGGATGGACATCCTTGCTTGGAGATGACTATCATTTCTGAGACTTGCTTGCATTGAACATGTACTGTTTGTACAGTAGCTGTTCTTTGAGGTAGTATTGAGCCCCTGTTTGGTAACCCTCATTATCCCCATTCCTACATCCAACTAATTATTACTATTTTATCCTCATTTCAACTACCATCATTACTATATTTTTTCTTATCCCTATTTCTTAATCTCACCTTTTCTAACGTTATTCTCCCATTAATCTATTTTTTCTAACCCCATATCAAACGTCTCATATATGAAATGGTCTAAACGTGGTCCCAGTGGGTTTCACATTTCGGTCTATTTTACACCCAATTGGCACCCAGTGGGTTCCACATTTCTGTCTATTTTACACCCAATTGGGAATGGAGTCCATTCTACAAGTACAAGCCATGACGAAGCCACCAACCGAATTGGACAATAGGACCAGTTTAAGGTCCCAATCGGAGGAGAGAAGTCTCCGTCTACTATGACATATCTATCCGTATTATAAAAGGGGTAGGGGGAATGCCTGTCTTCCTTTCGTTTCCGTAAATACCCTCTTCTATTTCGTGATATTACATGGCCACTTTAATTATCATTCATTAGTGTTTCCTCGTAAGAATTTTCGTTCATCAGTCTCAAGGGTTTTCTCGTAATAACCCCCCTTTTATAATAGGGATAGATTAAGGACCTGTCCGTCCCTTTCGCCACCCCTTGTGCTCACCATCGATTAAGAAAAATTAACCGGCAGAGATCTTGTAATAGATAAAAAAGGCTTGTCCTACAGTTTGGGAATCCTAACAAAATATCGATGCTGCTTTTAGTTTAGGTATACGCAGCCGCTGATGGACCCAACCGTCATGCGATTCGGGGGCGGGGTTGCCTTGCATGCCATGCCCTCAAGTATAAATGGATGGCCTGCATGCCCTCAAGTAATTCTATTTAAATGAATGACTAGGATTTAATCTAGTGGCCCCCTTATAAAATATAATTGGGTCAAAACAAAAACAAAAAAATTAAAAAAAAAATAGTGCCATCGTGATCGCTCCTCTCCTTCTCTCACGGCGACGGCACTAATCTGCGAGTACTCGACGGTGTGGAGTTCTCGTGTTTTTCTCTATCTCTGCCTCTCTAATTCAAACATTGATCAAAGAAGAAAGATTTTTAATGGAATGGAACTTGTTGGCATGGCTGATGTACAGTTTTTGCTGATATAAGATGCCTTATCACATAACACATGCATTGGTGCCAAAGACATGCCACGTAAGGTGCCAAGAGTGCACACCCAGGAGAGCATGCTGTGTGCATTGCATTATAGCTCTATTTGAATATAAGATTTCAAAGTAGGAAAACATACCATATTACCATACCATGTTGTTTATTATCTTCAAAAAGAAAAGGTATCTGTGCACATGCCCACTTCACATGTATATGAATCACAGCTATCGATTCATATACATGCCTATCGGTAGTCGCTATCGGTAGCCCACTATCAATAGGCATGTATCGCTAGCTAACTACCGATAGACATGTATATGAATCGACAATAGACCTATCGGTAGTGGGATACTAATAGAATGTACATATCTATCGGTAGACCACTACCGATAAACATGTATATAAATTGGTAGCACAAATTTAGAACATGTGAAGTGCACATGTGGCATGTGCACGAATCACTTATCCACCTTCATATGGACAAAACAAAACAATAAAATCTACCTATATACGTTTTAATTCATTGTTCAGAATGCAAACATGCAAGACTAATATATGTTTCATGGATTAATTCTACTTTCTATTGAGCTAGGAATTCATCATCAACATTGCCTTTGTAGCTCTTCCATGCTAACAAACGTGCCATGAAACCCATATGGCACTCTCGACGGCAACCTCACCACCGCCTCCACCTCCAGCCGCCGCGCGTCCAATACCACGAGCTCCGACTCCCCCGTCGCCTCGTCATGCACGAAGCTCATCACGTACCCCTCGTCCTCCTCCCCTTCTCCGGCAGCCACGAACGTCGGCTCGCCACCAAACTTCCGGTCACCGTAAACAAACCGGCAAACCTCACCCCGTTCCAAATCCACCTTCGCTATACCCGAACACCGCGGCCACGGCTCCGCCACCGCCAGGTATGCGTACCGGGTTCGCCTCCCCAGCCGGTTGCGGTTCACCTGGCCCACCTCTAGGCTCACCCCTTCAACTATCACTCTCTTGCTCGACTTCCCTGTGACTAAATCCAGCTTGATCTCTGTTAGGATGCTTCTCACGTTGTCCGCCCCCTCCTCGGAGAACACTGCGTCCGGCGGCGACATGCACGACCCTATGATGGTAATGGTGCGGCCACCGTCGTCCTCCCATGCGTTCCATAGGTGGAAACAGAAGCAGTCCGGGACGTCTACCCACCGGATTCTCGAATCATCGGTGTCATACTTCGGGAGAACCCCAAACCTTGGTGTCTTTTTCCGTTCGTATAATACCGGTGAGCCACCGGTGAGCATGCGTGAGAGCTCGAAGACCACCTGGTGGTCAGGTATCACTATGTGGTTCTCAGTTATAGCAAAGTCGTGGATCATAGTTGGTTTATCCAGTGCGATCGAGACGTCAGGCGATTTCTCTCCGGTGGCCGGATTTATATGGAAATATGTAAGGTATGGCTTGAAAACGACGTCGTAACTGAGCGCGAAGAGCTCGCCGCTAACGGGATCGATTTTGGGATGCGCGATCATTGGGCGGCTGAGCTGTCCGGCGAAGTCGTACCGGCCGGCGGTCTCGAGGTCGCCGGCGGAGGTGATGCGTACATGGTAGGGGAGGTCGTCCTCGGACATGGCGAGAAGGCGGCCGGAGAAGTATGCCAGCCCGGCGTTAGCGGCGCCCATGCCGTGGCAGGGGTCGATGATCCCGGCGGCGGCACGGAGTTGGAGCAGACCGAGCCGCGCCAGACCCGTGCCGCCGTGGAGCTCGCCGATGGGCTTGGGGAACACGGCCCTGCCCAGGGAGACCTCTTGGGCGAGCCGGCTAGTGCGTGTTAGCCGGCAGGCATAGGAGGCCTCTTGAGGGCCGGAAAGCCTGACAGCGTGGATCATGCCGTCCCCGTCGAACAAATGGTGACCGCCAACTGGTTCGAACATGGGGTTGGCGCCATTCCGAACATAAACTCCCCGAAGCTCATCAGGAATGCGGCCTGACACTCCAAGCTCGAGATAAGCAGCGGATTCCGGCACCGGGGCGAAGTTGCCCGCGAGCTGCAAAGAGGGGTCGGAGCAGCGGGCCAGAGGACGAAGTCGCTCAAACGGCATAACGATGTTCTCCTCCAAAGCGTCGATGAACGCAGAAGCCAGTGCCTGGATTGGGTTCAGTTCTCGTGGAGCAGCGCAAGCTAGCGGCGGTGGTGGTGGTGGAGCAAGTGTCTTCTTCTTGGAAGGAGGTACTAGAAGCTCGCGTGTGAAGACAGTAGTTGGAGATGGCCTACTGCATGGGGTATTGGTGGTGGATTGACAAGGAGAGAGGTTGGAAGGGGTGTGGAGTAGAGGGCGAGCCATGGTTAATTAGTAGCAGTACGTGTGGTGGAATAAGTCTAAGTTTAAGTTTATATAACACGATAGAAGAAGAGCTAGCTAGAGAGGGTGAGCTGATGGGAGGAGCACATGTAGGGATGCATGGAAGGGAGCTGCATGGGGTTGACAGGTAGGGGTGGGGACCACGGGATCACGTGGAGAGCGTGTGGAGCAGGGTGAGGTGATTGGTAAAGAGGAGCGGAGGCCACATCCTGCAACGCGGGGGCTGGAATTGGGGCACGCGCGCGCTAACCCAGGGGCGGGCGGCGGCCGCTTGGGTGGGGTTCGGTGGGCACCAGGTGGATCTGATGGGGATAACGTCTCTCTGGATATTTTTCATGCTGATAAGGAATCTATAATAGCATATTTCTACTGGGAATACTCCGACAGGTATATATATGATAGAGCCAGGAGATCCGATCGAGCAAAGAAGCCAAATCCTAAGTATCAATAGGAGTATGAGTATGTTGGATGTGATTATTGTAGTTGTTGATCGACTCACCAAATATGCGCACTTCATAGCACTCGCACACCCAGATACAACAGCAAAAGTCACTGGAGCCTTTGTTCAACAAGTAGTAAAGCTGCACGGCGTGCCGAGCTCTATTGTCAGTGATCGAGACCCTATCTTTATAAGCAAATTCTGGCATGAGTTCTTTAAAATGCAAGGGACACAATTAAAGATGAGCTCCGCTTATCACCCGCAGACTGATGGGCAGACGGAGGTGATTAACATGTGTTTGGAGCAGTACTTGCGTTGCTTTGCCGGTCAAACTCCAAAGAAATGGGTGCAGTTTTTGCCATGGGCAGAGTATTGGTATAATACGGCATACTATAGATCAACTGGCATGACACCATTTGAAGCCCTTTATGGGCGGGCGGCTCCGGCAATTCCCAATTATTTGGCCGGTATGTCCCCTGTTGCTGAGGTTGATAAAGGATTGCTGGATAGAGATGAGGTTGTCCGTCAATTGAAGAAGAATTTGCATGAATCTATAAACAGAACATAACAAGTGGCAGATGCGAGAAGGCGCGAGGTAGAGTTTGCCGAGGGAGATTTGGTATATTTGAAGCTTCATCCATACCGCCAGAGTTCTCTTTTCAGGAGGGTTCATCAGAAATTAGCTAGTAAGTTTTTTGGACCGTATCAAGTACTGGAGCGGATCGGATCGGTTGCATATCGTTTAGCTTTTTCGGAGGGAGTACACATTCATCATATATTCCACGTATCGCTTCTCCGAAGGAAGCTGGGCGAAGCTAGTCACGTACTTCCTGAAGTGCCACCGTGTGGAGAAGACGGTACCCCTGTGTTGGAACCGGAAGGGATTGTGGAGTATAGGTGGGTGAAGAAAGGCAAAAGGTACATCGCAGAAGCACTCGTGCATTGGCGGCATATGAACGATGATGATGCTACGTGGGAAGCTGTGGAAGATATGCGACAACAATTTCCGAGCCTAGACCTTGAGGGCAAGGTCTTGCCTCGAGAGGGGGAGAATGATAGAGCCAGGAGATCCGATCGAGCAAAGAAGCCAAATCCTAAGTATCAATAGGAGTATGAGTATGTTGGGTTGAGTAGGAGTTATAAATATTAGTTTAATTACTATGGTTGAGTCGGATTACTATGGGTGAGGTGTAGGTGTCGTGTGGGTTATGGGTCTGTGGGAGCAGAGCTCTATTTAAGCAAGAGTTGTGAAGTCTAGGGTTAGGTTTTGGAGAGGCTACTGTCTTCCTTGTGGAGTTTTTCTATCAGTAATAATAGTAGGGGTTCTTCCAGCCATAGATTGGAAGGTTTGGGGTCTCCTCGGCCATCAACAGAGGCATTCTATCTTTGATTCTTAACAGGGCAATCCAGTTTCTATTTCTATCAATATATATAACTGAAGGTCTTGCGTTTTTGGAGGTGCCTGAGAATGTGTCTCGGCTGTGGTATATTGTTTGGTTTGTGTGATAATATACCTTGGTTACGTAGGATGATAATGATTTTCTGATTGATTAGTTCAGCCAAGTGGTTAATTACAAACTCCATTACACTAACCAACACATCCAGTCCATCCTCAGGGGACCAAGCAAAACTATCTCGGCGGCACCAGTTTACGATAGATGCTATCGGCTCTAACATTGTGATATCTAGGAATGTACAGAAATGAAACAGGATCAAAATCAACTATAAGAGACCATATCTCTCAAATAGTGGCACTTAATCCACCCTCCCAAAACCGTTTACCTGAAAGGATCCCTGCAGCTTATAGGTAATTAATCCACTTTAATTAACAATAACCTTTCCTCTTTCATCCGGGCTCACCCATTGAAGCCCCACTTCAATTGCCTTAAGCTCAGGGTGCAACACCGACGATGCCAACGCCGTCCTCCCAAACGCCCACTTGGGCTGATCATCTCAAGCAGTAGGAACCGCACCAACCGCAGCTTTGGTCTCCACGCGCGACACATATACCTGGGTAACACAGTCTGATCGATGCTCGTTTCTATGGCAGACCTTCCGAGCTTTGCTGCGCAAGAAGTCCTTGGCCTGCCTGATTATGCGCCTCGCCATGGTAGCCGCAGTCTCTCCTTTGCCATAAAAAATTAACCGGTTCCTGTCCATCCAGATCCACCATAGAGCATAGCCAATGTGAGCTTTGATCTCCTTCCTCCCCTGCATTGGAACGGAGCACAACAGATCATCCATGATCACATCGGTGTCCAGCTCTCTTGTGGCCAGCCAATCTTGCGGCAGCACCCTGCATAGAACCTCCTGCGCATGTTGGCGTTCAACCAGCATATGAGTCAATGTTTCATTTTTCTTTATTCTATTTTTTATTAGATAAGCCAGAAGGCTGAGGGTGAAGGAAAGATTACAAGGAAAGGAACGGAACCAAAGGACCACCCCATGCTAAGCCTGCAAGTCAATGTTTCATCATCCCCACGTCTTTGACAAGCACGATCATGGAAGTTGCAAAACCTCCGAAGCAGGTCCATCACTGGCATTCTACCATGCCACACATGACATATAATTTGCTTCAGCCGCGGTCCTACCAGCAGCCTCCGTGTATTGCTCCATGGATCAACTTGTTCATCTGCCCGAACCAAGCCCATTGATTGTTTTTAGAAAGATGCTATATGCATGACTTCGTTCGAATAGGCTTACTTTAATTATTATGTCACCTGTTTAATTACTAAAGGAAAGTACGAAAGAGTCTTTAAAAATAAGATGACCAGGGAAAAAAACAAGAAGAAAGCAAAATAAAAATACTCGGTGGTGCCGCCGTTCTTAGGACCCATTTTGTTGGGTGGTTGATTGGTTGAGGATGGGTTGGATGTGTTAGAATCGGTGTTGTAGTTACTTAGTTTTTGTGGCTCAACTAATCAAACAAAAAAACTCTTGACTGACTGTGTTATACGTACTGTCGAGCAATAACAAAGAGATGATTAGATTTTTGAGGTAGATCCTTTGCTTGTTTTTTTAGGAGCAGAAAGATGCCATTGATATGTCTTGAGAAAGATCCTTACTTGTCTCAGTTTCAAACGATTTTAGATTAGTATGTATGCAATTTCTAAACTGACAGTACTATAAAAAAGAAGTAATAAAAATAAGGTGACCAGGAAAAAAATCAAGAGATATATGGATCCTCAGCTGAGTTATTATTTCGCTCGCAGCTTCTCTTCTGCTAGAATTACATGTTTAAATTAAGGGTTATTTGCATATACCCCCCTGAAAAAGGTTTATTTTACATATGCCACCCTAAAAAATCAAAATTTGCATCAAAAACCTTGATTATTTGCATATAGCCCCTCGGGTTACTTGGGAATGGAATATTCCGTGTGCAAGCTAACGGAGGCTAACGGTGAAAACTGAAATTACTAAAATACCCTTACCCCCTACCCCTATATCTGCTTCCTTCTCCCTCCTCTTTTACCCTACTCTTATTTTCTCAGAGCATGGATGATTCTAGAGTGGAGTTCAACCTTTCGAAATGTAAAAAAAAACAGTGAGATTAATACCTTATATCTGGAACAACTCAGAAACTTTCTACCTTTGCTGTTGGTGCGATTGGATTGCCGGATGGAGCAGGCTCATGGCAACGACGAGTCATATAGGGTGTATTGTGCGAACCTAAGGTGGAGGAAGAAGATGGAGACTTCTTCATGGTTAAATTGACGAGGAAATCGATCTTTAGAGGATGGAAATTGAGAGAAATCAAGAGAAATAAAGAGAAATTAGGAGAAGTTTGCTACCGATGAGGAGATAGCTAGGTCGCCGGAGGAAGAGGAGATATGTCGCCGGAGGATTTGAAGCCCTAGCCCTAACAATCATCAGGTCAGAGGAGGGAGAAGGAAGCAGATATAGGGGTAGGGGTAAGGGTATTTTAGTAATTTCAGTTTCCACCGTTAGCCTCCGTTAGCTTGCACACGGAATATTCCATTCCCAAGTAACCCGAGGGGCTATATGCAAATAATCAAGCTTTTCAAGGTTTTTGATGCAAATTTTGATTTTTTAGGGTGGCATACGTAAACTAAGCCTTTTTCAGGGGGTATATGCAAATAACCCTTAAATTAAACAAAATATCTATAATCAAATTTAATGAAAAAAAAGAAAGAAAGAGAAGCATGGTGCATGTTAAGATAAGAGAATCTGTGGAATAGAAATTATATTTCGGTCTAACTCTTATAGTGTACACCCAGCCATTATATATATGGACAAAGAGGTTGTCTATGTATGGTAATACAAGAATGGTAATGCAAAGTATGATGGGATTATATATGGAAGGAGGATAAGAAATATTCTCAATATATTCTAACATCCTCCCTCAAACTCAAGGTGATAACGATGACACCAAATTGAGTTTGGAAACAAGAAGGCGAAATCGTCTGGGAGGGTGCGTGTCACACCCCGACCCAGAAAATCCATCCGAGACGAGACGTGAGGGGAAACCTACACTATTCATCTCCAACTGGCGAGATACAATGCGGAATTATAGAAAAACTTAAACAATTTATATTCCAGAGGTGAAACATATATTCAATTCATATAACATCAGTTGTATTATTCAACATTTGATACAAATCTTCCAATGAAAGAATATTATACATTAATCTCAAAGGTCCTCGAAATGTACATAATTTACAAAATCTACCAAAAGTACAACAGTCGTCCTCCAACAACCTCAAACACCTCTGGATGTAGTAGCGCCTCCAAAAGCTGAGCTCGCCGGCTCTATTGAAGAAGAACTGGCGCCTGCACCTGCAAACGCAGCCCGGGTAGGAGTGAGCGATAAGCTCAGTAGGGTTCTACTCTACGGTACACTGAAGGGAGGAAAACAACAACAGTGTTGTCTCCTAGCTCAAGTCTAAGGAATGCCACGGGGTTCCACAACCCCTTGATGTCCCAAGGGCTCCTGTCATGAACCTCTCTCTTGAACATGTTACCAAGATCACCCTAAGCACTAATAGGGGAACAGTACCATGCAGGATCACCCTTACCCAGCAGGGATACAACTGCCTGGGGACCACGTCGGGAACACATCGATTACATCCTTAGCACTTGGCCTTGGGAGACCAACACGACCTCTAAACCTCAAACAAAGATCAGAGTCAACTAGCGTGCATCCTCAATAACATGAGATTCTGATCAAACAATCACACCCTAATCCTGACTACCCAGCCGCGGTCCTAAGGCTAGATCCGAGCTACCCGAGAGCCTCGTATCGGCGATCAACCCATCGCCCGCCTAACCTCAAATGCCTCTAATGCAATCAAGATGCATGCAATGCTCAGGCACAGATAACAAGATATACGCATGCAACAAGATGTCATTAATCATACAGGGCTAGGCATAGGCTACAGCTAGCCAAAGGGTAAGCATAGCAAAGGCCTCAAAATACAGATAAACTATGCTAACCAAACAAAGATCTGAGCAAAGCATTAAACACAGATATACAATAGTCTTTAGTGCTCTCTTGCACCTGACAGACTAAGGTTCCACAGTTATCCCGCAGGTAACTGGCCACAGTTATACAATAGCCCTCGGCACTCGCCGGCAAGAGGCTAAGGTTTCACAATTCCACATTAACTAGCACTCATAGCTAGCTAATGGTTAAGCAATCCAATAAGCATTTAACTACAATCAAACATGTATTAAATGCAATCCAAAACCAAAGATTTGCCCAAAACGGAGATTACTCGAATCGATCCTCAAACTCGATAGAAATCCTTTGAAAACTCTACAAAATCGACTTGTAAACTTCCCAACATGTTTAAAGATCAATCACGATTGAAAGCCATCCAAGAAAAGTCAGAAAACCATGTTCAAGGGCCCACGGTCGATGTGACGGTCGATCCGACGGTCGATCGTGAGGCCACGGTCGATGTCACGGTCGACCGTGAGGCCAAACGAGGAAAACCACATAGGTGACGGTCGATCGGTCCATCGACCGTGAAAAGCCCAAAATGAGACAGAGCCTCACGAACGATGCGACGGTCGATCCGACGGTCGACCGTGAGGCGGGATGAAAAAGGGAGGAAGCCCACGGTTGATCGACGCATCGACCGTGGGAGATCAAAATCCCGACAGAGCCTGACGGACGATGCGACGGTCGATCCGACGGTCGACCGTCAGGCCCCGAAAGAGCATATCAAGGCTTGACGGTCGATCCACCGATCGACCGTCGGACCTTAGGTACAGTTCATCAGAACAGTGCCGGAAATCCAATTTCTTGGATTTCAAGTATCAATTCAAGTTGGAAAACAATGAGATTTTGCAAACAAGTGTAATTCTCGATGGGGAATCCAATGGTATAAAGAAATCACGTTTTTGACGGTTAAATCTCCTATCTAGGTCCAAATGGACGAAAACCGACGAAACGGCGATAATACGGAAATCAGCCGTTAGAATGCCAAAATCGCAACGTAGGAATACAAGAATCAAGCCACATCACATGTGCTACAATTTACACAGCATTCTAACATGTACTCCTACAGCGAAAAGGCAATAAACCTATCCTAGGAGAACCCGATCACAAAATCGAGGTAGAAACACCTACTTGAAGAGATAGGGCAGCTCCTCCACGCACCCCCCAACTCCGATCGCCGGAAGCCGCTCCTCGAAAGCCACGCCTCCAAGCCCTAGCACCCAGCCGTATGAGAGAGAGAGAAGAAAGAACGCCGGAGAAGAAGAAAGAAAGAAAGAGAGAGAGAGAAGGAAGGCTTAAATAGAAAGCTAGAATCCATCACAGCCGTCCGATTCGATCTCTCCCGATCGAGCTCCGATCTTTCGATCGGAAGGGCCCTGAAGGTTCTAATCAAACACATACATCAATCAAAGGTCATGTGTGCAACGCGGGTGTGAAACTGACCACCAGGGAGCATATTTATCAAAATGCCACTGGGGTCCAAAGCGGCGATGCGATCAACCGATCGCATCCCAAGGCCAACCGAGCCAAACCACAAACCCAGACCCTCGACCTAACGCGGTCGGACCGGGTTGGAGGTACGGGTCCTCACAGTGCGCCTTTATAAAGATATCGACTAGCTGATCCGCAAAGGCAACTGGACAAAGGCGAAGGGTGCCCTCCTATAAATGATGGCGCATAAAGTGGCAATCGATCTCGATATGTTTGGTGCGCTCATGGTATTCATTGTTATGGGCAATTTGGATCGCGCTCTGTCTGTCACAATAAATAGGAGTGCTAGAGTCCTAGACTGTGAGGGAACACTCATATCATGTAAAAGCCAATGAAGCCACAGAAGCTCGAAAGTGATGTCGACGAGAGCCCGGTACTCGGCCACAGTGCTAGAGTGGGCAACTACGGTTTGCTTTTTTGCTCCGTCGAAAGATAAGAGAATCTTCCAAGAGGAATAAGAAGTCAGTGGTGGACCGTCGATCAGTAGAATCACCCTCCCAATCAACATCAGAATAAACAACTGCATAATGAACATAGAGTCGTTCGAGGAGACGTGAAGTCTGCAAAATAGAGTACCCTTGGCATAGCATAGGATGTGAAAAACAACTGCATAATGAACATAGCATTGGGCGATCATAAACTGGCTGACAAGATGAACCACATAGGCAATATCAGGCCTGGTGACTGTGAGATATATAAGACTGCCAACAAGCTGCAGATAAAGAGTTGCATCCTGAAGTGACTCGCCATCAGTAGCTCGAATTTTGATGTTGGATTCAAGAGGGCTATCAGCTATCGTGTAATATGTAAGACCGATACGAGATAGAAGATCATAGGCATACTTGGTTTGAGTCAAATAGTAGCCGTCAGAAGCAGGAGATACTCCCATTCCCAAAAAAATAGCTAAGAGAGCCAAGATTTTTCATCTCAAAATGCCAACTCAAAAACTATTGAAACTCTCGTAGCCCAAAGTGATCATCACCAGTGATGATCATATCGTCTACATAAAGCAGCAAAATGGTGACACCAACAACAGTGCGTCGAGTAAAAAGAGCGGAGTCATAGGAGCTAGCTAAGAAGATCGGTGCTTGCCAGAGCTTGAGCTTGTCGACCTAGGCCAGAGAGAACTTGCCGCCGGAGGAGAGAAGCACTTCGTCCCCTGAGAAGAATGGCGAGATCGGGGAGCCACGCGATCCCTTGTGATCGCAATCCTAGATTGCCAATCTTAGATCGCGATCGTGCAATCCGGTGAGGGCGCGGCGTGATGGAAATCACGATGGTGCGATGGACGGTGTGATCGAGATCGTGATATATGTGATCTAATTAACGAATCTTATCTTGATCAATCAGATCCAATCTGATTTGAGGTCAAACAACCGCACTAATCCGAGGAATAATGCAATCAGTCAGGAAGTCTTCAAGAGTTCATAGAAGAAACCCCGAATGAGATAGAAAATAACCTCACTCTTGATATCATATTAAGATAAAACAAAAACGAGATATGTGGAATAGAAATTATGTTTATGTTTAACTCTTACGGTGTATAGAAGCAGCCATTATATAAACAAAGAGGTTGTCTATACATGATAATACAAGAATGGTAATACAAAATATGATAAGAGCATATATGAAAGACGAATAATAAATATTCTCAACATATTCTAACAATGCATATCCCACCGCGTGGAAGTTGGACAGGAAGTTGAAATTTGGCACCAATAGCTATCTGTATGGCAAGAACAACTTCTCTACTGCACTCCCATTTCTCTATTTTGATAAGAGCCCCCTCACTGGAATCGTAATCTAGTATTCAAACAAAAAAAATCACAGATTTAAAACATGATTGATGACTACCGGCAATTAATCAACAATGATTAAGTTCACACGTGTCCCTTAAGAATGGTTTCTATTAATGCTTCAATATCATCATGACCACTCATTGGGATTGATTGAATTCTTGTTCTTTAGACAATTTGGAATCTTATGGACAAATCCACGTCATGATCGTCCGGCTTAGATTAAAATATGTTAATGACCTTTTTTAATGTATTTTATTAGAGATATTGAGCCCACTAGGGCTATTATATAAACACAGCACTTGCTAATCACGACCAAGCTAAGGTCGAGGATTGTAGACCTGAAGATGGATGGAGATCCCGTTGGTGGATCTTAGTGCCCATCAATCCTACCAAACTCTTGGCTTGAAACTATGCGTCAGAAGCCTAGTACTGCCTATTGCCACCTGTAACGCTGCCAGTGAGTTTTGATAGCCTTTTTTTTCTTTTTCTTTTTTTCTTTTGATGAGATAATCCAAGAGGATGAAATTTACCATGACTGAAATATACAGACAACAACAAACAGGTGTTGAAAAAATTCGACCCCATTTCACAAGACCATATAATAACCGTGCCGAACCTACGACACACTTGAGCAACACTATCGGCTCTTGTAATCTCGTTATGTAGAGAATCGGTACAAAATAACAAAAAGAGGGCGTGAAGCTAAATATTCTTTGCCATCTTTTCCAAATCTCGAAGCTAACCTCTCAAACCATTCAGGATTTGTACGGCAGCTAGGGAATCCGTTTGAATGATTAACCTTTTGAACCCAAGTAGCTTAACTCTCTTCATTGCCGTTACGATGGACTGCATTTCACCTTTTACCAACGAATTAACTATAGTCTGTTTGGCCCAAGCCTAGGCCTCCTTAGTATGGTAAGAGACCTAACATTCCTACTTATGCACTACCTGAAGAGGGTTCAACATGTTCAACAGAGACGTCTGTTTGGATCACATGAGCCTTGCATGCATGTTGTTGGGAGATTGGGTTGATGGGTTTATGTGCATCGCGGCATAACCATTTTTTCACATGCCTTCTTATTCTAGCTACATGTAATGGGATCAATGGAGTCTCCCTACGCTCCAAAAATGATGCTATTATTGACCTTCCATGTTAGCCATATACCATATGTTAGGTAGGTTTTCATTTTCTTGGAGCCAGTTGTGAGGAGGGGTATGTAGATGTCATCTAGATTCCAAAGGGAAAGAATGAAGTTTTTTTTGCAGCATAGCCATCAATCTCAGAGAAGACTTTGAAGGCAAATTGAAATCCGAAGAGCACATGATCAACAATTTCGGATTCTCTATCACATCTCGGGCATTCCTTATCCGATGTTAATCGCAGCTTCCATAGCTTGTCTCGCATCGAAATCTTTTCATGGACCACTCTCCATAGGAAGTGACAAACCCTCGAGCCCACTGGGGATCTTCATACATTGTTTCATACTTCTTCCTTATTAGTTTTGAACTGTGGGATGGAGCCTTGGATTTGAGCTAAGTATGCTGACGCATAACAAACACTATTTCATATCCTCAAACAACTTTTCCTATTCCAAATAATCATTATCCATTTATTCTCATTCCATCTATCATTGACGCTCTATTTTTTTTATTTCAAATAATCATTATTTTTTTATTTTCACTTTTTTAAACCCTAAAATCCATTAACCCATAATAAACTAACACCGTACCGAACGAGCTCTCATGGAGCCGGCGTTATGCTCTGTACATGGAACACTCGTCTTCGTCGTCTTATGTAAACGTAAGCAGGAACAGTGACGATGGTGGCTGTCAGCAATTATTAATTAACAAACAATTATTGGCTGTACGTGCAAATATCTAATCCAAAAATAAATTTTAAAAAAAAAACTCTTGTCCTGCAGCTGCGGGGTGATCTCTATTGCTTAATTACTCCATTTCCTTTTTTTTATTTGTCTGCTTGACTTGGAGTTTTGTTCTGACAGCGTCAAGGGATTGGGCCACCTGGAAGGCTACCTTGGAAGCGCCGACGTACCGATGTCCCTCGGTTTATGCAATTGATTCATCACCACTTGATGAGATTTTTCCAATTAATGCTAAGTTTAAAAAGGAATATCGTTGTCCTTTTTTCTTCAGACAATTTGGAACCCTTGCTTAGGGACAAACAAACCAACGTCACAGTCACAGTCAGCTCACATTAAATAGGTTAATGTCTCTAATTTATCAAGAAATAAAGGAAAAAATAAAAAATGATTCACCGCTGGTGTTGCTATTGCCTGCTTCGATCGAGAGTGTTTTTTTTTTTTTAATAGTCAAACACACTAGTGGGAAGAGTATCGGCTGAGGATGAGAGAGGATACCAATCTTTGAATCCGGGTTCTTTCACAGGACATCCAAACTGTCACACCAAATAAATAAGCTGAAGGGAGGTTGGTTGATCGAGAGTTTGCTGCGGCTGTTGTTTAAAACCAACAGGGGAGGTGAGATATCGGCACAACGTGAACGTGAGAAGAAGAACAAGGAAGAAGATGAGCCAATTAAAAAAGTTTGGGGCCACAAAGCACTAGGAGAGATTTTGTTGTCAGGGATGGAGAGAATGGCAAGATCTGTTCTTCTATCATCCTCGGATGAGAAAACGAAGGAATGCAAAGCTAAACTTGGATACACGCTATGGCTTATTAGAAGCATAGAAATAAATGGATATTTGAAGGGGCCAGATCATCACCAAAGGAAATTGCGAGCTCAGCGATGTGAATGGCAAAAGAATGGATGTTACATAGCAAGCGGGGATTCTCCCATGTCTCAGGTCAGGAACAGTGGAGGAAGCCTGCTATGATGGTAATACAATCAGAAGCCAGTGTCTTTAGCCAGAACGCAGTTGTGGGGATTGGTGTTTGCTGCCTAGGAGATGAAGGACTGGAGTGGTGTTTGGCTGAGAAGATGGAGGCGGCTGATGTGCAGGAAGCTGAATTAAAGGCTTTTATGAGGGGTTTACAAGCAGCTGTGAATAGAGGAGTGCGGAAGGCAACCTTTGAATTAGACTCACGAGATGTTGTTGACTACCTCAATGGAAGGAGATCCTGACCCCAATATCTAAGTACCTTACTTCAGCGTGCATGTTGGACAACAGCTCACATAGAGGAGGTTTATATTACATATGTCCCTAGAGTTAGGAATGAGTATGCAGATACTTTAGCATCTTTAGGCAGGTCTAGTGCTGATGGATTGCATTGGTCGAAGGAGGATGGGATTCCATGTCCATATCACTTCGATTGAGTTAGGATCTGGTTTGTAACCCAGCCATATGGCTAAACTAATAATAATAATAATAATAATAATAAAAAACCGAATCCTAATTAAGCCTCCATGATAAAAACTTGTCCAACTTTTCCTTCAACGCGAAGTATCGTGACGCCACGTGTAACTGTACTGGATTATCGATCATATACCTTTTGACTATTTTCTACGCTAGCGGACACACCTCCTCACATGTCCGGGCCGGTCTCTGGCCATCACATACGTACGTACCCATCCTGACTAACAGTAACACGCCCTTGTGGCACCCGCCCGGCTTGTCCTTTTGACCAAACAATAGGTATTTGAGTTGATGATGAACTATGAAACAATATACGTATTTGAAACCAGATTTCGCCGAGCTTATATTATATATATATAAGTGTTGCGATGCATCTCATCTATCCTGCTTTCGGGCTTTAAAAAACTTATAATAATAATAAAACATAAAAAAAGATTTCATCCAATGCTCCTGGATCCGCATAGACTCACATGACTAGCCACGTCATGCATTATGCCACTTGGGCATGCACCAACGAGTAATTTCCTCCTCATCTCCAGCAAGTTCCTCCTCCCTTCCGGCCGCTCCGAGGTGCTTGACTAAGTAGTCGACTTTCCTGAGTAGTGAGTTCCCTCCCGTTGTCTGCGACGAGGAATCCTTTTCCGAATTCAATCACAATTCGGCTTCTTTTCGATCGAGCAAGGCCTTCTTCTTCTTCTTCTTCTTCTTCTTCTTCTTCTTCTTCTTCTTCTTCTTCTTCTTCTTCTTCTTCTTCTTCTTCTTCTTCTTCTTCTTCTTCTTCTTATCTTGTTTCTTGGAGGAGCTCCAGATGATCCTGTCATCTCCTCTTAATTCCCACATAAACAACTCTCCCTCTGCGTACTCCCAGCAGCGGTGATCATATATATCCTCCTCTATGTCCATTTCATGATCACCCCAACTCCTTGGAAATGCTCAGAAAGATTAACTAATCAAAAAAAGAAATGCTCAGAAAGAAGAAGAGCGAATGGGCGGCGTTTCTTCGGAGTCTTTCTTACAATATATATGACAAATATGTATGAGAGATTTATTGTTGTCACTTGTCAGGGTATATATCAACCCATCCTATATTACTACACTTTTAGAAACGACCAACTCAAACATTAAACGTGACCATGCATCTTGGACAATAGATAATGCATTTATAATTGAACACTACTGCGCGCGTACGTATCACCGCTATCCGAGTACGTACTACTATATTGGCATAAGATTTCAAAGTAGGAAAACATACCATATTACCATACCATGTTGTTTATTATCTTCAAAAATTATACACCTTCATATATATGGACAAAACAAAACAATAAAATCTAGCTAGCTATATATGTTTCAATTCATTGTTCAGAATGCAAACATGCAAGACTAATATATGTTTCATGGATTAATTCTACTTTCTATTTGAGGAATTCATCATCAACATTGCCTTTGTAGCTCTTCCATGCTAACAAACGTGCCATGAAACCCATATGGCACTCTCGACGGCAACCTCACCACCGCCTCCACCTCCAGCCGCCGCCCGTCCAATACCACCAGCACCGACTCCCCCGTCTCCTCGTCATGCACGAAGCTCATCACGTACCCCTCGTCCTCCTCCCCTTCTCCCGCAGCCACGAACGTCGGCTCGCCACCAAACTTCCCGTCACCGTAAACAAACCGGCAAACCTCACCCCGTCCCAAATCCACCTTCGCTATACCCGAACACCGCGGCCACGGCTCCGCCACCGCCAGGTATGCGTACCGGGTTCGCCTCCCCAGCCGGTTGCGGTTCACCTGGCCCACCTCTAGGCTCACCCCTTCAACTATCACTCTCTTGCTCGACTTCCCTGTGACTAAATCCAGCTTGATCTCTGTTAGGATGCTTCTCACGTTGTCCGCCCCCTGACCCCTGTAACGCTGCCCTAAAAGGCTTGAAACTATGCGTCAGAAGCCTATACTGCCTATTGCCACCTGTAACGCTGCCAGTGAGTTTTGATAGCCCTTTTTTTCTTTTTTCTTTTTTCTTTTTTCTTTTTTCTTTTTTCTTTTTTCTTTTTTCTTTTTTCTTTTTTCTTTTGATGAGATAATCCAAGAGGATGAAATTTACGATGACTGAAATATACAGACAACAACAAACAGGTGTTGAAAAAATTCGACTCCATTTCACAAGACCATGCAATAACCGTGCCGAACCTACGACACATTTGAGCAACACTATCGGCTCTTGTAATCAGTGGCGGATCCAGGATTTATACGAAGGGGGGACGACTTTAATAGAAAAAAAATTACTATAGAAGAAAATATATAAATACTTAATTAAAAAATTCAAAATAAGTATCTTATTATATTACCATAGCTATAAAAGTAAACAATTACAATTGCTTCATTCGAGTTTTCATACGTTGATAGTATTGCATAATATCTTCATTAAGCAATCAGTAAGCCACTCATCTCCCATTCGATTGCGCAGCCGAGTCTTCACAACTTTCAAAGCTGAAAATGCCCTCTCAACAGTTGCCGTTGCAACAGGTAAAGTTAATGCCAAAGTTATAAGTCTGTAAACTAATCGGTAAACCAAATTAGTTCTTGTTGCAACCATCTTCTCAGCAAGACCAACAATCCCATGAAGCTCTGAAAAGGTGTCAGTAGAGCGCATATGGTAAATATATGTTTCAAGCTCATTTTTTAAGTACCTCGACATCTAAAGGAGAGAAATCGGCTGGATATAACTCAGCAAGACGAAGTAATTTTTCCTTGTTGAAAGCGGCAAATGAGTTACTTGGATTCAGAGCTCCTATACAAAGGAGTAAGTCAGTAGTTGTCTCAGAAAAGCGATCATTCAACTCCATAAGTTGCAAATCAATTATTGTGTTAAATAACTCAAAACGGTAACGAACCAAGTTTGTTTTCTCTATGGCACCACGTTTTGGCCGTCCTCGAGCTTTGAATTTTTCTTCCATGTTTGGGACTTCAACTTCAAATTCACGGCAAAAAGAATAAATCTCATTCAACAAAAACTCCCATTCTTCATCTTCTGCTCTTGCTATTTGTAGCCTCTCCTTAGCTAACTGCACCAACTTCATGGCATTCTCAATATCTTGGTCTTTTCTTTGCAATGTTTGTGATAACTCATTTGTTATACTAAGAATTTTTATCATCACGTGCATACTGAATATGAAGTCAAAGGACTGCATAACATCCAATAAGACACTAGCTTCAACTGATTGGGGATCATTTACCCCATCCTCCTTAATAATCTCAAGCACTTCAATCACAGAAGAGTACATATGCCTGAGTCCAATTAATGTATAATAATATGAACCCCAACGAGTGTCCCCGGCACGTTTCAAGCTAGTTTCTTGGTTCAATCCTCGTCCACTAACTAGCTCTCCACTATTTAGTGCTTGAAGAATTTTGTCATGCTGAATGGCTTTAAGAGTGTCATTCCTCTTACATGATGCACCAACTGTATTCACAATTCTCATGGCAAATTCAAAAAGTGCCGTCACTTCAAAGTGTTTTCTTGCAACAGCGACCAATGCCAACTGAAGTTGATGAGCAAAACAGTGCACATAGAAAGCAGAAGGATTCTCCTTTAGAATAAGTGTCTTTAGACCACCTAATTTACCTTGCATATTACTTGCTCCATCATAACCTTGACCACGTATTCTGGATATACTCAGGTTATGTCTAGCAAGTACAGCATCCAAAGCTTCCTTTAGTGATGCAGTCGTAGTAGAGGTGACATGCTCAACACCAAAGAAACGCTCAATAACATGCCCATTCATATCCACATATCTCAAAGCCACAGCCATCTGCTCTTTTATTGCCACATCACGAGACTCATCAACCAGAATAGAGAAATAAGAATCACCGAGGTCCTTTGTAATTAATTTTAGTGTCTCAATTGATGCTGCATGACAAATATCTTTTTGCACTATTGGTGAAGTCAATTGCAAATTCCCAGCAGCATTGGAAAAAGAAACTTTTCTCACCTCTTCATTATGCTCAGCAAGAAAATGGAATAGACCTAAATAATTCCCATGGTTATATGAATCTTCAGATTCATCATGACCTCGAAATGGTAGACCTTGCCGTAAAAGAAATCGAACACAGTCAACAGCTGCAGTTAGCAAGACTCTGTAATCTGATTTCTCTTTATTTGATTTATTGATGAACATGGAAGAAATACTTTGTTTCTGCTTCATTAAGTTCTCACATTTTTGTCTTGCTTCATTGTGAGCACTATTATGCTTTCCCACGTGTTCCCAAATCTTCTCTTTCTTCTTCCAATTGTTAAACCCTGTACTCACAAATACATCACCACCGCCTTTACCAGAACCGTGTGATTCAGGTCTAAAGAGATAGCAGTATAAGCAAAATACTGTATCTTTTGCCACACTGTACTCCAACCAAGTAGGATGACTTTCAAACCAATCAGGTTTGAATCTTCTATTCTCTTTCCCAAATAATGTCTGTGGAAAATCATGATTACGAGGTTGAGCAGGACCCTTTTGTAAATAGGCTCTTCGGTATTCATCTCTAACATTAAAATTGTAAGTCCAAATCGGAGGTCTCAATCCAGGATCCGAAGGTAGACTTGCAGGATCAATACGCAAACAAGCCTTCTTCACATTAGAGTCAAGCATATTACTAGATTGAGATGAATCAACTGGAGATGTTCTTTTGACTAAATATTTGTCCATGAGAATAACAAGCCTATACATAAAAAAGACAACTTTCAAGAGGAAATCAAGCAAGATGCTTTCTGAATGTGCATAAGATGTGCATGCAAAACACTGCAGAAACTTGCTCATTAACCAAGGCTAAAAGGGCAACGAAGCTATATGCCTATATATAATATATTAATATATAGTTGTGAATCTTGTGATTTTGGACTCTACCTGGGGCTGGGGAATTACACGCCATTGATGACGACTAATCTTTTAATAAATAAATAAAAATACTGAAGAAAGATAAGAAGAAAGGGGAAAAGATAGAAGCGAACCAGTTTATTGGAGATATTGATGTGTGTTGATTGTTGAAGAGAAAGAGAAGGATGGCAAGAGGCCTCAGACCAGTATCCCCAACCCTACGGTCCCCACCTCCATGACTCCATCCTCTAAAAGTGACCTTTGACTTGTCCTCAAGGACCTCAAAGCTATAAACAGGAAACTATCGCCGCCCCTTGGCCTTCCCATTCTTATCAAGTTATCCTTCTCTCTCTCTCAACTCATTCTTAAATCTTAACCGTCCATTTATTTCTTATATATGTTAGATATTAAATCATATGGGGGGTCAATTTTACTTTGAGAGGGGGGGCAATTAAATATTTAATATATATTAGATAGGTTTTGTTTTTTTTCCAAGGGGGGCACCTGCCCCCCCACCTTAATACATATATCCGCCCCTGCTTGTAATCTCGTTATGTAGAGAAATGGTACAAAATAAAAAAGGAGGGCATGAAGCCAAATATTCTTTGCCATCTTCTCCAAATCTAGAGACCAACCTCTCAAACCATTCAGGATTTGTACAACAACTAGTGAATCCGTTTAAATGATTAACCTTTTGAACCCAAGTAGCTTGGCTTTCTTCATTGCCGTTAGGATGGACTGCATTTCACCTTCTAGCACCGAATTAACTATAGTGTGTTTGGCCGAAGCCCAGGCCTCCTTAGTCTGGTAAGAGACGTAACATTCAACAGAGACGTCCGTTTGGTTCACGTGAGCCTCGCATGCCTGTTGTTGGGAGATTGGGTTGATGGGTTTATGTGCATCGCGGCGTAACCATTTTTTCACCTATCTTCTTATTCTACATGCAATGGGATCAATGGAGTCTCCCTACGCTCCAAAAATGATGCTATTACTATCCTTCCATATTAGCCATATACCATATGTTAGGTAAATCTTCATTTTCTTGGAGCCGGTTGTGAGGAGGGGTTTGTAGATGTCATCCGGATTCCAAGGAGAAAGAATGAAGTTTTCTTTTGCAGCAATTTCAGAGAAAACCTTGAAGGCAAATTGAAATCCGAAGAGCACATGATCAACAGTTTCGGATTCTCTACCATATCTCGGATATTCCTTATCCGATGTTAATCGCAGCCTCCATAGCTTGTCTCGCACCGAAATCTTTCCATGGACCACTCTTCATAGGAAGCGACGGACCCCCGAGCCCACTGGGGATCTCCAGACGTTATTCCATACTTCTTCCTTATTAGTTTTGAACTGTGGGATGGAGTCTTGGATTTGAGCTAAGTATGCCAACGCAGAACAAACTTTGCCGGAGCTATTGAGAGGCCACCGACAGTTGTCTGCATTTGCACATCGTTGTTTGATAGCCTATTTATGTTCCTTTCTTTTGGTTTTATCTATATGCGTAATTAAACATGCATTCAAAGATAGATCAATGTTTGCGTTGTTGATGATATTAGTTACAGGATATATAAACCAACTTGAATGGTCCTAGATTCTGGATTAGTGTCGAGATGCCTTTTTCTTCTGGTGTTTTTGCACATATTCGCCTGCCATGGAGCTATATTGCGACTTTGAGATCCCTCTTTATTACTTTTTGTATCTTTCTCCCTCCCTTATTTAGCTTCTTCGGAGGAACCCCCGCCACTATTATTTCTAAGAAATACAAGTAATTCTATTTACTTTAACTCACTAAAGAAGTAAGTATAATGACCCAATTACCTTGAAATGATTGATTGATATTTTGGATTAATTATGCATTAGTGCCCTAAAGTTTCTTACATGTTTTTGTGTTGGCCCTTAGTTCTTAAAATATTGGAATCGTGTCCGAACCATTTCTAGGTGAGCATGAACCGGACCGATCTAACCAAAAACTAGATTTTGATTGCCCCCTAAAAATTCCAAAAACATATGAACAAATTAAATGAAAAAAACAACAGGAGTGCATAACCATGGCTTGTTATTCCACAACGTGGAAGTCGGACAGGGAATTCCAGTATCAGAATCATTAGTTCTCTGTTGCAAGAACAACAACCTGTTCCACTCTCATTTGCTAATCCAAAGTTTATTCATTCATTAAGGCATCTCCACTTGACTAAAAACGCCACATGTCCTGTTTGAGAAGTGGCGGCCTGGAATCGATAGGTAATATTATCATGGGTTAATTGCTGATATACCCAACTTAGTGACATTTTTCATCCCAAAACCCTATTAAAAATCTATTTGATAAAAAACCCATCTAATTAGCAAAAGCTTGTTGAATACACTCGGGCTTCACGGCTGCACTTGTTTCTCTAAATCAAACTCATACCAGCTTCATCGGCGGCGGAGGGTGACGATTGGCAAGAGGTCCATGGGCGGCGGCACGGGAACCGAGGGCACCTCCCTCACAGTGGTAATCGTTCGCCCCTAACACCGACGGCGAAGAGCTCCGACAACACCGACGGCGAGATCAAACGTGGAAGGAGGCGCGAATCCCGAGGTCATCAATCCAACCTGGGGTTGCGTGCACCTTCTGGCAGGAGGAGGCGTCCTTCCTCCACTCCGCGTGGTGCCCGGGGTCAGGGAGAGGCGAGGTCTCCTGACAGAGGGAGAAGCCGACAGAGAAAAAAGGTGGGGCGGTGGCAGGCGAAGGGAGAGGAGAAGAAGAAAATGGGGGCCAGCTTTGGTGCTGGTGGGCAGAGGAAAAATGTTGAAGGTGACATTGGACATCCGGAAGCTTCTTCACATAGGTTTGTCTTTGATGCTATTAACCACACACGTGGCTTGGTAGAAGAAGTTGGGCCCGCTGGTGGTAGCCCATTTTTAGCACATGGGCTCCCTGGTGTTCCTATGGAATTGCATTTGAGTGGGCTGGTTGTTGGGCCCTCACCTCATGGGATGCCAGCAAACCCACTAAAGCCAACACCCCACTCAAATGGTAAGAGCTCGGGCTCTAATAGAGCAGGAATTCACACCAAACTATTGGAAGATGAGCTGCAGGAAGAACATGAGGAGTTGGTCTCTCGGATGCATGAAGTCCTGGAGAAGGAAGTGCCTACTTTGGAAGAATTAAAATGCATGGAAACACTGTCTGAGGGTGATGAAAATGGGAATCACAGCACTCATGCATCCCATTTTTATCATTGATGAAAATGAGAACAAAAAAGTCATGCATTTCATTTTTATCATTGACAAAAATGACTTTAATTATTGATAAAAATGGGAATCACAACACTCATGCATCCCATTTTAATCATTGATAAAAATGATAAAAATGGGATTCTCATTTTTATCAATGATAAAAATGGGAATCAAAAAGTCATGCATCCCATTTTTATCATTAATAAAAATGAGAATGCCATTTTCATCATTGATAAAAATGAGAATAAAAGTCATTCATCCCATTTTTATCATTCCGAGAATGATGAAAATGGATTTTTATCATTCCGAGAATTTCATTTTTATCATTCCGAGGATGATAAAAATTCATTTTTATCATTCCAAGCATTTCATTTTTATTATTCCAAGAATGATAAAAATAAAAATGATTTTTTATCATTCCGAGACATTCCTAGAATTTCATTTTTATCATTCCGAGAATGATAAAAAATAATTTTTTATCATTCCAAGCAATTTGATTTTTATCATTCCGAGATGATAAAAAATCATTTTTATCATTCCGATAATTTTATTTTTATCATTCCGAGACATTCCGAGAATTTTATTTTTATCATTCCGGGAATTTTATTTTTATCATTCTGAGAATGATAAAAATGAATTTTTATCATTTCGAGTATGATAAAAATTCTCATGCTGATTTGGTTTGGGCTTTTTATCCCGAAACAGTGCGCAAGGGTATTTAGTCAAACGGTCTTTTGCATGTGGGGCTCTGGACCCTTCCCCCTATTATCATTTAAGGTTTGTTTGGCATGGGCTTATTCTCAAACACATTTTCTATTTTAAGTAATCATTATTCATTTATTTTCATTCCATCTATGACTCTGACACTTTATTTTATCTTATATAATTATTACTATTTTATTTTTACTTTTTCTAACCCAAAAATTCTTTAAATCAGAATAAACTAACGCCGGAACTAACACGGTACCGAACGAGCTCTCAAAGAGCCGGCGTTATGCTCCTGTACATGGAACACTCGTCTTCGTCGTCTTATGTAAACGTAAGCAGGAACAGTGACGATGGTGGCTGTCAGCAATTATTAATTAACAAACAGTTAATGGCTGTGCAAATATCCAATCCAAAAATAAATTTTGAAAACAAAAGCCCTCTTGTCGTGTAGCTGCGGGCTGATCTCTATTTCTTAATTACTCCATTTCCTTTCTTTTATTTGTCTGCTTGGCTTGGAGTTTTGTTCTGGCAGCGTCAAGGGATTGGGCCACCTGGAAGGCTTCCTGGAAGTGCCGACGTACTGGTCCCTCGGTTTAATCATCACCACTTGATGAGATTTAAAAAGGAATATCGTTGTCCTTTTTTCTTCAGACAATTTGGAACCCTTGCTTAGGGACAACAAACCAACGTCACGGTAACAGTCAGCTCACATGTTTTTGATACATGTAAAATTTTGAATATATCACTTTAGTATCTCTAGTTTTATAATTACATTTTTTATATTTATATTATTAAAATCGTTTCGTTTTGGTCCGACCGTCTAACAGGGTCACCATCTCTAATATCTAATATCTCTTCTCTCTCCTCGCTCTCTCTTACGTGATCTCTCTATCTCGTCTCTCTCTTGGTCCCTGACGATGAACTCGACAGTGGGCTTCAATGGCCTCGACAATGGGCTTCAATGGCCACGGCGTAATCGCCGGCCGTCGTCTCATGAGGAAAACGGAGAGGTACAAAGAGAGAGAGAGAGTGGTACTACCACTAGTGCCAACTCTTCTACATACATACATAAATACCATGGCTGCAGCTGCTACCAGTTCTAGTGTTGTCTATCTAGCAGCCAACCCTAGGGGTGAGCAGAACCGAATTAGTTTGGTCCATTCAGTTCGGTTTTTTCGGTTTTTCGGTTCGATTCGGTTTTGGCATGTATGAAAAGTTCGGGTTTCGGTTCGGGCTCGGTTCTTTAAAAAAAGTTCGGTTCGGTTTGGGTCAGAATCGAAGTTTTCATGCATGTCTTAGCCTATGAACCTATGGTCTAAAAAGTTCGGTTCGGTTCCAAAAAGTTCGGTTCGGTTCGGTCCGGTTCCTTCATAAGTTCGGTTCGGTTCGGTTCTCTAAAAACAGAATCGAAATTTATTCGGTTCTTCGGTTCTGGACCGAGAACCGAATGCTCACCCCTAGCCAACCCAGCTACCAAAACCCATGACTATAGGGGTCCAGCATCCCTGAAGCCAATGAGGAAGCCTTCGGCCGGTTCCTGCATCGCCATCCATTGCTTTGGCCGGTTCATGCGTCCTCCCATTCACTGCTCGACCCCCAGGCCGCGACCTCTTCTTCCTTGGCCTCTTATTCCCCGTACATCAAAGAAGGCACATAGCAAGTCGTAGAGCTATGCAAGAAGAAACAGAGCAAGCCGCAGAGCTCTACAAGAAGATGCAGAGCATGGCCGCCAGTCGCCTTGCAAGAAGAAGCAGAGCAAGCCGCAGAGCTCTGAGCCGGATTGGAACATCTTCCACCGCGCGGCGGCGACCACTCTCGATGTCGTGGAGGATGCCTTCATTAGCAACTTGCCGGAGAGGGCGCACCCGCTGCCCAAGACCGCCGACCCCGTCGTCCAGATAGCCGGCAACTCTCCCCTGTGGAGAAGAAATCGTCGTGGCATAGCCTCCCCGTGATCAGCTGCATCCCGCCCTTCATTAATGTCGTGTACATCCACAACAACGTGAATCCGCTCTTCGAGCCAGTGGTCGGGCACCACTTCTTCGACATCGATGGCATGGTCCACGCCGTCCACCTCGCTATGACACAGCGTTGCTGAAGCCGATGCTGAGCTTCTTGAGAGCTACCGACAGGGGAGGGAGAGATAGAGAGAGAAGAGAGATGGAGAGATGGAGAGACATGGAGGGGAGGGGGAGACAAAGAGAATAGAGGAGAGATGGAGAGACATGGGAGGGAGAGAGAGAGAGAGCGAAAGAGAGAGGGAGGAGAGAGATAAGAGATCCGGAAGGGGGAGGGAGAGACAGAGAGGAGAGAGAGGAGGGATTGAGAGTCAGGGGAGGGAGAGAGAGAGACAAAGCACGGATGAGAGAGGGAGGAGAGAGAGAAGTGAGATTAGAGATGGAGAAAATGAGCTGGCAAAACCAATCAATCAAAATTGACTGAAAACCAGTCAAAATTGATTGAAAACCGGTCACGTGATATCACGTGAGCGGATTGCCGTCAAGTCTGGATAACGACGTCTAACGATAGGTATTAAATATGTTATATATATTAAATATATGTAACAAAAACATAATTATTAAACTAGAGATACTAAAGTGATATATTCAAAATTTTACAGGTACCAATAACATAATTTAACCGTCAAGAAATAAAGGAAAAAATTAAAAATGATTCACCGCTGGTGGTGTTGCTATTGCCTGCTTCGATCGAGAGTTTGCCGCGGCTGTTGTGTAAAACCAATGTGGGGAGGTGAGATTTCGGCACAACGTGAACGTGAGAAGAAGAACAAGGAAGAAGATGAGCCAATTAAAAAAGTTTGGGGCCACAAAGCACTAGGAGAGATTTTGTTGTCAGGGTATCAACCGAATCCTAATTAAGCCTCCATGATAAAAACTTGTCCGACTTTTCCTTCAACGCGAAGTGTCGTGACGCCACGTGGAACTGTACTGGATTATCGATCATATACCTTTTGACTATTTTCTACGCTAGGGGACACACCTCCTCACATGTCCGGGCCGGTCTCTGGCCATCACATACGTACGTACCCATCCTGACTAACAGTAACACGCCCTCGTGGCACCCGCCCGGGTTGTCCTTTTGAACAAACATTTGATCCGTTTGGTCCATGGATAGAAAAAATGAGATTAATAAAGGATAGGGTTAGATGAGGTTAGAAAAAATAGAGTTAAAAAAAAAATAAAAATAAAAATAAAGATGAATGAGATACGTGGGATAGTGATAATCCCATAATTATTATTTTAATATTTACATAAAAAATAAGAATAAGGGGCGATTAAGTGAGGTCCCTTCACCCAAACGAGGGCTAGGTATTTGAGTTGATGAACATGAAAGCTTATTATATTATATATAAGTGTTGCGATGCATCTATCCTGCTTTCGGGCTTTAAAAACTTATATTAATAATAATAAAACATAAAAAAGATTTCATCCAATGCTCCTGGATCCGTATAAACTCACATGACTAGCCACGTCATGCATTGTGCCAGTTGGGCATGCACCAACGAGTAATTTCCTCCTGATCTCCAGCAAGTTCCTCCTCTCTTCCGGCCGCTCCGAGGTGCTTGACGAAGTAGTCGACTTCCCTGAGTAGTGAGCTCCCTTCCCGTTGTCTGCGACGAGGAATCCTTTTCCGAATCCAATCACAACTCGGCTTCTTTTCGATCGAGCAAGGCCTTCTTCTTCTTTTTCTTCTTCTTATCTTCTTCCTTTCCTTGGAGGAGCTCGAGATGATAATCATGTCATCTCCTCTTAATTCCCACATAAACAACTCTCCCTCTGCGTACACGTCATTTCATGATCACCCCAACTCCTTGGAAATGCTCAGAAAGAAGAAGAGCGAATGGGCGGCGTTTCTTCGGAGTCTTTCTTACAATATATATGACAAATATGTATGAGAGATTTATTGTTGTCACTTGTCAGGGTATATATCAACCCATCCTATATTACTACACTTTTAGAAACGACCAACTCAAACATTAAACGTGACCATGCATCTTGGACAATAGATAATGCATTTATAATTGAACACTACTGCGCGCGTACGTATCACCGCTATCCGAGTACGTACTACTATATTGGCATAAGATTTCAAAGTAGGAAAACATACCATATTACCATACCATGTTGTTTATTATCTTCAAAAATTATACACCTTCATATATATGGACAAAACAAAACAATAAAATCTAGCTATATATATATGTTTCAATTCATTGTTCAGAATGCAAACATGCAAGACTAATATATGTTTCATGGATTAATTCTACTTTCTATTTGAGGAATTCATCATCAACATTGCCTTTGTAGCTCTTCCATGCTAACAAACGTGCCATGAAACCCATATGGCACTCTCGACGGCAACCTCACCACCGCCTCCACCTCCAGCCTCCGCCCGTCCAATACCACCAGCACCGACTCCCCCGTCTCCTCGTCATGCACGAAGCTCATCACGTACCCCTCGTCCTCCTCCCCTTCTCCCGCAGCCACGAACGTCGGCTCGCCACCAAACTTCCGGTCACCGTAAACAAACCGGCAAACCTCACCCCGTCCCAAATCCACCTTCGCTATACCCGAACACCGCGGCCACGGCTCCGCCACCGCCAGGTATGCGTACCGGGTTCGCCTCCCCAGCCGGTTGCGGTTCACCTGGCCCACCTCTAGGCTCACCCCTTCAACTATCACTCTCTTGCTCGACTTCCCTGTGACTAAATCCAGCTTGATCTCTGTTAGGATGCTTCTCACGTTGTCCGCCCCCTCCTCGGAGAACACTGCGTCCGGCGGCGACATGCACGACCCTATGATGGTAATGGTGCGGCCACCGTCGTCCTCCCATGCGTTCCATAGGTGGAAACAGAAGCAGTCCGGGACGTCTACCCACCGGATTCTCGAATCATCTGAGTCATACTTCGGAAGTACGCCAAACCTTGGTGACTTATTTCGGTCGTATAAGACCGGGGAGCCGCCGGTGAGCATGGGTGAGAGCTCGAAGACCACCTGCTGGTCAGGTATCACGATGTGGTTCTCAGTTATAGCAAAGTCGTGGATCATAGTTGGTTTATCCAGTGCGATCGAGACGTCAGGCGATTTCTCCCCGGTGGCTGGATTTATATGGAAATATGTAAGGTATGGCTTGAAAATGACGTCGTAACTGAGCGCGAAGAGCTCGCCGCTGACGGGATCGATTTTGGGATGCGCGATCATTGGGCGGCTGAGCTGACCAGCGAAGTCGTACCGGCAGGCTGTCTCGAGGTCGCCGGCGGAGGTGATGCGTACATGGTAGGGGAGGTCGTCCTCGGACATGGCGAGAAGGCGGCCGGAGAAGTATGCCAGCCCAGCGTTAGCGGCGCCCATGCCGTGGTAGGGGTCGATGATCCCGGCGGCGGCACGGAGTTGGAGCAGACCGAGCCGCGCCAAACCCGTGCCGCCGTGGAGCTCCCCAATGAGCTTGGGGAATATGGCCCGGCCCAGGGCGGCCTCTTGGGCGAGCCGGCTAGTGCGTGTTAGCCGGCAGGCATAGGAGGCCTCTCGAGGGCCGGAAAGCCTGACGGCGTGGATCATGCCGTCCCCGTCGAACAAATGGTGACCGCCAACTGGTTCGAACATGGGGTTGGGGCCATTCCGAACATAAACTCCCCGAAGCTCGTCAGGAATGCGGCCAAAGACGGCAAGCTCTGCCAAAGCAGGAGATTCAGGCACTGGGGCGAAGTTGCCCGCAAGCTGCACGGAGGGGTCGGCGCTGCGGGGGAGAGGGCGAAGTCGCTCTAGCGGCATGACGATGTTCTCCTCCAAGGCATCGATGAATGCAGAGGCCAGCGTCTGGATTGGGTTCAACTCTTGTGGGGTGGACGTAATCATCCCATGTCTAGGTGGTGGTTTGGGCACCGCTAATTGTGGCGGTGCTCCTGGTGGCTTCTTGGTAGAAGGTACTGCAAGCTTGCATTTGAATGCAGGAGATGGGGATGACATGCTTGGAGTATTGGTGGATGGCCATGGAGAGAGGTTGGAAGGGTTGTGGAGTAGAGAGTGAGCCATGGTTAATTAGTAGTGTTGCTGGAATAGAACAATTAGCTAGTGTTGCTGGAATAGAACAATTAGCTAGTGGGCTGGTCTGCGTTTATATAGCACGGAGAGGATAGAGCGAGAGAGATGGAATCTTTGATTTTTTCTTTGGGTCTATCTAATGTTATTTAGAAGGGTGGGTTAATGGCCGCACACGTAGGTAGGGGAGGTGCATGGGATTGCAGGACAGGTGGGGGCGGAGAGTTGACGGCGCATGCAGCCGACATGCGAACAAAAAAGTCCTACAGGAATCCCGATAGTGGCCCAATTGCAAAAACCCGAGATCTTAGTGATGTTTTGGGTTTCTGCGATAGATGCCTTGCTCTTCTGATTGGTTTGCCTTGAAAATATCCTATCGGATTGGTTTATGACTTAGGTCCGTTTGGATCGATGATAGAATAAGTTTATAAGTTGAATGAAGTAAAAATTATATAAGAATTAAAACTAGTTATGTAAGATTATAGATAAAATATGTATACTTATCTCAATCCAAATGGACTCTTAATTTTTATATCATCAATTTACTTACTAAATTTAAAATACAAAAAAATAATAATTAAAAGAAAAGGATGACCACAAGGGGGGGGACTAGAGTCACTGTCATTCATATGTCTCGGCGAAAACAACTAAAACAACAGATAAGGCGGCCGAGAAGAGAGAAACAAGCGGCACCCGGCCTGCCACCTAAAAATTCCCAGAACATATGAACAAATTAAATGAAAAAAAACAGGCGTGCGTGAGCATGGCTTGTTATTCCACAACGTGGAAGTCGGACAGACAGGGGATTCTAAGTATCGGAATCATTAGTTCTCTCTCGTAAGAACAATAACCTGTTCCACTCCCATTCGCTAATCCAAAGTTTATCCATTCATCAAGGCATCTCCACTTCACTAAAAAAGGCCACATGTCCTGTTCGAGAAGTGGCGGCCTGGAATCGAAAGGGAATATTATCGCTTAGAGAGCCGGTGCTATATATGCTCTTGTCGAACACTCGTCTTCGTCTCATGTAATCGTAAGCAGGAACAGTGAGTCAGTGACGATGATGGCTGTCAGGAATTATTAATTATCAAACAATGGCCGTGCAAATATCTAATCCAAAAATAAATTTTGAAAAAAAAAAAACCTCTTGTCGTGTAGCTGCGGGCTGATCTCTATTGCTTAATTACTCCATTTCCTTTGTTTTATTTGTCTGCTTGACTTGGAGTTTTGTTCTGGCAGCGTCAAGGGATTGGGCCATCTGGAAGGCTACTTGGAAGTGCCGACGTACTGAGGTCCCCCGGTTTATGCAATATGATTCATCACCACTTGATGAGATTTTTCCAATGCTAAGTTTAAAAAGGAATATTGTTGTCCTTTTTTCTTCAGACAATTTGGAACCCTTTCTTAGGGACAAACCAACGTCACAGTCAGCTCATATTAAATTTGTTTGGTTTATTTACATATATCCCCTTAAAAAGTTTGAAATTACATATATTCCTATGAAAATATCAAACTCTCACCAGACACATGAAAACCTCGATTATTATCATATAACCCCTTCCATCTGCTAACCTGGCCTAATCACGATTAAGAACATAATCAGGTTGGTAAAATGTTTCAAATGCCCTCCTTTATCAAACCTAAGTTTGCTACGCTCATTTAATCATAGAATTAAGCCACTGAAATTGACCTATAGAGAAAGAAAATCGATTGAAATCAAAAGAAATTTGCTACGGAGATGAAGAGAGCTCACCAAAGGAAGGTGGACACCCTTCTGATTTCAAGCCCTAATATAAGCCCAACGATCATCTGGGTCAAATGAGGGAGAAGGGCAGTAGTTTTAAGAGGTAAGGGTAGTTAAGTAATTTCAGAAGCCACTGTTAATCTCAAATGAACCGCGTCCAATATATTCCCTTAATATTCCACTCCCATCGATTTTTTTAGAGGAATATATAACCCAACATGTTAATGATTCCAATTTATCAAGAAATAAAGCAAAAATTAAAAATGATTCACCACAAATTTTGCTATTGCCTGCTTCGAGAGTCTGCGGCAGTTGTTTAAAACCAATGGGGGAGAGGTGAGACATCGGCAAAGCGTGAGAACGAGGAAGAAGAGCCAATTTCCTAAAAGTTTGGGACGACAAAGTCCACTGTCCATATTTGTTGAACAAGAAATAAAATAGATCACGAATCACAGTCTTGCATTGATGAATCAAATCCAAAGAACACGGGAAGGGAGTTTATAGAACTGATATACCAAGTCTTGGGTATCTGAATACCATAACATTTCAAAGCAAATAATATTGCAAACAGACTATAACATTTCAAAGCAAATAATATTGCAAACGACCGCTGTCACCCACTATATCCAAGTATCGCAAAACTCTTAATAAGTGCTCACAGGCAATGAAGTAGAAGTATCTATAAACCCAAACACAAACAGAAGATTTGAGGAGAGATACACGAAGTTACACCCCAACCATCAGGAAGGAAACTATACCCTTTACCTGTATGATTCTTGGCGCTTCGGTTTGCTTTGGACCAATGCCTCTATCTTTTCAAGCACATCAGGTGTTAGCAGTGGAATAACATCGACAGCCTTCATATTCTCAATGATCTGCAAAGGCATAAATACGAGTGAGAAATACAACACTCTTGAAGAGCATGTACAAATCCGTTTAACTAAAGCAATATGAGCCTATAATGATACATTGTCATCTAACATAATTGAGTTATTATCATGAAAGATCATGAGAATGAACTTATATCATGTCTGGTGCAAAAAGATGTGATAGCCTTCCTGAAGAAGGTTCAATTTGGCAAATAACAAGTACCTGACTCTCCTTAGTTGCGCCTGTAATTACAGATGAGACATTTGGATTTGATGCACACCAAGCAATTGCAAGTTGGGGCAAAGGAACACCCAGCTCTTCAGCAATAGGTTTGAGACCATTAACTTTCTTTAGCACGTCATCAACCAAAGATCTGCTGGCAAGATTCTGCACAGAAAATTCGTGCAGTCAAAATATGAGATGATTTTTTTTTCTTCGCATTGAACCAAGGAGTAAACAATCAAATTCACACATGTTCCTCCAAAAGCTTGAGTTCGTACTGAACTTATCAGTCAAAAAAGTTTGGCTTCAACATAATCTTGCGTAGAAGAAAGCAGGAAAAGAAATGCATCACAAAAATAAGTGGCCACATCTATTAAGTAGTTCTATTGCTTAAATATTAAGCAAAATTCCAATAGTACCAAGCCTTACACCACAGTTACTGAGCCACCAGTGGTTTTCCAGACTACATCAGTGTAAGAAAAAGGCTAGTCACTAAGTATCACATTCCAAAAGAAGATCAGGCTATTTACGGAAACGGCACATGTCACGGAGTAATAGCGATGGCCTCACTGTCTCAGGCTGCTATCTCCACTGTCAAATTTGGAGCAGTGTGCCACATCTCAACACCCTTATCCGTCTCCAGTGTATTGCTTACCAAGTCCCCCCTGAACAACCTAAAAAGCAAATGTCTAAGGAGAGCGCAGAGAATGCTTCCAATGGAAGCATTGTCAAGGATAACTCCAATTAATCATTACTCTGAACTCTCAATGGCACAACTAATTCATAAAAAACGAAGAGACAATCTACTTCCAAATCCAATTTAGAGGGAAGTAACAAAGCTTCTTATCCTTTCACTAATATGCCCCTCTGCAATCCTGAACCTCTTGATCAAAAACATATATGTTACAAGAAAAGCACAAATAAAAAAGAAGAATGCACCAAGGTTAGACTACTCTCTTGCCCAAGAGCCCACTATAATCATGAAACTTCAATCAGAAGTTAGATTCACAAATTTCTTTTGAGGTGAGGGGATTCTGCATGTTAATAAGGAGGGTAAGAGAATAAACGTAAGGAATTTTTTAAAAAAATAATACTATTTTAATAAATTATTATTAATATATACATGTGGAGAAAATATTGATAAGGATATGCCTCCTTTGGCCACGTCAGCGCCATTTTTTTAAACCCGCCGGTGAAGACGTAACTTGGAGTTACGTCTTCAAATTGAAAACGTAACTTCAACTTACGTCTTCAAATATTGACTATTGGCGGAGACCAAGTCATGAGGAGAGAGCTCCTACTAAGTAGACGTGTTTTGAAGTTACGAGTCATAGTTCTCATCGCCTTGGACAAGAGGTCGGAGTGCCTCGCAGTGACGATGGATTCCGGCGTCCTTCTCCCCTCCTCTCCTTCCTTCCCACCTCGACGACCCCCCGCGGCTCCTCCTCTCCTCCGTCTCTACCCGCCGCCACCCCCATCAACGACCTCCGTGCCTCCGTCGCCCTACTCCGCCATATCGGATTGTCCACGCTGGACATCTGCCGCGTTGCTGACATGTGCCCCAACATCCTCGCCGCGCGCGCAACCCATCTCACCTCCTGCATCTCCTTCCTCCTCTGCGAGGCCGGCCTCGACCATGGCGACCTCGCACACGCCATCTCCCGGCGCCCACGGCTCCTCCTCTCCTCCGTCTCTACCCGCCGCCGCCCCCATCGACAACCTCCGTGCCTCCGTC